>JARWLC010000009.1:23145000-23470000 GCA_033318265.1 Phyllotis vaccarum
TATTCATCCCTGCCTGGCTTCTTACCTGGGTAGAGGAGATTTTAACTCAGATCATCATGCTTGCAAAGCAAGACTCTTACCCAGTGATCCTTCTCCTCAATGAGACACACATATGCATACACCATAGTCACACACATTATATCCATGTAAATTTGAAATGAAAGAATATGAAAATCATCTGAAGTAATACAATAAACTCAGCACTCAGGAAGTAGAGGCAGGTGGGTCTCTGTGAATTCAAGTCCAGCCTGGTCTACAAAGAGTTCCAGGACAACCAGGAATGTTAAACAAGAAATCCTACCTTGAAAAACAAAATTATAATAGTAATAATAATAATATTAAAGTGTGGGAATATTTTCAAATATAATAATAAATACCACAGAGACTCCAGAGTTGCCAGACAAGCCAGAAGATGCAGAGACAACTATACTGCTCTGAGAAAAGGTACCGAGCCCTATGGCTGAACAGGATAAGAGTCATGGGTTAGTTTAAGGGTAAAGAGTTAACAAGTTATATGCCTGGGCCTTAGGCTGATCAGCCTAAAACTATTGTAAGCATCTGTGTGTCTCTGCGGTTCTGTGGGCCTAAACCTTGAGGGTAGGCCCGAAAGTCTGGGCCAGAAACCTCATACTACAAATATCCCCACATATTTCCCAAATTCTGTAAAATGAAATACATCCATCTGCCAGATTTCATTTCTATGTATACCTTTAGGATTACTTCCTGCTGGCAATGGAGTTTGGTTATAGAAAGAACAGGTGGGACACATTTTTACAATTTCTTTGGCTTGTTGCCAAGTGATAGAGAAATCTTTTTTAATCCTTTGCTATTGACGTAATGCTTTTTATGAAATTCTGAGGCTTCTAGTACATTTCCTATTAATAATTTATCAATCTGAGTTTGAGATCATCTCAGTTTACAGAAGGAGTTCCAGGCTCCCAGGCAGGCAGTGGTGGTGCCACGCCTTAACTGAGCGAAGAAAGTATTTAAGGCAGGCATAGAAAGACAGAGCAGGCAGAAGAAGCCCTGACACACACTGTTAGTTCCAGCACTTGAGAAGCAGAGGCAAGAGAATCTCTGTGAGTTCAAAACCAGCCTGGTCTTCAAAGCAAGTTCCAGGTCAGCCAGGACTGTTACACAACAAACTATGTCTGAAAAGAAAAAAAAAAAAAAAAAAAAGACAGGAGGAGGTGGATCTGTCATTTGATATCTCTGACTGTTTTTATTATATTTGAAACATATCCCCACATGAAAGACTAGAGGGAAAAAGGCAACCGCAGAATGATGGATGAGAAATGGAAACAAATAGAAACAAAAGCAAAGAGAAATGTCTTTCTTCACCTCTGATCCAGGGGCAGGGTCTGCACACTCCCTCTGCTCACCTCAGCTCCAACACCTACGTTTACACTATGCTTCTCAGGCCCCAGTGGGCATCAGTGGGCATCTGGAAGGTTTGTGATACCTGGACTGCTGGTCTTACCTGGTACATCTGGGGAGGAGCCTGAGAGTCTGTGTCACCCACAGCCTTTCAGGAGCAAGTGGCTCAGCATCAACCATTACATATGAGCAGGTGGTAGGTATCTCCCTCAGCTTGCAATATCCCTGGACATTTGGATTTACAACCCTGCCTCGCACCACCTAGTGGATCCTACATTACCTGGTGGCTGCTTGTGCCATTTATCAAATTCTTAATAGTTTTAAGATTTTATGAAATTAAGAAAGAGGTTAAGAAATTTTAGGTCAATAATTTAAGAGTGGAACTCTGTGAGTCCTGACACTGGTTTGTTATGATTTTCCCTCACATCTTGCTGGAGTGAGAATTGAAAATTTTAGTATGAGTCTGCAGCACTTTCTAGAACTTGAGAACCACTGAAATGAGTGATCTTAACAAATAAAATCAACTTGTGTGGGCTGTGGAGATGGCTCAGGAGAGTAATGTGCCTCACACCAAGCCTGATGGCCCAAGTTCAATTCCTGAAACCCACAAGATGACAAGAAAATTAATTTCAGCAAGTTGTCCTCTGGCCACTACACATATGTCATGACACACATTCATAAACATTATATATACAAGCACTCACACATGCACACACAAGCAAATAAAACATAGTAGAAATGTTTTTAAAATTCAACTTTTTTAAAAGGCCACGTTCAGCATCGTGTTTAACTCATCTAAGAAAGTGAGGGTACTACACAGAGCAGCTGCGGTAACAACACCGTCTAGAAAAACATAGAAGACAAGTTCCAGGTGAAATAATGTGTCCATCTGCCTCTCCCCAGGAAGGTGAGACTGACAACCCTCCCCATGCCCACACATCTCTTAACACACATAACAACAGACATTAGACTTCAACCTCATCACCTGATCAGGAAAAACGTATCCACCCCGAGATAGAATGGGCCACTCCGAGAACAGAGGTACAGCGGGTTTGCAGGCACTCTGGCTTTCCATTCAAACACATTATCTATAACAAATATGTAGAAAAACAATGCCTTTTAGTTTAGCTGAAGGAAATCAGAAGCCTTTACTTTAAGAAAAAGCAAGAGGTATACTTTCAACTTCTGTTTGTATTGGGAGAGCTTTAGGAACAATGTCAGGGTAAATGAGGCCCCTGTTACTCGGTCTGTTTTTTCCTTTGTGCTCTGATAATACCTACAGCCCTCTGAGACTCTAACAGAGTTAGAACAGATGTCCAATCCCTCAGAGGCTCCCTGTAACTGCCCTCACTGGCCTGGCGTCTAGTTATGATTCACCTGCTTGGTCCTCTGCTAAGAGATGACATTTGTTACTAGGTGATAGACGTTGCATTGTGGATGAAGGATTTGAAGGTATGGCAATGTTCAGAAATGGTGATTTACTGTGGCTGCACCACACTTGGTTATATTTGTCTATCCTTCAGTAATGGGAAAAAGCTACATCCTGTCTCACTTAGTAAACAGAGGGAGCACACAATGACCAAACATCACTGGGTACCTGATTTCTACCTAGGGAAGTGATAGTGGTTGCCACCCTGAGAAACATGGGATAGGAGATCACATGCCATGGTTCAGTGTGTCAGTGTCTCAGTGTGTCTCTAGAACAGAAGGAAGGCTGTCTGTTCCTGGGATAGCTGTCAGGCTCCCATTCCATGGCCCACCGCTAGCCCACATAGAAGGGGCTCTCTTTCCCATGGGTGCAAGAGAAGAAGCAGGTTAACTCCCCATACCCAAAGATAGCCAAGCGGTCATCTGACTGGTGTGTCCTGAGACAATCCAAAGGAGACTCAGGACTCGGATTCCGTTCAGTGTCTGGCAGGTGCCTTCTCGCAACTCTGTGGTGCAGATGGCTGGCATGTTCTTCTGCCAAGAAAAGCATTGTAGAACTCCATCCATAGCTTCTAGAAACCCTGAGCAAAAGTGGAGGAGGTATTATCAGACCTCATGAAAACCAGACCTATCCACACACCACCCTAAAGTGAACCAAAACTCAATGCAGAGACCTCAGACTTTGCCTCAAAACCTGGAGTGTTCAACTCAGGCTTCCAGAATCCCCTCGAGGGTTTTATCTCTGGACTCTCAAATTTGTCCTTTGGACCTTGACTCTCCTATCAGTCCTGACCTGGCATGGTCTTCCATGATGCCTTGTGTTGCCCAAGTTCAGGCACCAGAGAGGCCAATCCCTGACCACAGGTCTGCTTCACAAAGGTCAGAAGAAAGTGAAACATCTATGAGACAAGTGGGTCCAGAGAACTAGCATTTCACTTGAAACAGCATCCTGGTGCTGTCCCAACGACTCTTTCTTTGTGCTATTGTCTCCAACATAGGCCAGGTACAAGCATTAAAATGGAAGAAGTGGTACATCAAGTCAGGTTGCCTCTTAAAATTGAATCCTCCTGGCTCTAAGTCTGGCTTGTAACCCTTGGCAAGTGAACTAACTTTTCTGGACCCCAGTTTCAACATCTAGTTGAGGTAGATTTTATAATCATGGAATGTCATGAATAACAAATGAGATCATGCTTATAAATCACTCCGAATAGAGACCGCCCAATAATAAGCATTTGCAAGGTCATCTTTGCAGTTATCGGTATTTTTCACAAGAATGGCTAATCTCGTCTACTTAATTTATATCCTGGTTTGCTATGGTGGTGGTGGTTGTTATCTTTGTTTTTATTTTTATTTCAGACAAGAGTCTGATTGGCCTTGAACTTACGATAGTCCTCCTCGAATGTCATATATGATACCCACACAGTATGTAAACTAACTCAAGAGCCAATTGAATGAATGGAATTATGACACAAGACTCTCCAAAGTTCAAGCTACCCCTGAGAGATTCACATTCTCCTGAGCAAAGCTGAAACACTAGGATTTCAGATATGTCCTTATAGAATTATTATATATTCACAAACAAAGGCTGGCTTATGGCCACACACTAGCAATTTAAGTTGGCTGTTTAAGTTTAATTTCCTAGCATCTTAAGATTCTGGCAGTCAATCTGAGATCCCTTGTGATGGTCTCTTGGCTGCAGACATCACACCCACCCTTTTATTTACAGAAATTGTGTCTCCCAAGCCTTGGGAGTCAGCACCATGAGAAGCACTGGCCAGCATCTGATGTCACCTGACTCCTCCTTCCATGGTTCCTGTGATGAAAGACCGTACTGGGCTCTCAACCAAGTTCTCTAAGATCCTGAGACACATTGCCTCACATACAGAATAAATACAATTTGAGCAGTGCTAGGAAGATTCCAAAGCAGCATCTCTGACTCAACACTGACCTTAGCAAGCAAACACTCAGAGTTTTCTAGTATTATTTTCCCATCTACTCTCTACTTTGGGTAAATGGAACCATCTGTGCTTTGTAGAATCATCTAGAGACAGCTACTCCATAGGGAAGACAGCCTCTTGGAGTCTTCTTTTGCTCATTTGTGCATGGAAAGAATTATAAACTGTAAAGATGGTGGTTCCTAGCCCAGGGTTTCAATCCCTGCCCTATGTTCATGTCTGAGCTCTGAGCAAACCTGCTGAGACACAGTCTTCAGAATTAGTGCTTACTACCTGACATCTTTCAGGGAATTCTGATGTTTCCAAAACTAAGAACCACCAGGCACACATAGGCTTTTCCAGGCTGTGAAGCCCTTCCTGTTTCTCAGATTTCAGTCCAGTGGTCCTACATTAAGCAATAGAATAAGAAGTCTGTAGTGACTGAAATACATAGCTATTTAATTCATGAACTTTCTCGCATCTTTACTGCCTTGTATTGTCTCTTCCAAATAGCAAAGCAAGTTCACTCAACAGGAAAAAAAACACCAAAAAAAAAAAAGAAAGAAAAAAAAGAATCAAGAATCCAGTTGAACTCTAACCTTCCAAAAGATGCATCGGTCTTACACTCTTTTGATTTACAGGGGAATATCAAAGTGGAAAGAGAAAAATCCATGAATCTCAGTGGTCTCTCCATCTTGACTTGTACTTCCAAGCACTCAGGGACATATTTTTGTCTTTGATAGTATTAAATACAAAAGAAAAACATTGCTATGGCAACCAAATATAGAATGGCCATTTTGAAACCATAATAAAGAATTAATGCTGAGGGGTTCAAGGAATCCCATGGAAGATAGGGAGGAAGGAGAGGAAGGAGCCAGAGGGGTCAAGGACACCACAAGAACACAGCCCACTAAATCAACTAACCAGGGCTCACAAGGGCTCATAGAGACTGAGGCAGCAATCAGGGAGCCTGCATGGGTCTGGCTTATGTCATCTGTGCCTATGTTATGGTTGTGTAGCTTGGAGATCTTGTGGGACAGGATCCTAACAGTGGGAGCGGGGGCTGTCCCTGGCTCTTTTGTCTGCGTTTGGAGTTCTCTTTTCTCATACTGGGTTGCCTCGTCCAGCCTTGACATGAGGGTTTGTACCTAGTCTTATTGCAACTTTTTATGATATGTTCTGTTGATCTCTCTGGGAGGCCTGCTCTTCTCTGAAGGGAAAGGGAAGAAGAGTGGATCTGAGGGAGGGGGGTGACTGGGAGGAAAGGAGGGAAGGATAATGCAGCCAGGGTGTAATATCTGAGAGAAGAACAGAAGATGGATAGATAGATAGATAGATAGATAGATAGATAGATGGATGGATGGATAGATGGATGGATGAATGGATGATGGATGGATGGATGGATGATGGATGGATAGATGGATGGATGATGGATGATGGATGGATGGATGATGGATAGATGATGGATGGATGGATGGATGGATGGATGATGGATGGATGATGGATGGATGATGGATGGATGGATGGATGGATAGATGGATGGATGGATGGATGGATGGATGGATGGATGGATAGACAGGCAGACAGGCAGACTGACAGATAAATAGAAAGATAAATAGACAGACAGATAGAAAGATAGACAGAAAGACAGACAGACAAACAGACCGACAGACAGACACACACACAGACAGATAGATAGAAAAGGTAAATGCCAATAAAATTGATGCAGATGAGGAGATCGATCGCAGTAGTTTAGGGAGGGAACTTAAAGGCCCATGCTAATGCCCAACACTTCATACATATATCTGCTTTAAGTCAGAAATGGGGCCTAAGCACGGGCATCTGAGGTCCAGCCTGGACCTTGACTCTCCTATCAGTCCTGACCTGGCACAGATTTCCACAATGCCTAAAAGCAATGGAGATGTGATGTCTGTCAGTTCACTGAAGCCTCTAGAAAGTACCTGGGCCTGCTGCTTGCTCAGCAAGTTCAGAACGTCCCAGTAGCAGGCCTTAGCAGCCCTTCTTTCCTCTCTTCCAGCCTAACCACAGAGACTGAGGGAAGGGGTGAATTTAAGAGGAAGCACCATATTATTGCATCAAACACCACCAAACTAATCCCATATTGTCTCTTATTTTATATATGTGGAAGCTGAGGCTCAGAACAACCAAAGATTAAGGTCAAGGTTAAAAGTCAAGGCAGATTTGACTGGAAATGGCTAAGCACCTCCTTTCTCTACTGTACTGAACTTGGACCTGACTAAAGGGCAGCCAGGTGCAGAGAAAGATCTACGGCCACATCACAAGAGGTCACTGTAGGCTTCTGGAACCTGGAAAAGCCTGTCATTACTGTACTCAAAACAGAATGGGAATGTAATATAACCAACAGAAGGGACTTTCCCCCAGGTAGATACTGAGGGGCAGTGGGGACTGACACTGTCCCCTGTAGGCAGATCTACATCCCATTCTGCATGGGAATTCTAAGCCTGTTGAGTACCCTCTCAGACTGTCTCTGTGCTTTGTTGCTTTTTTGACGATGGGGTTTGTGTCAATTGCAGCTGTAATTAAGTTGCTATCTATGCTGATTTTGTGTAAAATTCAAATAAGATCAGAGAAAATCATTGCTATGCTTTCCACATGGGATATACTCCTAGAAGCTACTTAATTACACATTCATATTTACTCTGCCAATTCCCCTAGATTTTTGAGGGTTTTTTACAGCCCTTTTTAGAATAAGAAAAGACAATTTTGAAGACCTGGGGGGAATTTGCTGAAAAATTATTCCATATAGATAAAAGGTATTTGCATAAACAGGCAATTTTTGAATGATGTACAGATGATAGGTATGTAGGTAAGTAGACAGATAGTAGATAGGTAGATAATAGATTTAAACATAGATATATAGAGAGAGATAGATAAACAAATAAATGATAGCTATTATATTTTTATATTTTACCTATTATATCTATAGATAGATATTATGTTTTTCTATTTTATATAGGCAAATGGAAATGAAGCATATAATCTCCCCCCCCCCCCCCGCGCCCCTCTTTTTCAGAGTTATACTATGTGGTCCTGGTTGGCTTCAAAATCACAGCGGATTCTTCTGCCTCTGAATCTTGAATTTTAGGATTAAAGGTATATGTCACCACAGCCCTTGAAACTAATCTTAATTTTTCACCAAAGCATAACATGGCGGGCCCCAATCAAATCATCATTTTGCTACATTGGGGTTATCTATTTCTGACTCAGATACATTGATGAGCTTTGCTTACTCACCTCACCACTGGTTTCAGAGTTGTACATAAATCCACAGTGCTAAAAATAGCTTTGATTATAGAATTTGTTCTAGGCACATAACTAAGTGAACCCCTTAATTCTGTACTGACCCAGGCTTTTATCAGCACAAAAACACCCTGAGTAGTTGTACCCCATATAAAGCCTCATTGTGAGTGAAGTCGCCTTGCCTTAGCACCCTGGTGGTAAACAAAGATTGAATTGTAAACAGTGGAAATCCAGCCTCTGCTGACATTTAGGAGCTGCTGGACATTTGCTACAATCCAAACCAGAGGAATTATTTTCCAGCCACACACTTTGTAGGTCATTTCTCTGGGGTGGTCCTAGTTTCAAATGCTTACTTTTTCCTCTGCTCAGGGGTGCTGGTGGGGAGAGACGGATTTGGCAATTGGTCTGTGGGCTCCTGCTTCTTTGCCCATTGCTCTCCATGTTTCTCAAAGGCAGATTCTCACAACCTGCAGAAGTGCCATGTGCCGGTGATGTTCTGAGGTCCAAGCCCCAGCCTTTGGCTACCATGTAAACAGTCCCAGCCACAGGAAGGAGAAGGCCTACAAAGGTGATAAACCTGTAGAAAGAAGACACCTAGCCAGTCCTTCACATAACACAAAAGATGCAGAGAAAACACTCTATGAGAAACAAAATCATCAGCTGGACATGAGGGCACTCATGTAACTCCAGCACATGCTGGAGGCTGAGTCAGGAGGCTCCTGAGTTCAAAGCTGGCTAACATACACAGAGACATGCTGTCTTAAAAAGAAAAACATAGCAACAAAAAAGAATTCACATAGGAAATACTTAACAACTTAAGAAAAGGGTCTGAAGAAAGAGTTCAGGGGATAAAAATGCACATTGCTCTTACAAAGCACCAGGTTCCATTTTACCAGCACCTATAATGGGTGGCTCTCAACTTCCGGCAACCTAACTCCCATGACCACCTGCACACATGTGGTCCATATAACCTCACACAGGGATACATATACACATATTTTTTTTTAAAAAAAAATACATCTTTTTAAAATTCTAAAAATAAAAGTAATGTGGGAAAAATCACAACAGAGAAGATGAGCGAATTTCAGTCACCATCAGCTTAGAAAATTATCGTAAGCATCACTTCTCAGCAGTTTGGCTACGGTTGACTGAAAATTATGACAAGCAGACAAAGCAAAGCCAAAATACATGTGTAACACTATGTCTAAGGATAAACAGCCCATGTAAAGATAATGAACCGAAAAAAAACCAAGAAAACAATATGAGGAGGGAATCTTTTAAAAGAAAAATGTAAGTAACAGGTAATCTCAGGGTTTCCTCATCAGTTTTTAAAAAGATATAACTTAATCATATATATTCACCGATCAGATTGGTGTGGTGTTCACAACGATGGCGTTGATTCTGGTGAGGAGACAATGAAGCATACATGGGCATCCCTGCTAAGGTACTGTAAGCAAATGGTTAAGCTATCAAGACCTAGAATTATGCGTCTTTTTAATTTGTGCCAAGAAATGATCAAATTGTAAGAGGGTAAAGGGCAAATATCGGTGTGATAGTTGGGGGAGAGGCTATGCTTCCAATCAGCGAAAGGGGTTCTCAGCTCAGGAATGATTGGAGATGGATGCATTTGCTGTAATCCTGGACTCAGCTCAAGTTTGGGCCTGGTCCCTCTTCTTCCCTGGAATGCTTTCATATTTCCCGTTTAAATGTGGTCTCTCTGTATTTCGGTACACAGGATGCTGTAACAAAATGCCAGGAGCTGGTGGCTTATGAACAATAGATCTTACTTTTTATTCTTGAAAGCTTGGAGTCCTCAAATTAAGTCACCAGCAGACTTTGGGTTTCCAGTTGACCTCACATGTTAGAAGGGAGTGTGAAAAACCTCCTGGGTACCTTTTAATCTCATTTGTAAGGGTAGAGCATCACGGCCTAGTTACCTACTGAAGGCCTCACCTGACTCCATCACATTCAGGACTAAGTTTCAATGTAGGGTATTAGGGTGGACACAAAATTCAGGTCACTGAACTCTGAAGTCAGACAGCATTGGCTCATCATCATTCAGTGAATTAAATTCAACACTGAATGCAGTTAGTGAGATGATACTGGTATCATTCCCAGTTAGGTAGCTCAGATGCCCATACTTACAGACACACGGAGACAAAGGTGTCCAGCTGCAACACTCTGGAAGCACATCTGGCCACACTTTCACAAGATGAAGAGGAAGAGTTTTTTGTAAAGAGGGAGAGAGAAGGTTCCAAAAATGAAGTGTTTCTGAACCTTAGGATATCTACCAAGAGAGAAGAAGAGGCCATGTTACTGCTTTAGATCTTTCCAAGTATGGTCCTACCATTGAAACACAAAGCTGGCATTTCAATGTGCATTATCTTTCCTAGGCTGACAGTATTTTAAAATAGTATATATACTGAATATGTGCAGATTTTCATCATTATCCTTTAAATAATATAAGATAGCTATAAAATAACTGCATAGCCTTTGCATTGGGTGTTATAAATAAGCTAGAGATGATTAATAGTGCATAGGAGGATTGTGTAATTTCTATACAAACACTATGAAATTTTATATAAAGGCTTGAGCATCTGTGGATTTCAGTCTCCTGGGGGTCTTGGAGTCAATCTACCATGAGTATCAAAGACCAAATTCATCTGCTTTATGAGTAGTGAGAGAGAAAAAATAAGAAATAAAGATACCAAAAAGGAGAAGAGACCTGTGTCAGGAATTAAAAGTGAATACTATTCTTTCAGAGGACCAGAGTTCAGTTCCCATCATTCATATCCAGACTTCCTATAAGTTCACAACTTCCTATGATTCCAGGTCCAGGGAATCTAACACAATCATTTGGCCTCCACAGATTACTGTGCACACATACCCACACCTTTTAAAAATGCTTAAAATATAAAAAGATGCTGAAAGCTTGTCTTAGTTAGAGTTTCTGTTGCTGTGATGAAACACCATGACCAGAGGTCAAGTTGGGGAGGAGAGGGTTTATTTGGCTTACACTTCAGCACTGCTGTTCATCACTGAGGGAAGTCAGAACAGGAACTCAAGCAGGGTGGGAACCTGCAGGCAGGAGCTGATGTAGAGGCCGTGAAGGGGTGCTGCTTACTGGATTGCTCCTCATGGCTTTCTCAGCCTGCTTTCCTATAGAACCCAGGACCACCAGCCCAGGGATGACACTACCCACCATTGGCTGGGCCTTTACCCATTGATTACTAATTAGGAATATGCCTTATATGGGTCTCATGGAGGCATTTCCTCAGCTGAGGCTCCTTCCTCTCTGGTGAACCTAGCTTGTGTCAAGTTGACACACAAAACCAGCAAGTACACCACAGAACTAGGCATTTGACTCAAGCAGAAATGGACCAGATTCTCCTGAACTCATGTTCCATTGTTCTCTCACAGACCTGGGAATGCTAAATCTAAGAAGGGGGGCCAGTCTATTTGTGAGTGAGTCTGCATAAGAGAGACAAAAACATGCAAAAAAAGGTGGAACAAAATGATAGAAGCCAGTCACTCTGGGATGGGCACCATCCAAAACTGATGCTCAGAAATACCAACTTAGGCCAGGGCTGATGAGTCTTTGGAAGAATTGATATCTAAAGATCTTAGTAATGAGATGAGTGTTCTGTGTCAAATGTTAGTGAACCTTGGAGTGACCCAGAGTGTGAAGGGAGAATATTGGCCCTCTCCCTGGAGGTTTCAGAGCTAGAAGTGTGGGAGTGGTCTGGGACCTATGCTCTTGCAATTCTCCAGGATCACACTCAAAATCAGGACCTGGGCAAACATTGAGGCACATGGTGGTTTCAAATAAAGGCAAAGGCTATGAGACAGCATGATGTTCTTCCAGGTGACCCAGGTTCAATTTCCATTGGCAGCAGCAACAGGAAAAAAAAAAAAAAAAAAAAAAGTTACTGTTGCTGATGACATTGCCATAGCAACAAGTGACTGGAAAGTTCTGAGGATGACAGTGAAACCGACCACTCAGAACAAACAGGCCCAGATAAGGTTGGACCTTTTGCCTCTGCCCCACCATCAAAGCTCACAAGGAGCCTGAAAGGATCAGAAAACAGTAAGCACATTGGAAATAACGCTCTTGATGAGGTTATCAATAGCTCCCTGCAGATGCTTCACCAGTCTTTAGAACTTTCAGGAACTATTAGGAAGATCCTGGGATGAGTTGGAGAGATGGCTCAGTGGTTAAGAACACTGGCTGCTCTTCCAGAGGACCTAAGTTTAATTCCTAGCAACCACATGGGGGTTCACAACCATCCATAATAGGATCTGATGCCCTCTTTTGGCACTCAAGTATATATGCAGAGTACCTCATGCATAAAATATAAATAAGGAGATCCTAGGGGCTGCAGTGTGGTGGCTGCCTCCCCTTATGACATCATAGATGATATCAACAGTGGTGTAGTGGAACTCCTTCATAATTAAGAAGCAACAAGAGAAAAAAAATGTTTAAATAAAAGATACTGAGCAACAACAACAAAAAATTCCCCTTGAATCCTAGCCAGAGAGAAACCTGTGGCTAATTAAGGAACTGCCACTAGATAACTCCAGCTTTGCAGTCTGCGCTGGGAGAGGTAAGGGGAAAACAGCCTTTGCTGAGGCACTAGTCAGCTTGATTCTTTTAACAGATGAAGCTATTAGAAATCAGCCAACTTGTCAAAGGGGACCCTGATGGGACAGCCTGCTGAGCCATGATGCTAGGCGGCTCAGACTCCTGCCAGACAGTGCGAACACCGTAAAATGTCAGAAAACGTCTTAAGGGCAGAGTTAGAGTGAGCCCTTGAGGATGAAACTGTGCAGCCCCCTATTGCGGATGACAGGTAGAATTTGCTGGCACAGAGTTAAACAGAGCTACGAGCTAAGGAGACACATGGTGTGTCTACAGGCCAAGGAGACACGGTATGTATATAGGCCAAAGAGGAATGGTTTGTCTACAAGCCAAGGAGGCAAGGTCTACGTAGAAGCAAATGAGCATAAAGAACTGCCGGTAGCTGGGCAGTGATGGCGCACGCCTTTAATCGCAGCACTCGGGAGGCAGAGACAGGGGGATCTCTGTGAGTTTGAGGACAGCCAGCTCTACAGAGCAAGTTCCAGGACAGGCTCCCAAACTCTGTCTGAGGTGGGTAGGGGTGGGGGGACTGCTGACAGTCCCCAGAAAAGGGAGAGGCTAGACTCTGCTAGGTGGCTCCAGAAGCAATCAGCCTCATCAACACCTGATTTCAGATGTCTACTATCTAAAACAATGAGAAAATAATTGTATGTATGTATATATATATATATATATACATACATACATATGTGTATATGTATATAATCATATTATATCTTGTACCTAGGTTTGATCTAGAGTCTGTATACCCCTGAGGTTATGAAATTTTATTCTCAGGAAGTCACATTTATTTCTTTTCGTGCTACTGTGGTCAGTTACTACTGACAAGAAGTAACTGGAGGCACGAAGGGTTGATTCTGGCTTATGGCTTGATACAGTCCCACACAGCAGGGAAGTCGTAGGTGCCAAGGCCGTGACAGAAGGAGCCTGAGGCTGCTTGCTCACATCTCTGCAGACTCAGAAAAAGAGAATGCAGGTATCCAGCTTACTTCTTCCCTTCCCTTCTTTTATTCAGTCTACACCCCAGCCACACATTTAGGATGGATCCTCCTGAACTTTCTGGACACACCCTCACAAACACTAGGTGTGTCTCCTAGGTGATTCTAAATGCAGTGAAGCTGACAATGAAGATTAGCTGTCACATCTTGCAAAGTCTGTCATCTGAACTGCTCTAACATCCCATGGAAAACACTGTGCAGGTTCTCCATGCTGGCTTCAGGCCGTCCCTCCTACCTATCCATGTTTTCTCTCCTAATCCCCCCCCACCCCGTGTGTGTGTGTGTGTGTGTGTGTGTGTGTGTGTGTGTCTGTCTGTCTGTCTGTCTGTCTGTCTGTCTGTCTGACTCTCTGTCTCTGTCTCCCTGACTCTCTGTCTCTCTGTGTCTGTCTGGCTATCTCTCTGTCTTTGCCTTTCCATATCTCTCTGTGTTGTCTATCTGTCTGTCTCATTGTCTCTCTGTATGTCTGTGTCTCTGCCTCTGTCTGGCTGTCTCTCTGCCTCTCTGTCTCTGTCTGGCTGTCTCCCTGACTCTCTGTCTCTCTGCCTCTCTGTCTCTGTCTGTATCTCTGTGTGTCTGTCTCATTGTCTCTCTGTGTGTCTCTGTCTGGCTGTCCTTCCTTGGCCTGTGTTCTGTGGTTGTTCCTGATCTGCTCTAGTGAGCACCTGTGCCAGCAGCAGCCACCTGGCATTCCTGAACTGCATACCTCCACATCTGGAGGGGAGACACTGGCAATTCCATCAAAAGGCTTTAAGAAATAGCTGACAAATCCTTTCCAGATGGGGAAATGTTCCCCTGGGCACAGACACACTGATCTCAAGCCCCTAAAGCTGGAGACAGACTCTGATGTCCAATCCTCACTTCCCCAACACTGCCCCACATCAGCTCAGCAGAGCTTGGGCCAGTTCTTCCGGTTTTTCAGAAAGTATCTTCTTCATCTCCTGAGTGTCTCAAAATACCTTTTATCATCAGTAATGATTGTCAACGTGTCGTTTCATTTAGTGAGCTCTGGCCAACCAGCTTAGTGTAACTGATGGATCTCCCAAGCATGACAAATCATTAAACTTGGGCCCTCAATTGCTCATTCCAAATGCTAATTTCATAGTAGCTATACACCTGTCTTTGTTTTTATGATATTCATCACTTATCTGTCAAGAACCAAAATTGACTTTGATTTACAACATTTTTTGTTTTATTTCTAGTCCTGGGGCTAGAACCCAGGGTTTCACAGATGCTGAGCAAGGGCTAGGCCTCTGAGATAGGTCACCAGCTCTTTTTCTTTCTTTTTTTAAAAAAATGTCTTGCTATGTAGCTCAGGTGATTCTCAAACTTGTTCTGTAGCCCAGGCTGCTCTCAGACTCATGACACCCCTCGCTTATCTTCTGGAGTGCTGGGGTTGCAGACACAGCAACATGCCTAGGTTTTTGTTTGTTTGTTTGTTTGGTTGTTGGTTGAGTTAGTTTGTTTGTCTTTAAATAGCACATAAAACACTAGGCTACGTAGATAATGCACCCAAAGCTGTGAGCGTTGTTATAAACCCAGAGGACAAGTTAGTCGTTAAGAATACCAGCACTTCAACTTTGAAGGAGAACTCTCAGTCATGAGCTGTTAGCTCTTTTTTTGACAACCAAAATTACTATCAATCACTAGTGATAAAAACAAATTTTAGGCTTTAAAGCTCTTGCTTAGAAAATGTTGAAATACTAATAACACACAAACCAGATTCCACGGGCTAAAATGTATTTCTCTTCATGGACAAAGGTCAGACATGATTGTGAGGTGGTAGGACATGGGAGTCCCTGAACTCCAGAGCCTGTCAATCCCCTGCCGCAGAGGGGAGATTAAATGATTTTCTTGGGATCACACAGCCCAGAAGTGACAACCAGGACCAAAGCACTGGGCTCTCAGCGCTAATCCACCGCAACCTATTGGCCTCACACAGGCCAAGTTCCAAATGGCCTTCCTGACCCAGCAATTGGCAGACACATGTGCAGAGCAGGGAATGCACAGTATGGAAACCAGACACTGCCCGTTCCTTCTCCAGGCTGTGAGGAGACTATTTCTTTCTATCTTTTTTACATCAAGATCCAGCAATTATCAACGGACTATTGTGTCTCTCTTCCTCTCCCATCTTCTCTACCACCTCTATTCTCAGCTTTCCTCCCTTCCATTAATCTTAGGTAAAGCTGACTGACCAAGATGAAGAGTTGCTGTGGTCCTGAAGGTCCTAAAGATCCTTTATGGACTCTAAGCAGTTGGAATTTTCAAACTTCATGCTCAGACGGTAGTTTGATTGTATTTTTTGTACTTACCCAGTTGAGACATCAGGGTCACATCCTCTTCACCACAAGAATCAGGGACACACACACCCACACTATAGGCTGCTGCATCCTGGAAAACATGATGTCCCTTAATGTTAGTGCTTACAGTATGCATACATGCTGGAGTGTGTGTGTGTGTGTGTGTGTGTGTGTGTGTGTGTGTGTGTGTGCTGCCCCAGCCCCTCACACCTCTACCCCTCCCCCACCTCTACCCCCTACTCCTCACCTCCCCACACCCCACCTCCACCTACCACCACCCCCACACACACCCCACTCCTCCCCCAGCCCCTTCCCCCTTCTGTCTCCATGGCTAACTGCTGGGAGGGTCTCAGAGCACTGAGAACAGAGAGCTCCTGTTTCCTTCCTCTTTGGACCATGGTTTCTAGTCAGACGGCAATGTAATTGTATTTCAGTTGTACGTGACACATGTATGTGACAAAATCTATTTTGCGTTTGATAAGAGGTTGCATGATGAGTAGGGTTCTATCCCAGCAGTCAAAGGGATAATATGCTTTAAAGGTAAATCATACCAACTGGAATCAGTAGGCTATTTATATATATATTTATATTATATGTATATATATATATATATATATACATATATATATATATATATATAAGGACACCAAGTTGGGAGAGGGAGGGGATGGGAAGCAGATTTGAGGGGAGCTGGGGGTGGGGCAGGGGTGAAATATATTATTTGAGTATATGGATGTATGAATTATGAAATTATCAAAAATACCAAAGGTTTAATATTGTAAAAAGATAGAGTGAGCTTGAAAATGTTAGTCAGCTGTGTTGGTGGGTCTTCATAACCTAGTTCATTTGCTTCAATCGCCTCAGATTCATGTTTAGAATTCCATTTCTGGGTCCAGGATGCCAAGTGCCACTCCAGAAATTGATGGGGCTCATGCTCAGCAACTGGGTTCTGATCACGTTGGTTTGATCCACACTCCTCCAAGCAATGGCTAATTCCTTGGTAGAAAGGATATAAGGTTGAAACTGACAAGGTGGAGGGGATGAGAGCTCTGAAAACCCAATATAGTAGATTGAGATGGGCAGAGAGACCCACCAATAAGCCCCAAAAATGTGTACAGAAGATTTCTATTCAAATTGCTGGCCACTGTTGACCTTGGATCTCCGCTTAAAGGTCTTCCAGAAGGTCTTTTCCATACAGCATGGAGATGGGAATATCTGAGCAAGCCTACATAGTTTTTGACAAGTGCCTCATATGTCACTCATTCCAAAGAGGTTGCACACATTAAACCAACTATTTAAAATGACATTTGAGCTGGGCATGGTGGTCCATGCCAAAAACCTCAACACCTGGGAAGGAAGGAGAGCCTAGAGCAGCGTTCTCAACCTGTGGGCTTGCAACTCCTTTGGGGGTGTTGAACAAGCCTTTCTCAGGGGTCACATATCCTGCATATCAAATATTTACATTACGATTTCTAACAGTAGCAAAATGACAGCTATAGAGAAACAACAAAATAATTTTATGGTTGTGTGGGGGGGGGTCACCACAACATGAGGAACTATATTAAAGGGTCTTGGCAGGAGGGAGGTTGAGAACCTTGGGCCTAAGGGATCGAGAGTTGACAGTTCAAAGTAGGGCTAGGTTGCACGTTCCCAGCCAACCTTTTCTATGTAGTGGTTTTTTTCTCAAAAGAAACAGAGGATCACTGCTTCTTGGGAAGCCTTTTAGTTTCTTTTTGTGTTTTCAGTTAGGAAAAGCAGTTGATGGAGTCATATTATGATCTGTTTCTTATACACTTGCCCTTCAAGAGCAAGCCTGTGGGCCCCCTCCACTCACCTGTAATATATGAAGCTTGCAGTACTGGCCTCGGAATCTTCCCTCTGGGCCCTGGGTGGAAAGGCACTCACTATAAGATCCCAGCCTGTCCAGGTTGCCATTAAGGACATTGCTTCCAAGCTTCCCCACCGAGTCATACACTGAATTCCAAAGCAGAAGTTTGCAAAAATTAGTTTCTCTGTCTTCGTTAGAAATGAATTATGAGGACTTAAGATGGAGTCCTCAGAGCTCATTGAAAAGCTTAGCTAAGGGGCTTGCATTGGAACTATGTGAGTGGGTTTCAGCAGAAGCCGGAAGAAGCCTTGAGATTCCATAAACGGGAGTTACAGGCAGTTGTGAGGATTCGGATTCTCTGAAAGACCAGCAATTGTCCTTAACCCCTGACCCATCTCTCCTGCCCCTCTTTATTGCTCTTTAGCATCTTAATTTCAGCTCTGTCTGGACCCACTGAGGATGATGTCTTTTATCTATCTTGTCCAGGGTTCTGTGAGCCTCCTCCCCCTTCGATTCTGGAGAAAACGTAGCTATTACTTGTTCAAATGCTCATTACTTCCCTTGGTTATATTTCTATTTCTGGTTCCAATTATCATCTCAGTAGAGCTATTTTAATCCCTGTCACTTCATTTTTCTTTTTAATTTATTTTGCTTTATTTTATGTGCATTGGGGGTTTGCCTACATGTATGTCTGTGTGAGGGTGTCGGATCCCCTGGAACTGGAGTTATAGACAGTTTTGAGCTGCCATGTGGTTGTTGAGAAATTGAACCTGAGTCCTCTGGAAGAGCATCCAGGGCTCTTAGCTGCTAAGCCGTCTCCACAGCCCCCTTCTTTTCTCCCCCCCCCCACTTTCCATATATTCATCATTTCTTGTTCTATTTCGAGAGGGCTATCAAACTGAGCTAGCTCACCAAATTTTCCTCACCTCTGCCATCTTAATATTTACTCTGTGTATTATGTATTGACTGCAGTATTCTTACCGTCTGTAACATCTAACAGTTCTTGACTTTACATGCACATGCATATGTGCAACTTTGTATTACCAATATTCTTTCATCATTTTGATCATGTTTGTCTGTTTATTTTAATTCCTTGGCAGCCCCTTGTTTCCAGTTATTCAATTCTTAGTCCACTATCTTGCTTTGGGTTGTCTCCCTGGGGGTTTCTGTGTTGTGGAGTATGCACACTTCTTCCCTTTGATGAGTACAGTGAGGGGTGTATGCAACCCAGGCCCCAGGTGGATCCCCCCCTCAGGATTTTAAGGACTGTGAAGACTAAAGATTGTAACTGTCCTCGAAGGAATGACACACCAAGTACAGATTTGTGGAGCTGGGGAGGTGACCCCACAGCTCAGAGTGCTGGGTTCCAGAGGGCCCATGTTCAGTTCCCCGCACCCACATGGCAGCTTGCAGCTGTCTGTAACTCCAGTTCCAGAGCGTTTGAAGTCCTCTTCTGGCCTCCCCTTGCGCTGTATGATGTGGTACAGACACGTGCAGACAAGATACCCTCACACATAATATGATTATTTTAAATTTTTAAGAAAAGCCTTCTGACATGTGAATCTCTAAAATATTAAGAGACACTTGTGCCCTCCCTTCAGCCACCAGACTATTGAGACAGTGGACTCTGAGAAATTGGACTTTTCCCAGGAACCTCATGCTGAGAGAAGGAAAAAGCAACAGCCAGAGGAAGCTTGGTTTTTGGAGAGATTTAGCACAGCTGGTAACTTGTTAGACCACCTTGCTGGGGAGTCTACAGCAGGGATGATGACGATATGCAGAACTATTTTTACCAAGACCGTGGGCTGTGCACACCTTTGCCTTTTATTTAAACCTAAGCTTTCTATCAGGCCCCTGAAGACGGACTGTGAGGGCAGAAGGGGAGCGGGCCACTGAGCCACTTAGTTCCACTTTCCAGTGTAGCTTTCTTTGCCTTTCACCGTGACTTGTCTGTGGTGGGATTCAGGTGTCAGCTGATAAGGTCAGAAGATACTTATACAAGGTCCCAGGCTCCTGAAGGGGGTGTGGCCAGCCCCGTTCAAAAGGGGCTGCTGAGATTTAAAAAAAACCTGTTTTGTTCCTGCCCTCTTAAAGATCAGATCAACATCCATCACCTAAACCATCCTATTGCCACAAAATCATTCTAAAGTTTAACTTATAATCATAAATGTTAAATTACTTTTAAATAAATATTTATCCTATATTTAATATATAACAAATACAATTTGTTAAAACACTTATCTGTTCCTTGAGATCAAGCTTTGCCCTGTTCTAAGTTACTCCACACTGTGTAAAATGGTGTTTTTCCAGGTTGTGCCTTACCCCGATAGACTCCATTTTGCAAGCAGCTTTTGACTTTTTGAAGATGGAGGATGATTGTACTCGTGGTTAGACAACTGAACACATGCGCACCCACACACACACACACACATACACTCACAGGACTCCAGGCATAGCCTGCAGAATCCAGGGGCTTCTCATAATGCTGACATCAATTTCTTAAGTGTAGCTTGCTTATCTTTCCTTCCTTCCTTCCTTCCTTCCTTCCTTCCTTCCTTCCTTCCTTCCTTCCTTCCTTCCTTCCTTCCTTCCTTCCTCTCTTCCTTCCTTCTTTTCTTGCTTCCCTTTAAACAAAGCAAGGTTTCAATAAGGCCTTCTTGAAGTTAGGCAAGCATTTTCCCCACTGATACAGTCCCAGCCTCTCTTACTTTGTACTAGTTTTAGATTATTTTTTTAGTTACACTTTATTCATTTATTTATGGGAAGGGGATAAGGTGTGAAGAGGTCAGCCGAGGTCAAGGGTGATGCCTGGATAAGAATAATTTGCAGGTAATACTAATGCGCAGCCTCTTGTGACTTCTCTGGCCACTAAGATTTCTGTTGGACTTCTGAGCAGGGCTTCAGGGGATGCTTCATGTCCTGACTTGCCCTTTGGTCTCTCTCTCCCAGCCATAGCCAGAACTTCTGCTCATTCTAAAGATGGACCAGGCTAGCACTTGGCCATTCCACTTCGGTTGACTCTCCTCCCAGTCTGCTGGCAAAAACTGAGTCATCTTTCAAGTCTGGGCTAGAGGACCATCTCTCCTAGGAAACGATCCCAACTCTTGCTCAGTGTGTCACATCGAAAGGTGTGTCACTGTCCCATCTGTCTCCCGCGAGGGTAAGATTGTGCCCTGTGTTAGTCAGTGTACATCTTAGAGACACATTGGGAATGTTGGCTGAACTAGATTAAAACTTGACAGGGTTAAGTCTAAATGCCCAAACCCAACTCCAAATTTATATATTGAGGTTTTCTCTGAATCCCCAAACACTGGACGTGTTTGTTACAAATAGACTAGAGTGGTTTTCAAATTACGTTTCCCATCACAGGCTCTCCCAAGCTTTGTACCCTGAAATGTAAGGATCTGGACTTGTCAGAACAGCAAGGAAGAGACCATGATGATAGAACAATGGGGCTGTAAGCCCTCAGGGCAGAGTCTGCTGGGCACATGTCCTGAAATCCCCACTTCCTTGAAGCTCCCTTTCTTGGGTCCTCCTATCACTTTGATAGTTTTCCCTGCTGAGCTGCTTCCATTTTCAAATTGCATTGCGTTTCTTTCTGACTATAGGCTCACATGGACAGACTGCTTTTCTGATCAACACCCAGTGAGTTGCCATGGAGAACCTAAGTGACACCAGGACACAGGCCCGGTCCATACCAAAATGCTGTCATAGGGAGGGGAGAAACAGACCTGAACTAAGGGTTTAAGCCCATCACTGCACTTGTTCTGCGTTTTTCGTGTCCAAATGATTAACAGCAACGTGTTTCAGTCAGCTTTGCTGACTGGCAGGTGTTTCCTTGTCCTGTGGTGGCGATGACATGTGGATATTGAAGTCAGTTTGGGGCCTCAATGACATGTTCCTGTTAAAGTGCAGGGCTTGGTACAAGTGAGGATGTGCTCGCCTACTGAGCTATTTTTAACAAGGTTTCTCTAACTAACCTAAGGAATTCATCCTCCTGCCTCCGTTCCTTAACTACCTGGGATTACAGACACATGCCTCTGTCCTCAAAGTGTGAGGAGTTGCACCCTATATCACCATGCTCATCTAAGATTTGGATATCTTTTAAGATGGAGCACGTTATCCTACCACAATATGGATGCTTTATTTTTGTAGAATTTGGAGAATTAAACCCAAAGCCTTTCATGAACTGACTAAGCCTTCTGCCACCAAGCCACACCTTCAGTCCTGCATGCATGTTTGATAGTCACAGAACCTGGAACTTTCTATGGGATCTACTATATTACCCTCTTTCTAGGAAATTTTCTTGGTTTCTGAGGTGTTGTCTGCAGTTAAGGGCTTTCCAAGAGATAGCTAGGTGGGTAAAATGGGCACTATCCAAACAACGAACAGTTAGCTAGATTGGCTGGGCCATACCTCCATTGGTTCTTGCCTAGCAGATGGAAGTTTCTAGCTTCAATCCCCAGAAACGCCCCCCCCCCATACACACACCCCACCACCACCACCACAACAAATTTGCCCATGTTGTGACAGATTACAACAGGCTTCTTTCCAAAGAATACCTACATCCTAGCTCAGGTTGGTGCCTCCCTGTGGTGTCTACTATGAATGGCCTCCTCTGACAAGGGTCCCTGTGGAGCTTGGTGTCTAAGAAAGAGCTGAGGCATGCAGACAAGGTAAAACAGTGACTATAGACAGTAAGTGATGAGGCCAAAGATGTTGCACAAATAAAGGAAACTCAGGGCCAGATCTCTGGGAAAGAGATATCAGAGAAGAAACACCACAGTCAGATCTCACCCAGCTGTCTTCCAGCTTCCTCAGCCTCACTCCTCCTGGCTTCTTCTGCCTGCTCTGTCTTTCTATGTCTGCCTCAAATATTCTCTTCGCTCAGTTAAGGCGTGGCCCACCACTGCCTGCCTGGGAGTCTAGAACTCCTTCTGTAAACTAAAATGACCTGGAACTCACATTGGATTAAGGGCGTAGGTCACCACTCCCAGGATACTCCCTGTGCTGGGATTAAAGGTGTGAATCACCTCTGTCTGATCTTTTTAGAGTGACTGTGGGTAGATCCCTCTGATATCTCTGAAATGTTTTTATTATATTACAAAATATCCCCATACAAAGAGACTACAAAATCAAGATGGGAAGCTGGGCATCCCAGCATAGTGTGGGCTAAGAAACTTGAGGCAGGGACCAGGGATGTGCAAGGTAGTTTTTTTTTTTTTAGAGGAAAAGTGCTTTGGGGGAAAGCTGTGAGGATGAGATGATCCGAAGCTAACCATGAAAAGCATTGCTTGGGAACTCCTGAACACACCCCCCCCCCCCCAGCACCACAACTCTGTCTGGACAAATGAAGGCAAAGTCAGAAGTCCTGTGCTGTGTACGTGGTATAGCTTCTACTCAAGGCCTCAGCTGTGCACAGCATCAGAAATGGGCAAGCCTGGACTTTGAGAAATGATTACAAACAGTACCACTATATCTTAGTCCTGAATTCCTCACTAGACACATATGGGCTTCTGGTTTTCCACTCCAGGTATTAAGGACATGATTTAATTCTGCAGAGTGTGTTGGGAAGGTCAGAGCAGTCTGAATTAGCATCTGTCTTCTTGTTCTATAGCTGTCTTGACAACCCCCACACCAAAAGTAGCTTAAGGCTTAGAAATCCATCCTCTGACCCTGGAGACTAGGTGTCTGAAGCAGGGACAGGGGCAGCTTGTCCCAGAAGCCCTGGGGAGTTGGTTCCAGGCATGTGATAGTTGCTGATTGCTGGTATCTCTGACATTATGTAGGGCTCTTCTCTGTTTGTGTCTGTGTCCACATTCCCTCTTTTAAGAAACTACTCTGATCTCACTGTTTGACTGTTACATTATTTGACCATTTACAACATAGATGCTATTTCCAAGCAAGGTCACATGTTTAAGAACTAAAGCTCAAGGCATAAGCAAGGGTATTTTTGTGTGTGCATGATAGTTCACATGCATGCAGGTGCACAGGTATCTGAATGCATTTGCATGTGGGAAAAGGCCAGTGGACATGAACAGGTCTCTCTTTAACCTGAAACTCAACAAATAGACTAGATTATCTGGGCAGTGAGCCCCAGCCAAGGATCTCTCTCTCAGCCTCCCCAGCACTGGGGTTATAAGCACAGACTACTAAACATAGGTCCCTCAAGGAAAGCATCTCACTCAGTTATCTCCCTCGACTATAAACATAGTTTTATGACACACAATTCAACCTATATATTTCACGAAGGCATATTATAATTTATGCTGATACGAAGGACATGTGGCACTTAATTAGTTTGCAAGGGCTACCATAACAAATGTCACATGACACCTTTACCAACTGTTGTATTTTTCCTCATAGATTTGCAAATTGCTACATCAGGGGTGACACCACGGGCAGACCTGATTTCTTTGGGGCTGTTCTCCTTGGTTCAAAGGAGCCCAGATATGCACCACAAATCTTCACATAGTCTTTCTTCTTAACATGCCTGTGTCCTAACCTGGCATTGAACTTGGGTTCTGTTTAGCTTAATTGTGTCCCTAAAGGCCCCTATCTTCACAGGCAGGGTCTGTCATGTGAAGATACACATTGCCATGTTTTGGGTAGGACTTCAATATTATACATTTGGAAAAACACAATTCAATCTATAACACCACAGGTTATACATAAAAATGAAGTCCATAATACTCCGTAGTATGAATTCCAAATATAGGCAACTGGTTCTCACAGACTCTTTTCAATGGATTTCTTGTTATCTCTTATGGCTTCTGCTCGCTGACAGGTGTAATCCTGGCAGGAATATTGGTAGTTGTTTCATTTGCCTTAATAAGTAATACGAGGTTGAAACAAGTGTCTGAGGAAACCACGGGCATTGCTTTGGGATCCAGTAACAGACTAGTCACTCAAGAGTATTCCACATTTTTGTTTGGGTGCTCAGTATTGAAAAACAAACAAGTCCTGAGATAGAACAATTGCTCAGCTCCTTTCTAACATGCTGAGTCTGTCTCCCAGTGTGATGTGAGATAGAAAGGGCCAGGTGTGGCAGCACAGTAGGAGCCACCACAGCCCAAGCCAATGGCTTCCCAGTCATAGATAAGGGTAGGCTGGGTGTGCAGCCCAGTGGTAGAACACTTGCCTAGCATGTGAGAGATTGCAAAAGAAAAAGAATATGCCCTTAAATCCATTCTTCCTGCTCAGAGTGTCTCGAAGTGACTGCCTTTTATTTTCTAGAATAGTCAAGCATCTCCCTGTAGATTTCAAGGGCCTTCTTGCTATACGATATCTTCAGGCCCTGGCATGTTATCACAGCCCCACACAATCCAAGCCCGTTACCATCTGCGTGCTTTGGATTTGAGGAGGTATTTCAAAAACATAATTATGCAATAAAGGGCATAAGGAATAACAGAAATCCCTGTGTTCTCATCACTCTGCTTGAAACAAATAGCCATGACCTATTGTTTGAAATCGAATATGGCCCCAGATGTACCCCACCCTCACCACCACTGCCGTGCCACCCCAGGCTGCAATTGAATATTGTCCCATGCCACCCCAGGCTGCAGCTGGATACTGTCCCATGCCACCCCAGGCTGCAGCTGGATACTGTCCCCTGCCATTCCAGACTGCAGGTGGATACTGTCCCATGCCACCCCAGGCTGCAGGTGGATACTGTCCCATGCCACCCCAGGCTGCAGCTGGATACTGTTCCATGCCACCCCAGGCTGCAGGTGGATATTGTCCCATGCCATTCCAGGCTGCAGGTGAATATTGTCCCATGCCACCCCAGGATGCAGCTGGATACTGTCCCATGCCATTCCAGGCTGCAGGTGGATACTGTCCCATGCCATTCCAGGCTGCAGGTGGATACTGTCCCATACCTTCCTTCACACTTGCTCTGCTTACTTTCAGCAGCAGACAGCCTAATTTCCATAACTGGTTTGATTTCATGTACTTTATTCCCTCTTGATGAAAGTTCTCTGGCTGCATCAGGATTGACAGACGTTCCTCTCATTCCTTTTTTGTGGCTGCATTTTTGTCTTGGTCTTTTATTTTATTTTATTTTATTTTATTTTATATTTTTGTGGTTGCTTATTTTAGGCAATGATCAAAGGTAAGGACTTGGTCATTTGAAAACCTTCTCGTGGAGGACAATCTTTCATGGTATCAGAAGGCACCATGCAGGCTTCCAAAAGAGGGAAATAATTATCAGTCCTCCCCAGGTATGATGCCTATGAACCACAGTAACAGCCAGCATGGCATTATAACCGTCAGGGTGCAGCAGGGCAAGTGCACCTTTGCAGTAACCAACCGCTCTCTAATTGGACTTAATACCCAATCAATTAAAATACAAAGTTGTGAAGACACGCTACAATACAACTCCCAAAGCTAAAGCCCAGGGATTATTGTGGAAGTGGGCAGGAATACTGTAAGAGCCAGAGGGTCAGGGAGTTTGCTACGGGATTGTGCCTCCTGGGAATGTCAGAAGCTATACTCATAATGTCTCGCCAACATGACTGCCTAAACATGAGCTGAGTAAGGACACCAACAGATACACACCAAACCCCACAGGAAGAACTGCAGGTTAACTGAGGACTTCTGAGGGCAGGGGGAACCAGTCATCCTGAGGGATGAACACACCGATTGGTGATTCAGTACCAAATGGTCAGCCCTGAAAACGTACAGAAGTAACATCACACAGACTGAGAAGGTTGTATTTACAGATTTAGAAATATAGATGTGGACAGAGACAGGGGAAGGGCTGTGGAATCACATGGCAGAGGATCAAAACCTAGCGCTACAACTTCACATTTCCTCTGCATCTCTATGGCTGTTTCCTCCCTCACAAACTGCACAGCAATAGCTCCCCCCTCCCATAAGGGGACTTGAAGAGACCGAAAGGGGCAATTGCAAATAAGTTTCTAGAAGGTATCTACTACTTATGGGGAAGTACTCACTCTACACTCTTCTTATTTTTCCTTCCATAATGTCCCCCGGGAAAATTCTGGTGAGAACCAAGGTCAATAGCACATTCTGTGCTCAAAAACCTCAGGCAAATGTCAAAGCAACCGTGCTAGATCACAGCCACTACAGACAGACATATTCATCCGCTGCAGGCTGCAGTAAACCAGCGTCATCTACCCATTCACACTTGTGTGTGTGTGTGGGGGGGGGGGGTATGTTCATGTGTATGTGTGTACATAAATATGGAAACCAAAAGGTCAACTTTAGTGTTTTCCCTCAAGAATCATCCATCTTGATTTTGGGAACAGGTCTTTTGCGGGCCTAGAACTCACTGATCAGAGCAGACTGGCAATCCAGTGAATCTCAAGAATCTACCTGTCTCTATCTCTCCAGAATAGGAATTACAAGGATGGACCACCACACCCAGATTTTTTGTCTGGGTGCTGGGGATTGAACTTTGGTCTAGTTGCATAGTAAACAACATCTGAGTTGTCTCCCTAGCCTAAGAAATTTTTATTTTAGCGAAACAAAAAATGAAAAATTTAAATTTCCAGGTGCTTACAGACAGAACATGGTAGCGCACAGGTAGAGAAACTTGTAAGCCCAACAGTGTTTCTGTGGCTGTGACCATTGATGATGATTCGCTGCCATCTCAATACCAGAAATCTGTATCTGCTGTCACACCGTCTGGAGTCTCTTGGCCAGTTGCCTGGATCGGTTGCAAAATTCCCTATAACTATCACCAAGTATTGTTATGAAGCACAGTCAATTCCAAAATACCCAATGAATTAACTGGGTTTATATTTTGCCAAATTATAAACATTTCATTAAATCCTAGGCTATCTGACCCTTTGTAGATCAGGAATTTTTTCAAATGTTATGATATTTTGAATTATCCAAATGTCTATTTTTAATTTTCTATTATGATACAGGTGGTTTTAAATATAGAACAGGGAAATGGCTATGTTAGCCTATCTGGCTTTAAAAAGAATTTTGGCATTTTCCTTATTCATGATTTCCATCAGCAAGAGCAATGAACCTCACTCCTAGTGAAGGCACCCTTGATTTCGGCCTCTGTTCTGGCAGAAAGATATGTAAGTGATTTTTGAGAAACACACAAAAAACAAAGTGGAATTATGTGAAGGCCAGACAAGGAACATGCCAAAGAGATCTCATTGCTCACCTGGACCTATGCTTCTTCCAAACACATACCTTAGAATCTACTACTGTCAGCACAGAACAGATGAGCTGGTTTCACTAAGAAAGCAACTCACAATCAGAAGCAGATCAAATGTCTCAAAATGAAAATAAATCCAGGCATGTCATGCAAAGTAACTTGCTATTGATTTCATCAGTAAAGCATACAGTATTTAAGAACAATTCTCATATTACAATAGACCTACTTTGCAGCCTTTCGTGGTGACATTCCTCTCCTGCCTCGGGTTTGTCTTTTCTTTGCTGCGTGGTGTCTTTTAAAATTCATGGGTTAGTCTAGCATGCTTCTAGCAAATATGGCAGACTGTTCTGTGCTCAGCAACTGGGAGGGACGAGGAAACTACTTACTTCTCAGAGCGTATTCTTTGGGCTTCAATGAATTCAGATCAGAAAGGAATTCATCAGTATCTTGCAAGCACTTGAAAGAAATATTTCTTGCAGGAGAAACACAAGGTAACATAAAGTGCAGGCAAGCTAGCAAAGTGAAGGGCATCATTTCTCAATCTGTCAGGACCGGCCTCTTCTCTTAGACAAAGAACCTAATATTTATGAAGCCCTTGTCTGTAATGTGTTGGGGGGTAAATATGACGTCCCTCACTCCTTAACAAGCAAAGAGACAAACCGAATCTCCTCAGCCACCTGCAAAGTGGACAGATAAACCATAGAAACCAGTTTATATACAAATTGTTATTGTCGGGTGAAATGGTGCTGTGGATGTGGCTCCGTTCGCCACCTGGCTTCCTTTAGTTATGCAGATTAACATGTCAGGCGGCTCACAAGAATGAGACTCCGGTCCTCTCTGGATAGATGGTCTGGTATCTCTCTCTGGGTTTAAAAACAGAACATGTTGATGATGTGAAGTAGCAATATTTGGGTTTTTACCAAGAGTGATGACAAATCCATCCTTCAGAATGATTGGCTGCATGTTAAGCAAAGCAGGGCTTCTTTGGTTATACAACTCCTAATGGATTTATTAGACTCTGAAAGCAGTGTCAGCCTGGGCATGACTCAAGTGCCCTGGGGAAGGAGTGCTTGCTTCAGGAAGATGCACACACACACACACACACACACACACACACACACACACACACACACACATGAAGATTTAGAACACACAATCTGGAAAAGGAAATGATGCTGGTTGTTGATTGTGCTTTAAGAAAACAAAATGTGTGGGTCACAAGGTAAATGTTCTCACTCCAAAAGGGCTATTTTTAAATAGTGGCTGCTGCATCTGTACTTGAAGAGTGACATGTCCTCACACCTCATTTACGAAGCCTGAATACATCTGGGGTAGGCAAGACTGAGCTGCACATCCTGCTACATGTTTAAAGCATCTTCTAGCATCCCAGGCTGCTCATCTGGCCTCAAAAGGATACCCACGTTATCTGGAGATTCCTTCTCACCAGCCTTCTCTGAAGCTGTATTCATTTATTCCTATTTATTCTTTCAAAAAAAAAAAAAAAAAAGCTGGGGTGGGGGAGCTGGAGAGATGGCTCAGCAGCTGGGAGCACTGACTCCTCATCCTGAGAAACCAGGTTCAATTCCTAGCAACCACATGGAGGCTCACAGCAGCCTGTAGCTCCATTTCCGGAGGACCTGACACCCTTACATAGGCATTTATGCACGCAAAACACCAATGGACATAAAATAACAATTTATTAAAAAGTATAGTGTTTATGTCTGGACATGGCAGTGCATGTTTTAAATACCAGCACTGGGGAGACAGAGGCAGGTGTACCTGTGAGTTCAAGGCCAACTTGGACTACACATAAGACCTTGTCTGAAAAGCTAAAATTAAAAAATTAAAGTTATGTAAGTATGTGTTTGTGTGTGTGTGTGTGTGGTGTGTATAAGATGTGTGGATTCACAGTGCACACACGTGGAGGTCAGCAGGCAACTTTGGCAGGTGTGTTCTCTCCCTTCATCTTTATGTGGGCTCCAGGGCTCAGCCTCCAGTCGTCAGGCTTCTGTGGGAAGCATGTCACCCTCTGAGCCCACTCACAGCTCAATCCCTATTCCCCCAGGAAACCCTCCTGGGTTCACTTTAGCATCTGGTGGCTTTGGACGCTCATTTGTCCACATGACAAGGTTCACTTTCTAGCTCTGTCAGATGCTAGTTCAATTTTTTTAAATTCTTTTGGGGCATAGTTCTGGGTATTGAACCTAGGGTTTCATAACTGCTGGACAAGCACTCTACTGGTGGGCCTTCTTTTTACTTTTTATATTGAGACAGGGTCTTTACCAAGTTGCCCCCACTGGTCTTGAACTCACTCTATAGCCTAAGCAGGACTTGACTTGCCACCCACCTTCCTCATTCTCCCAAGAAACTGGCTTGTGATCCAGACTCATCAGCAGCTAGCTCAGTTTTGCAGGCTGTAAAGATCATGTAATCATCAGCGTCCCATAGGTGTTTATAGAATGAAGTTAGAGTTTAGAACACAGGAACATGTGACCTCCTCACTGATATGTATCATATTGCAATTAAATTACCATGATGCCAACTGGTTTAATTTTTTGCTAATTGTCCCCCTAGTTTTTGTTTTATTTTTAATGTGCATAGAGAGCTGGGATCATGGGAGACTTCTATGCAAGGATCATGTCCTACATTCAACACCAAAATGTGAAGTGAGAACTGGAAACACCAAAAAACAAACAAACAAACAAACAAAACAAAAAACAAAAAAATGGGGCTTAGGTAACTTGAATATTTATGAATGGTTAAACAGAAATGTCTCAGGACCTTGGATTTATTCATAAAATAGTCGCTGGTATGCAATCATCAAACATCAGAGTGACTGGGGCTGAGGCTGAGTTGGGAAGAGTGCTTGCCTCGCCTACAAGCATTGAATCCCCAGCATTACATAAACCAGGCATGGTGGCACATGCCTGGAATCCCAGCCCTGAGGAGATAGGTAAGTGGATCAGCTGTTCAAGGCCAGCCTAGCTACATTAGACAGTCTAACAAAGAGGTGAAAGCTTACTTTTGGATAATTAATGGTTTAAGGTCCTTCTAATGTTTCTCCCAAGTCCTAAAAAATTAAAATCATGACTAGCGGAGGTTTGAGGGAATCAGTCATTTCACAAGGATATTTTAGGCCCCTGATTTATGCAAGACACCACGCTGGGCACAGAAATAGGACAGGAAAATAAATATTGCCTTCCTTTCTTGCCAACAGCCCTTCATCATTTCCTGAAGCAGTAACTGTCAGCTGACTAATGTTCTGAATGCCAAGGTCATTTCCTTCTAGAGCTGGCTACACAAAATGAAAGGCCATGAGACCTCATCATTTGCTGACAAAAAGAACATGTCAGTGTGATGGAGAAAGTGTTACTGGTTTTTACTGCTCCGGTGGGGACATGGGAAGAAATGGGACTTTGGATTAGGAAGTAAGCTAATGTGGAAAAGCTGAGAACCTTTATCTAGTGAGTGACTGATAGCTAATAGATAGCCAGCATCAGGGGTGATGCTGCAGAGGAAAATAACCCAGCACAAAGGGGAGGTTAGTGTGGCAGGTGTGTGGGCAGCTGACCAGCACAATTCATTCATTTATTCCATCTATTCATTCATCCTTCTAAATCTTGCTAAATGGCCCAGACTACCTTGGTACTCCTTGGTTACTCCTTCCCAAATGCTGAGCTTTAAGGAGTGTACCATAACCTCCAATGGGCAGGCTCGCATTGTGTGTGTGTGTGTGTGGGGGGGGATAGAAGGAACTGTCACATCAGAGCTCTTCTGAGCTGAATAGAAAGAAAGAACAGGGGAAGCTTTGCTGGGAATAACTGTGGGAGAGCATTGCAGAGCAGGGAACAGCAGCCTTGGCAAGCTTGGGAGATGGGAATGTGAAGGATGTATGTGAAGAGGGTGGTGGGTGGGAGGAAGCAGCGGGAGATGAGGCCCTTCCAGTGACTGAATGTGTGTGGAGGGGGAGATGGGGTTCAACTTCATCTCTAGCTATCCTGATGAGTCTCTTCTCTAATAGCCAGTATGTTACTTGGTGGGTGTCTTATTCAGAGGGGAGCAGAGCTTAAGCTTCAATATCCTACAATGTGAGCATCCAAGACAGCTCCAAAGATCTCTTTACCAATTTATTTTTACTTAAAATATGTATGTGTGTGTGTGTGTGTGTGTGTGTGTGTGTGTGTACATTTGAATGCAGATGCTCAAGAGGACCAGGAGAGGATATTAGGTCCCCTGAGCTGGTGTTTATGAGCTACCCAACATATTGACTGGGAGCCAAACTCAAGTCCTCTCCAAAAGCTTGAACTCTTAACTACTGAGCCATCCCTCCAACCCCAGCTCATGTACTCTTTCCCTCTGACCAAATAAGAGCAGCCGCTACAGTCATGGCCACCAGCATGGATACATTTAAAATGCCTCTGCTTGTACAGGAGTCAGAGCAGAGTGAGAGCCTCCTCCACAGGGCTAGTTCACATCTGTCTCCTGCCAGGATCCATACCACAGCAGGCTCCCTAGAGCAGCTCTGCTTTGTTGGCCCCATCAATCTCACCCTGTTCCCTCCAATCAGCAGAACTGTACCCATCCTGTTCTCGGCCACACACACCACTCTCAGGAATAACTGATCTGTTAAGGCTAACATGGCACAAAGATCAGAGAATAGCTTGGACTGAACCTACAGTTTCTGGAACTAAGAGGAATATCTGTCATGGGGGACTCTAAATACAGAATTTTCCCACAGTCTTGCAAACGTGGTGGTTGTTCTTGTGTTAGAGACAGATGTGACACGGCAGTGCACTGCACAACTCTGAGAAAAGCTCCAGGATAAACAATTTGCTGCAGAGCTGCAGAAACAGCAAACTGAATATCAGTTCCTATAAACAGTGTAATATACAAGTAACATAAACAGTGTCATGTCATGACTAAGATCAGGCCTTATGGACTGAATTTAGAAGTTGACATTTTTTTTTTCCTCCTGGGAAGCACTGTTCTATTTCCTCAAATAAAAATATCCACTTGGGACAAGGGAGGATTATAACATGAAATAGCTCCTACCTCAGTCCATTCTTACCTTACCTGCAAAGATACATACATGCTGGCAAGAAAATAGGTAGACATTGACAACTGCTTCTGTTCTCTTCTGTGCTTTGGCTCTGGCAATGAACATGGCTGCTCCTGCCATGTCTCCTTCTAAGGGACCCTGTTCCATGGCTGTCTGACCAAAACTTCTTAGTCTTCTCGTGCCTGTAGGTAGATTTGCATTTGACTAGCCTCTCAGTGCCTCAGCATCCCTTGTTCTAGGCCATATCATTGTAGGGCCCCTCCCTGAATTTTCTTAAAGCTGAGTCTTTCCAGGACTGGGAGAAGGCTTGGTGATTAAGAGCATATCCTGCTCCTGCAGAGGAGCTGGGTTTGATTCTCAGTGTCCACATCAGATGGCCTTCAAACCACATATGACTCGCGCTCCAGGGAATCCAATGTCTTCTGGTTTCCATTGGCACTGCCCTCATGTGCACAAACCCATACATATAGATGCAGGTAATTTTTAAAAGATCATCACAGTTAAACCTTTTATAAAATGCTTCATTCTGCTGGGAAACTTACTAAAACAAGGTCTATGTTGGACACTCCAGATCTGCCCTTCCAAAGAAATCAGAACGTAAGTGAGCAGTTACCGAAAAGAAAAAAGGAACCGATTATAAGTCTCATCACACAATATTTTAAGCAGTTTTGGTTTTGTTTGAGACAACACAGGCTGACTTTGAAATCATTACATAGCTCAGATCAGCTTAGGTGCAAATAGCTTTCTTCTTGGCTTGGCCCTCTAAGTTCTGGGCTTATAGGTATGATGATATTTTGAGTGCATAATAAAATAACCACCAGAACCCATTAGGACTGGAACCAGGGTTAACATGGATGTGAAAAGGGAACACTCAGGGAAGGCTGATAGTAACCAAGTTTCAAATTAACCTCCATGTCCAAGCCACATGGACCAAAGCTGATGTATTCAGAATGAGTGTTTGGAGAGTGGTAATAACTACAGGATTTCTGGCTAGTCCAGAAGTTCTTAGAAACAGTAGAGGTGCACGTATCCCTTTTACAACTGTGTCTCACAGGCTTTGCTTTATTTTTTATGAATCCAACTTCTTGATTTCCCCTTTAATTTCTAACTTCTAATTTCAAGCCTTCTAATACTACCTTTATACACTGTGGTCAGGAAAGACATGATCTTTTCAATCCTTCCAAACTTGCTTAGGCTTGTTCTGTAGCTAATACAGTAACTGTTCTGAAGAATGTCCCTGAATGTGTGAAGGAATGTGTATTCTGATGGTGTTAGATGGAATATATGGTCTGGGGATGGCCCTGGTTAACCTCGAGGCATTAAAGTCCCCCACTATTTTTGAAACATAATATCTTTTCCTCCAAATCTATCACCACTTCATTAATATATGGAGGGGCTCAGTGTTGGGGGGCATTTACAATTGGTACAATCTGTTGATAAATTTGACTTATTTTTTTATTATAGAATGTATTTTGTCTGTTTTTTGCTTTGTCTATTTTGTCTAAGGAACCTTATCTTTTCTTTTCCCCTGAATGAATATTTATTTATCACTTCCAATCTTTGTGCACCTGTAAAGATGATTCTACAGGAAGGCAGCATACAGTTGAGCTTTTTAAAAAAAAAAAAAAAAAAAAAAGAAAGAAAGAGAGAAAGGAAGGAAGGGAGAAAAAGAAAGAAAGAGAAAACACTCAGCTTGCTGATTCACTGAAGAATAGAATCAGTTCACATACAAAGGCGCAGTGATAGCTGAGAACTTGAGGTTAACATGGGTCATCTGTTTTCTGGCTCGGGAGTTCTATTTCACTATCTTCCTCTTGCTGTCTTCCTTTGTGGTTTAGTGGTTTGCCATTGTGGTGACTTTGAATCCCCATTTGTGTTTTATGCATCTGCATGTTACGTAACCACACCATTACAATTGACTCAGCAATAGTGGGAGACCAGTGGGGGGTGGTGTGGAGAACCAAGGAGCAGGTTGAAAGAGCCACTTAAAGAAGGTCAAACGATCTTTGAAGAGCAGTCAAGTTTTTACCAGAAGGCCTGAGGTTCAGAGCTACCATCCATAGCCTGCTCTATATGCATCACAGCATGAGAAACCCCATGCACCTGGCACACTGTATTTTTAGACCATCTTCCTGGGTGATAAGCTCTTTAGCACATTTTCTTTATTTCCCCTTTCAAGTGAGCATTTTTCCTAAGTGCTCACAGCATGAGTCTATCAAATCTGTTTTATGTTCAGACTAGATGCTCCAAGTTGGCAAGTAGAAATTTCCCTGTTGGTCAGATACTGAGATTGGATTACACAAGTCCAGAAATGGCGCCAAAGCCACGGCAGGAGTATACAGTTGTCTTTATACTGTGCGACGAGAGGGATCTGCTGAGAATGTAGTCCTGTGGACCAGGCCTACATGTTTCCTTTTCCTGTTCTGTTTCATTTGCTGCTATTCCGCCTTGGGTATCACTGATACTATTACTGGTAAAACCAAGTTGCCCAACTAGAGACACAACCCTGTCTTAAATGAGTGTCTAAAACTCAAACTTCCAAGGAGAAATATGAAACTCACCTATGCTTGGAACTTTACAGTCTAGCTTTCTTCTGTGTCTCATTGCATGAAACCCTCCCCTCCCTACTTGAGGAATTTGGCTCACAACTAACCAGAAACTTCTGGCCAGCTGTGCCCAGTCCTTAGCCTGAGCAGGTCCCATGGCTCCAGCAATGACCCTGTTATCTCCATCAGGTTGCCTTCCTAGCACGTGGGAGGACGGCTCTCCTCACCGCTGGGGACCACACAACTGGTTTTGGTTCATGACTTACAAGGACCCACTGACTTTACTGTCACTTCTGGGCCAGTACTTTAATTGCATGTGCCCCTTCAGTCCCAGTGAGAAAATTGGGTCAGATATTAGGGAGCCATACCTCCTGCAATCTACTCGCAGCGGAACTGGAAATAAAAACATCTTGGATAAGCCATTTATTTGCTATATTTTCTCTCAAATACCCACACAGCATTCAGTAACTAATGAATGATGGATGGGACTGAGTCCCAGCATACAGATTCTTGGCCAACATCCTATGTTAACTAAAATGTGTTATGATTTAGTTGATGGTAAAGAAAGGTCCATTCTGACTTTTCCAGGTCTCTATTCCCCTCTGGAATGTCTGACTATTAAACCAATACAGGACCCTCTCATTTTGTCTTTCTTGGCTTCTTCTCTGACTACCACAAATTCCAGCTCCTAATCGCTGCTGGATTCTGTGAAAATTCCCCAAGATCTGTCCTTTACTTCACCAGTCCTTTTCAGAGGCACTGACTGGCCAGATTTCCCTGTAGGGTGTAGCACTTGAGCAATGGGTTGTGACCAGGGTTCTGGTTTCTATGGAAGGAACTCTGGGAGTTTTAAAAAAGCCATTCTTATAATCCTTCAAAATGAAACATTTAACAGATAACAATTCCACTTTATCAAACTATTCTGGTTATTAAAAAGTAAAAATACTTCGGGTTATCTTACAGCATAGTGCAGGACTAAAGGGGACTCAGTGCCTCAGAGTTTACACTGCTCCTGCAGAGAACCTGCATTTGGTTCCCAGCAGCATGCAGGTAACTGGTTTACAACCACCTGTAACTCCGGCTTCACAGACCTGAAATCTCTGGCCTCTGCAGCACCTGTGTGCTATGTGTTACCCTCACAGGATACACACAAGTACCTAAGTAAAAATAAAATTCCTAAAAAGCCACAGTGCCCCAAACAGAAGTTTGACTATTGTATTTCACACATAACTTTATTTGTTGAATAAGTGAGTATTTGTCAATATGTACATAACCACAAAAGCAAGTACTAGATTGGGAGCAAAATATTTGGGTTCTAATATGCAAAGCTATGAGGGCTCAGGTGAAGAGCTGAACCTGAGCTCAGCTTCCTCAACTGCAGGCTGTAGAGACCTGCGTGGCCACCACGCAGGCTTATTGCAAGGTTCAGATGCAGGAACATGTGAATGCGCCGTGAACACACTGGGAGCAACACAGATACAACAGGCAACAGCAATTCAATTTCAAGTTGAAGAATTTTCACACCCTTGGATTGTACCGATGTAGTCGACATGAAGTGGCAGAGGAGCTCGCTGGCCACTGCTGAGAACGAGGAAGCCATTCTTCAGAGTGAAAGAATTCTGTAATCTTCTGTAGCCTGTCCCCGTAATGAGTCACTTCCCCAATGATGTCAGAGACCCACCAATAACTCTCTTGAAGAATCTCAAGGGCCAGATGTTCCTCGTTTATTTACATGTGAAATGGGTTGAATACAGTCACAACGGATGTAGTGAGCACACCCAACAGCAGCAAGACCTTTCAAGGAACCGAACGTTGACTACAGTCTAGCATGCAAGTATCTATATACACAAATGAATTTCTTTGCTTAGGAACACAAAACAAGTACAAAAACATATCTGAAGATAAATACAAGCTACAAAATGCAACGGAAAACACGAAACGATAACCAAAATACATCGTTTTCCCAGAGAACTATACAGGGAAGTGACAGAGGAGCACCTCTCCAGTGCTCCAGTCAGCGGCCCTGGGAGGGTGCTGACGACTCCAGAAGCCTGCTGGCTCAGTGCTTCTTCTACGGCCAATTGCAGAGTACAGGCTGCTGCATTGCTAGGTTGGTGGTGAAGTTGTGCATCCCAACTCTAAGGACCAGGACATTTGGCAGTAGCACCCAGACCAGGAAACACCAACTGTGTAGACAGCAGAGGGTTAAGTTGACCATGCCTTTGCTCCTGTCAAGAGCCAGAAAAATACTTGATATTCTTGAAATATGTGTCTCTGTGAGTTGGTAAGTTACATGACAAAACCTGGCTAGCGAGCTACAGGTCTAACTACGGCTTCCAACTCTGACAGCAGGCTGGCCTTTCCTAGCCTGTCTCCTCATGCTCTGGAAGTTAGCCTTGCAGAGTTGCCCAGAAAAATCACAGCTGTTTTCTCTTTATGGATCCCTTCTTCCTGGTCTTCAGATGAATGAAGGATGCCTGCATTCCCTGGTGGATTTCTGACCTCTTTTACTCCCTCTGGAGGAAGAAGGGATCTGCAAGGCTGCTGTAGATGCTGTCTGAGAGGGGTCAGGCCATGCCCTCCCCCGGGTGCTGTTGTCCTGGGAGCCCTCAGTTGCTAGGACAGGCACGCAGAGTGCGGTGCTAAGACACTTGAGAGTTGCTAGTGTTGTGAGATCCACAATCACCTACAATTTATGTGGTGAGTTCTAAAAATTAAAAACACTAAAAAAGGCATGTTAGCCTATAATTACTGAACTCATTCAAATTTGTAACATACAAAATGGTTGGTTTGAATTCAGGAATGGCTCCTGTTATGAAGAACTATGTTTTAAACAAACAGTACAAAAAAGGAAAGCCTTAACCCAAAAAAAAACCAAAACCTCAAAACATTTTTCACCAAATACTGATACAAACATGTAACAAAGAGTATAAAAAGTTATTTAAATATGTACAAACTTTTAAAAACTCAAATACTGCCTTAATACTTATGGGGAGGGACACAGCTGAGGAGGTGAGGGGACAGGACAGAGAATATATTGCGACAGCCTGGACAGTACTGTTAAAACTCTGTTGTACTGCGAACTTTTGGTAGAAAAAGTCATGTTTCCCATTCCTATGTGGATAGAGCTTTTCTCGTGGAAGATGTCTGGCTATTTCTCAGCGGAACTCATTCTTTTGGATTTGATGAAGGCCATGCCGTGTGTCCGCATGTGCGTGTTTAAGGCAGCTTCCGTTTCAAAAGTCTTGGCGCACACTTTGCACTTCCTGTCTGACACTGCGCCCTCAGCGGCCTCGTCCTCGGGGCCGGGTTTATTCTCTTGCTGGCTGTCTTCCCCAGCCCCGTTCTGCTTGGACACAGGCTGAGGCTCCTTCAACTTGTGCACGATGAAGAGGTGCCTGGACAGGGAGACGTGGGACGTGTAGCAGAGACCACACTCTCGGCACTGGTAGGAGGAGCCGTCAGACTTGTGCTGAGGGATGTGTTCATGGAACTGCAGCAGGTTCTCGGTGGTGAAGCCACACACAGCACACTTGTGAACCTTAAAGACGTTGATTTTCAGCTTCTTCAGTGGCTGAGTGATGGCTCCTCTCGGGGGCCGGAACTCTAAAACTGGTTCTTCCAACTTCCGCTTGGGGCTGGGAATCTGTGTTGGGGGGATGAAGATAGAAAAAAAGGTAACAACTGAAGGTGGTCTCTGCCCCTGGCAAGCGAGGCTGTGAGGCTGCCGGGGCTTTCACGGTGTGGATCCACACAGTAGCTTCCCACCCACCCCATCCCTGGCAGAAAGCATTTCTGTGCTTCCCAGAGCCACTACTGTGCACAGCAGTGAATAGGGAGCTCATGATCTTGGACTATAGGGGAGCAGCACCCCAGCACCCCACTTCCACACCTCAGAAGACAAAGCTAAGGCACAGAAAGGGTCCAAGTGAGAAAACAATAGAGAGGTCAAGTGACAATATGGCACAGTCATGGAGGGCTGTGGTAACAGGTGGTTATGGAGGGCTGTGGTAACAGGTGGTCATGGAGGGCTGTGGTAACAAGTGGTCATGGAGGGCCATGGTAACAGGTGGTTATGGAGGGCTGTGGTAACAGGTGGTCATGGAGGGCCGTGGTAACAGGTGGTTATGGAAGGCCGGTCATGGAGGGCTGTGGTAACAGGTGGTCATGGAGGGCCGTGGTAACAGGTGGTCATGGAGGGCCGTGGTAACAGGTGGTCATGGAGGGCCGTGGTAACAAGTGGTCATGGAGGGCCGTGGTAACAAGTGGTCATGGAGGGCCGTGGTAACAGGTGGTCATGGAGGGCCGTGGTAACAGGTGGTCATGGAGGGCCGTGGTAACAGGTGGTTATGGAAGGCCGGTCATGGAGGGCTGTGGTAACAGGTGGTCATGGAGGGCTGTGGTAACAGGTGGTCATGGAGGGCCGTGGTAACAGGTGGTCATGGAGGGCCGTGGTAACAGGTGATACTCAGACAGGGTCTGTGAGTGCTAAAGCCCCAGGTGGGAGCAAGACTGTGTGTTGAGAGGACAAAAGGAAGTCTGAGAGGAAGTACAGAAGACTTAGGCCAAGGGGGCAGAGTAGAGAGTCTCATGCTTTCATTATAACCAGAGGGGATCACTACAAGACTCCATGGATCCAGAACCTGCTCCTGGTCCTCCTTTCACACCATATCCCCTCTAGACTTGCCTTTTTCCTTTCCCCTAGCTTTCTGAGTCCCAAATGCCTCCACTCCCTCTGCGCTAGGGCACTGCTCTGGTGGCCTACATCTGCAGCTACCTCTACACACACTTAACTTGCAGTGGGGAAACCCCACCCTAATGCTGCACCTACCTAACTCTATTTAAATGAGGGGCATACTCGGTGATTAACCACTAATGCATGTCTTAAGAACCGCTGTAGCCCAAGTACATCCTAGATTTATCACGGCACCAAAGCCAGCAGTGACTGCTATGTGGTGCTTTCCGTAGCTCCAACAGCACGCAGAACACTCGAATGCCATATGTGTACTGGGCAAGGTTCTGGGTTTGATCTTTTACCAAAGAGAATCAAAAAGTCACTATGAACAGTTGCCACTGCTGATGAAGCCAGTGAGAAACATCTGCTTAATAGACTTCTTTGATAAAAAGACAACTTCCCTAAGCTGCTGTATAAGTTTATGAGTTCTATGAGGAGATCCTGTATGTTGTTTCCAGAAGGATACAGAAAAAACTTAGAAAAGGTTACTTTTCAGGAGCAGCTGGGAGCTGGGATGGACTGCGAGGAACTGTAGACTTGACATAGTCTGAACTTAAGTCATGACTAACCGAAATGTAGATGAGAACGAGTAGGGAACACGCACACAGCTGAGAGTCTGACCTTGGTGTCTTCCTTTATCTCGGTTTCTTCCTCGTTGGTATCGTCAGTCAGTTCTTTCACGTCAGGATCCTTGATCCCATGCATCAACTGTATGTGCTTCTCCAGCATCAGCCGCTTCGTGAAGGTCCGCCGGGAGTCGGGGCAGTGTCTGTGAGCACAAGATTGAGAGGGGAACTCACTGCCTGCCGAGTGGTGCTCACTGCAGAGGGTGCTGGCTAACAGCATGTATACACAGCCCAGGAAGGCAACGTAACACCGGGGCCTCCAAATAAAATACACAGTGCTGCTGCAACTACCACTCCCTGTTGTAAAAAGGTCCTGCCCCTCGGCTTTTGTAAAGGCTGTTGATTGTGTATTTCACACATATACACACACAGCTTGGAGCTGCAGTTACAGATGATTCTGGAAAAGTACTGAGAGCTAACTGCTGAGCCATCTCTCCAGCCCCCCGTTAATTTGTGTCCTCACAGGAATAACCTACTTTGGTTCAGGCACATATCTGTTTTTCTAGATTTGGCTAGAGCATTTTTTAATTTGTAATTCTAGATGGTCTCAATCTTAAATAACAGGAGAATACTAAATTTTCCAAGTTTTCATTACAGTTACTAAGAGCAGTGCTCAGAATTTACATGAGAGATGCCTCAGGCTGCAGGAGGCCCCTGAACATTGTGCAATCCCCCCAAAACAAACATAAAACCCACTGCATTGTGAAGAATGATAGCATCTTCTCTCCCGTTTTTAGAGCTACATTTGTTACCTTGAAAAGGCATCTGAGGATATCTTAATGACAGTCCCTAAGTGTTGATGGCTTCATCTTAAGAGACCCATTGCGGGGTGGCAGCAAGAGCCAGCTTTACAGCACATGTTCTCAAGAATGAAAGGTTTTTCCTTTAAGTGTGTGTGTGTGTGTGTGTGGTGGTTGTGGGAGGGGGGTGCTTGTGCATGCCATGGCACGTGTGTAAGGTCAGGGATAACCCTGTGGAGTCAGTTCTCCCCTTTACCCTTCAGTGCGTTCTGGGGACTGAACTTCCCTCATCAGGCATATGAAGTACTTTGACTCATTGAGACATCTAACTGGTTCCCTTATGAGGTTTTAGGCTGGTAATAAATTAGCTGGGGGAATTGAAAAAAACAAAAAATACTTTTTATTTTACTGCCTTTTAATAAAAGGGAAAAACCAAAAAAAGACCAAACAGAAAAATGCAGGGGCTGCCATGGAAGGCCCATGCCAGTCAGCTGCTTTTCCACCTTCTCAACCCAGGACACTGTGTGCTTGATGCCTAGTGTCAACACACAGACTCTGTGGAATGCTGTTGTCTCACACATCACTCCTCACTTTGATTTCCTATTTAGAAAACATTCCCTAAATACCCAAGACACAGAAAATCCCCATTAATCTGATGGCCAACCTCATGCATGTCCTCGCTACGAGGTCCTTGTGGCCTGACAATCAACTGTGGTCCTCACTGGCCATGTGGTCAGTCTGTCTCTCTCTCAACTAATTTGTTCATTTTATTTTTTATGTGTGAGTGTTTTGCCTGCATGTATGTATGTACATACACCACACGTGTGCTTGGTGACTGAGGAATTCAGAAGAGGGTCTTGGATTCCTTGGAACTGGAGTTATATTGGTTGTAAACTACCATGTAGGTGCCAGGAATCAAAACTCAAGCCTTCTGCAGAACAAGTGCTGAGCCATCTCTCCAGTCCCTCTGTGGCTTCTTAAAAGCAGAGCTTTGTCCTGTCTACTCACTTTGCGCATGTAGGTTCAGTGGGTGACACAGATTTCTCACTAACAAAACCACAGCCAGTCATCTCGTACAAAGAGGCAATTTAAGACTGACTACTGGTGGGTGAGTTTACACTGGCCCCTCAGTCCGTCACATTTGTTTGATCACAGCCAGCAGCCAAAGCCTCTCTACCTTAGGTGACAGACTGCAGCCAGATGGCTCATGGCCTGGGCAGGAGCTAAGTGTATAAATGGGTCCTCTTCTTAGCCATTCACTGAATCTGAGTAAATGAACTCCAAATCTACATGCAGCATGGTCCAAACACTATCTAGAGGTGTCTCACCCACTGCGTACCTACAGCCCACCACACTCTAATACAAACACGCCCCACTTAGCAACAGAATACAGTGAAGTGTATGTAAAGAAATGCTGCTCACTTTACATATAATGAAGAAAACAAATACACTGAGGTGGGATACAGGTAAGACGGACAGCCTGGGCACCAGAGCAGGGGAGGGATCAAAAGCAAATGGCAAAACCCAAGAAGCTTCATGCCCATAATCCCTCCTCTGTATGTCCGGAGCAGTTAAACTTACGAGCAGGCATACACTTTCCGGATGCCTTTGTGCTTGATGCGATTGTGGCGGCACAGGCTGTGGGAGGAGCTGAAAGACTTGTCACATTGGCGGCATGGGTGCTTCTTCATTTGCTGTGCAGGAGAGAAGAAAGGCCCCTTGAGACCGTGGAGGCAAAAATCACCCATGTACTTAAACTGGAATTCTACAGCACTGGTGAGCAATGCTGGGACACAGGCATGTTAGTAACTGTTCAGCCACTGAGCTGCAGCAGCTCTAAGACAGTGTAAAAACTAACAAACCCATAAAGTTCTTTAAAGTATATAATTATAGAGCTATATAGGATAGCTCAATGGATAAGAACCACTAAGTAGTTAAGAGGACCAGGGTTCAATTCCTAGCATCCACAGGGCAGCTCATAGCTGTCTGTAACTGCATCCCCAGGGGATCTGATCCTCTTCTAGCCTCTCTGGGTACTGCATACATATGGCACACAGATATACATTCAGGCAAAACACTCACACATACTTACAGCACAGCACTGTGTCACCCAGGAAGCAACTCATTTTAGGAGGGTAGAACTTTTCATCCTCTAAATACTTACAATTTTTATCTAACCCAAATATCCAAGTATTCATTATAGAAATATTATTTTCATGAAAATTACTGTTTTTAAAAGTAGGCAATATGTGAAACATCAGCTACTTCAGTAACTACCAAGTAAAACCACCACTTAGATTTGTTGGAAATGAGAAACGCCGCCTTTTCCTATGTGCCATGTTAAATCACTGACTCAATAACCACAAGACCCTTGTATTATGCATGTGGCGATCCTGGGAACAGAGAACTTTGTAGGTATGCTCAGTGGACGGCTCTTAATGTGTATGAAGAATGTTTACATCAGCTACCATCCTTAATAAAGGTACTTTAAAACTACTGATAAAAACAACTCTCTTCATAGAAGTTTCCAGGCTGGGCATATAGAATTCAGTGGTAGTCTAGCATATGAGGCCCTAGGTTAACCCCAAGTATGTAACACACACACACACACACACACACACACACACACACACACACACACACACACACACACACACACACACACACACAGATTCCCACTTTGTCTATGGACACAGTAGTGCTAGTTAGATGTCCCTGTGTGCAGGACCCTTGAACAAACTGAAGCTTAGCTGAAAACAAAGTCTTGGGCATGACAAGTATCAAGCAGTTCAAGCCAGACACTGCCGTGTCATAATGACTGTCACTCTCCAGAATGGAACCAATGTGGTTCAGCCTTCGTTAAGTCAGGCTGTGTACGATCAGTTCTCACATGGGAGATGTTACTATTGGCAGACTAAACACAGAACAACTAAAAGACACACGGTCTCTCCTCGTTCTTCTGTTACACTAGCACAGTTACATGTTTGCATTTCATCTGAACTCATGGCACTCCTCCTGCTCCAGCCTCTCAAGTGTTAGGGTTATTAATGTTCACTACCATGCCCGGCTTTTAAAATAAAAGAAGGGTTGGCAGGTGTTCAGAAGGGTCTTGGACCCAGACAAAAGTGAGGGGGAGAATTCTGATCTCCATATTAACAATAAAAATATCAGTATCTTATGAGGAAAGAATAAAGGAATAATCACACACTGCTTCTGAGACAAACTGCTGTCTCTCCTGAGGTGGTTTGGATGAGAATGGCCCCTAAGGCCACTTGGAATATTTGCTTGAACACTTGGTCCCCAATTAGGGGAACTGTGTGATGAGGACTGGAAGGCATGGGTATCATTGTGGGTGAGTTCTGAGGTTTCCTGTGCCATTCCCAGTGTGCCTTTCTCTGCCTCCTATGTATGGATCAGGATGTGAGCTCTTGGCTGTTCCTGTCTCCTGTCATCATGGGCTCTAACCCTAAACTCAATTCTAAACCATAAGCCTAATGAAATGCTTTCTTTAAAAATTGTCTTGGTCATGGTGCTTTGTCACAGCAACAGAAAAGTAACTAAGACAGGCTCCCAAGGCCTTTCCCATAATCCCATTTTCTGTTACGACCAACTCTTGATGTGTAGTTTAGGCTGATCTCAAATGTACAATCCTGCCCTCTCTCCTGAATTCTGGGGTCGTAATCATTACTCATGCCGCCAAACAATAAGAGGCAAATGTCCACTTCAGAATGGCACAGGATCATTAACAAATAGTTTTGTTTCAGTAATGGTATTTAAAAAGTCAAAGGCCTGATTCCCTATTCATCTTGTACATAGCAGATGAACTTGGAGTGTGACAATAGGAGGGCACTGGGAGAGGGGACTTTCTTCAGTGATGGCTTTAATGTTTATTATTTTTGTTATTGTCATTTTTATTATTGTTTAATGTATATTAACACAAAGCAAATTCTTAATAAAGAAATGCCAGTGAGGAAACCCCAGGGGACAGCAGATGAGAAGCAGCCCTGCTAAGTCCATTTTCAATGAGGTAGCAACCTTCAAAGTTAGGAAAACACATCAAACTGAATTGTACTTCAAAATGGCAGACAGAGCTGGGGGTGGGGCTCAGTGGTGGAGTGCTCACTGGAAGGTACAAAGTCCTGGGTCCACTCCTTATGCCACATAAACTGGGTGTGGTGGTACAGGCTGATCTCTGGAGACAGCCATTCCTCTACTTCATGAGGGCTATTCCTGTAACATGCTCCTTTCAGGACTAAATGAGAACAAGGTAAGGCCCATGCTCAGCCAATGCTCAAGCTCCCTTGACAGCCGTCAAGAAACAACAGAAAACCAACGGACTAAAGGGTGCTCAGCTGTTCCCAAGCCACGGTAGTGACATACATCATCAACTTGATCAAAACGCCTTCCAAGAGACGCTCCTGAGGTGGAAAGTGAACCCAATAGCATTACAAACCCATCACAAAGTCGAAAACTTAAAGCAAACCAGGGGAAGGGCAGGCTGTACATACCCTTCTGGGCTAAATTCACAAACTAAGCACCTCAAGAAATGAGCTGATCAACAATAGTTACAACGCATGCTCCTCAAGTTCCTGAATGTATCTAAGTTTCAAAGAGCTCACGGTACTTCTAGCTTTGCATTGTCAGAGTGTGTTACGGCCTTTCTATGGCCTGTCTTAACTGGCAGCATCCTACACAGTATTACTGAAACAAGGGTGAGTTAAACATCAGCAGGGTTGCCTGCTCACACGGCAGTTTGTGGCACTAAGTGACTCATGATGGGCATCAGGCACAGGAGGCACACTAGACAAAGGAATGATTCAGTTCCCGGGTGGGATAGTCCAAGATTTCATCATGCTGCTTATGAGTTGTTCCCATCTATAATTTTCAACCTAATTCTTTCATGCACTGAATTGACCCAGGTAACAAGACACAGAAAGTGAAACCACAGATGGAATGACATGGCACTTCTATTAAAAAAACAAAACAAAACAAAACAAAACAAAAAAAACTTAAAGATATGTAGACTGCCTGGGACTGTGGGGGTAGGAACAAGACTCCACTGAATTCCTTCATGTTCAATACTCAGTGGACACATACATATACAAACTCAAATAAATATTTTAAAACATAGATACAGTTGAGGTAGGCCATGCCAATAAAGATACAGAACACCTGTATTAGTCTCTATCTTCCCAAGTATCCTTTAAGGTTACTGTGCCCAGCACCCATGTCCTCTTTTCCATCTCACTGGTTTTGCTTTGTGTACCTGTCATGAAGCAGGCCACCCCATAGCATAGCAGGCACCCAGCAAAATACATGGCTAACTCGCTATACCCTAGTTCACTAACCCATTTACCAGTTGATGGGCATCAACAATACCAGTTTGGAGGAAATGATGAAAAAAGCTATTGTAAACATTAGGTCCAAAGCAACAATTTTCAGCTGATACATATGGTATTTACTCGCAGGTGTATCTAACACCTAATGTTTTAGGATGCTTAGGAAGGCTGATCATCCAATCCTATATTCTGACAGTTTGAGAACTGCCCAATCAGATCCTTCATGTAGTTCTCTATGGAAGGAGGGGAGCAGACAAGGAAGATCACAGAACAGATTAGAAGGCCTACGCTCCATGGTAAGGGCATGAGGTCTCCAAGTCTATGACAAGACACCAGGAGATCTGAGGGTGAAGGTCACCTGACTAATGGTAAACAGGTCATTTTGGCTGCCACATGTGAAACCTGAGCCATCCTGCAGGAATCTAAGGAAGAGAAGAAGATGGTCCTTGGCTTGGAAAGGGAAGATAGATGGATTTGGCAGCATTCTCAAAGAAGCTCCTTTTGGATAGGCTGAATGCAGACAATGGGGAGGCGGTGGAAAGAGTTAAGCATCTTTCCATATTCTTTGGCATGGACACCTGGCAGAAAAGAATTCCCAGTCAGAAACTAAGAAAGATCTGGAGAAAAGTACAATTGTGAACAGAGAAGATCCAAGTTACACTGGGGGTAGAGGTGCAACCCAGTGGTGAGCATTCACCTGATGTTCTGGAGGGGCAGGGTTTAAGTGTTTTAGGTACACTATGAAAGGCCTGTTGACAATCTAAACAGATGTAAAGAGGTGGTGGGTCAAGTCTGGAACATAGGAGTGAGAGCTGCCATATCAGGGATTCATTGATTGGCTGGATAAGGACCTTCTGAGTGACCAATGACTCTTTGCAACACTTACAAGTAAAGCTACATGGACAAAAGAGTTTACTACACTGACTTGCTATGTCACCACTACAGCTTCCATGAGGAGATTTTTTTTTTTTCTGTTAAATTTTATTTTACTGGGGGGGCGGGTATAAAGGCAGCGGGCAGATATGAAGGAACGGGAAAGTGAATGGGATCAAGATGCGTGATGTAAAAATACAAAAACTAAATAGAAGGGAGGAGGAGGAGAACCACCACCCTCTGAGGACCTAATAACGTGAGTTCAAGTCCCGAAACCAACAAGGTAGAAGGAAGGAAAAGACTCCCACACATAGCCCTCTGACTGCCACACGTTTACCCATGTACACACACAAAATAAATACCTTTTTTTAAAAAAGAATCTCCTGAGAATAAAGATTGTCGTCATTTGTAGCTGAAGAGGAAGGACTAAGGAGGGGTTGGCAATAAAGAAAAACCTGAGAGAAAACAGCATCCCATAGGCCAGACTGGAGACAAGAAAGCCATGGGAGATGCACAGGTCAACACTGATGGGACAGGAGGGTCAGGCCCAGCTGGAGGGGGAGCTTATAAAGAGAGAAGCGGACTTTGAGGAGATAGGCTGTAATACTAGTAAATACTTAGAACAAAACTAAGAGGGAAAAAGATGGAGGCACCCCTGTCCAGTGTGCTAACAGCAGAATCCAGTACCAGGGTGTACAGCAAGGCCCTGGAAGCAGGCAGCCAGCACCAATCGGCAACAAGGGCAGAAAGGCCTTCCAGGGCAAGACAAGCCTCAAAAGGGCCATTAAAAACCCAGGCCCCAGAGAGCTCAAGACACTGGTCATGCTGGTCTCCAATATACTTCAATGCACAGGTACCTGGCACTCTAGCAACAAGGAACCTGTCCGGTGATCAGTCTCACACCAGGATCTCCTGCCTTTGACACCTTGCTGACCTGGCAGAGCACAACTGAGGCCGTGAGAAGCTAGCCCTCTGCTCTCAAGGAACACTTGCTACAAAGCCAGCATCCACACATTGTCCTTCCCCGACCAGTGAATGGGAACACTGGGAGATGGGATTTACAACCAGCTGAGTGCCTAAGGGCATCAGTGGCATAACTTAAATTTGTTAAATTTATTTGCTGTGAGGTGTTTCCCCTTTGTATGTGAATAATAAATTGTGCATTTGAAAATGGCACTGACTATCTGCTCCTCTCTGTGATATATAAGGCATGTTCAAGACAGAGATGGGGAGGAAAAAGCAGCTAAGTGAGGACTTTTGTCCTGCAACAGTAGGAGATACTACAGCCTGCTTTATGCTTTTGCAAATGCTCGGGTAAAACTAAGACACAAATGAGAGTGGGTAAGGTTGTGAAGTCCTTTAACAGTCCAGAGGAGCTGGAGACAATGGAAACTGTCACCCTTGGAACAGAAGGGGCCAAGTATGTGAACTCGGATGCAAGAGAACTTCCATGGCCATCTGTTAAGTTCAGGGCAACATCCAAGCTTCTGGCTACTGGAGACAGCAATACACCATCCTTCCTTTGCATGCGTTTCGAGAAGCCCATGCAAAACCCAGGTCCCTGCAGTCACTGTACTGGCCTCCTTTCCTCTATATACTGCACAGCTAAAGGGCAAACCACTGGAAATGCACAGCTGGGCTCTCCTTTACCTAAAACATGTGGTATACTCGAAGCTTTAAAGAACAAGGCCTTGGGACTTGCCCCATCCCTAGTCCCAATCTCCCCATACACACTTTCAGACACACTATGCCCTTTTGCGTCTGTCCCATATCCATGGGCTCTTGACATACACTCACATTCTTCCCTCACATCCTTCAAAGATGCTGTGGGAAGTCTTTCCTCTAAGAAGCCTAACCTGGAGTTTCCTAACCCCATCCATCTCCAATGAGATGCAGCCCTCAACTCTGCTTCCTTGCACTTAGATACAAGTCCAATACTTCTCTAATAATCATTAGAGATTTTAATTTTATGGCTCACTGTGTTCAAACCCTGTCTCAAAAAACAACAACAAAAAAAACAAACCAAAATGCCAAATGGTTGGAAATAAACCTGTGACCCTGTGACCCTTGCTCACCTTTCCACAGACAAGGAACAGCCTTCTCCTAATGTTTGGAACATTACTATAAACCCTTAAGCCCTCACAGGGAGACGGACATTAGTACTGTAGTAATTGGTGTCTTTTATCTGTTCCAATTCCTTTATTTTCAAGAATAGACCAAGATAGTATGTTGGATGTACACAACACAAACTTCCACACATGGAAGCTTTGAAAAATATAATTACTGTTAAAATTAATCACATTATCCAGGTTTCTGAAAGCTGAAATTAAGCAATTTTGGAGAAACGTCAGAGAATAGTGAGAACTCGGACTCCGGTTAGTTTTCCGGCCACAGCGTCCCCACAGTGACCACTAGAGTCTGCACAGTCTGAGAGCAGTAGTGAGGCCTAAGTGGCAGGAATGTGCTGCCACAGATTATTAATGTGAAATGTGGTTTCCTGGTCCTTGACCTAGACCGTTATCTCACATTCAGTAGAAAATACCCTGCAGAACCAAACAAACCTACTTAACCGATCTAGGTAAAGTAACAGGCCAGCAAAAATAAGGATGTTTTGTGGAGATACTTGTCTCTCAATTTGAATGGCAGACTGCTAAACAATGGATATCATTCCCCATAGGACTTTCTCCAGGAATCTCCTGCTAGAAGAAGGAAAAGGCACCAGCCAGAGACTCAAAGACTTTATACAATTCTAACAACGTATCAGACCACCTTATAAAATAAGACTGAAGCCTAGAAAATGGTGGGTGGGACTACACCCATCAGGACTGCTTAAAGGTTCGTATCTTTGGTTCTCTATTTAAACTCTGACCTCACTTCAGGATCTCCAAAGACAGACTCACTGGATCTCTTGGTCCAATGCAGCCACAGTGAACTAATCATTTTCTGCTTCTCACTTTTATCATGGCTCTTTTAATTGTCTCACCCAGGACAAGTGTCAGGCCTGTCCTGGGCCCAAGCTGTGACCTCCAAGTTAGAAAAAAGTAACCCAAGTTGTAACTTACAGTACAAGGGGATGCTTTTATTGTTTCATGTTAACTTATTCCAAACAGATTTCCAGACTAAGTGTGTCTTTGAAAGTGATTTAGATTATGGCAGTAGTAACTTTGAAATGGGCAAAGAATCCAGGCAAGCTTGTCCTCTGGCTTCCATAATGCACTGTGCAAACACACACACACACACACACACACGCGTGCGCGCGCACGCACGCACACACCACACATGACTTAGAGCTATCACTTCCTTACAGGGCTCTTTCAGGTGAACACTGGAAGGATGGGTGTGGCTGGGGGAATAGAGGGCCCCAAGCATGTAGCGTTGTCAATTGTCTGCATACCTGTCATGCTAGGTGTAAAGAGACAGGGACCTGGAGGCAGTCCTTGCTAGTACCACATGTTCTCTGTAATGGCTCCTGTAGACTTCTGTAAAGCAACTACTTGGCTTTAGAGGGACCAGGCTTCACAGGGCTCCTCTTTCCCTCCCTGAATCACCATGCCAGAAACTCCCTTGGTCATGCTGAACCTTCATCCATGCCTAAGCCTATCCACAAACCCCACCCTTTCCTAACAGGTGGTCATTTTGACCCTCCTTTGTTCCTGGGTCTAAAGGAGCTGACTGGGAATTACAGCCTGTCAGAGACTGGAGAGTGCCATTTAAAAAGCAAAACAAAACCCATATTAAATCAACCCTGGCCCAGAGTGACTCCTCTGCCATCCCCTACAGAACATCAGCACACCAGCATTTCAACATAGTGTCGTCTACATGCTACAGAGTGTGTTACATGCTATAGAGTGACAAACTGCTCTGCTAGTTGGACTTAAGAAGAAATGACAAGTGATAGTTGCATTCTTGGATAAGTTCACATGAGTCTCTTGAACTGCGGGCAGAGCCTCAAGCCTGGGACACAGCAGATAAGACAACCATCCCCAGCACTGAGCACATCAGCAAGTTAACAGTGAGCTCTTCTCACAAAACACCAAACTCTCCTTCATCCACACTCTACGGGGCCTGCTGTAGACTCTACACCACAGGGAGCACGTGAGGTCTGGGTGAGAGGGAAGTGCTGGCGGAAGTTATCTGCCAGAATGAGATGTTAAGGCCTTGCTACATAATAAGCTTTTAGCATAGGGCACAGCATACAGACTACAAAACTAAAGCTCAAGAAGGAAGCTGAAGCTACTGGCTACGTATGGTGGGAGGAGGGCTGAAACAAACAGCTGTCTGTGCCAGGGCACTCAACTCAGTGCCTGACTGTGGGTGGTGTTTTTAATAAGAACTGTTCTTATGCCAGCAGGTCCTGCCTGGAATGTTGATCCAGAGCAGACTATGGCAGGATGCCTATCTGGGCACCAGCTCCCGCCCAGAATCCAGACATCCTCTACCTCCTGGTACACTAGAAATAAACAGGAAAGCTTGGGGAGGAAGCCTGTTCCTCCAGCAGCCCTGCAGGCACTGCAGCAGACAAGTCTGGATGCCTGTAAACATCTTGCTCACTGTGTTGAAAGTTCCCAGTTTTAAGCAGTTACTGCTTTCATGTCTCAAAGGTTGCAGACTCTTCAGGAAGTACCATGTATGCTGCTGTACTTCATGTGCAGAGATGCTCCTAAAGCTGGTTCTGTTGATTGAGCCCACACCCAGGCAGGCCCTTTCAGACAGTTCTAGCCAAAGCTTCAGTCTGTCCAACAGAAAGATAAAATCAATGGTGCAAATCTACGGTTACCAAGTCTAGTGACAGATGGCCATGGTAATAACTTTGGCCAAACTGCGAGTCTAAGTCAGCTTCACCTGCTTCACACACCAGAGACAACAGCTAGACATCTGAACTGCTCCCTTTCACATCTACTGAGCTCTAATTTTAATTCACAGGTGCTCCCTGCCCCTGGGCACACTGTGATCTACAAAGAAAATACAAGTATAATCTGGGAGGTCATCCCAGATTCCCAGGGCTACATACAGCAGGGGGACAGTAAATGGGGTGCTTGCTTGATGTAGGAATGTCTTTCTGTATGCTGTGAATATCAATCTTTAAATAAAGGAGCTGTTTTGGCCCATGACAGGCACCATAGAAAAAGCAGGAGGGGGAAATCACAACATAGGTAGGAGAAGCAGGACAAAGTCAGACAGACTGAGCAAGCCACCCAAGAAGAAGCATGTAAGGAACACAGGTGAGCCACGGGCCACATGGCAGACAGATTAATGAGAATGGGTTGAGTTAAGATGTAGAGCTAGCTAGCAATGTGCCTGAGCCATAGGCCAAACAGCATGAACTTAATATAAGTGTCTGAATCATTTCTGGGGGCCTGATCAGCTACAGGCGGCTAAGAGGTCTGGTGCAGCAGGTCTGTGGGTCTGGACCTCTGGCCGCCCGGGGCCAGAAAACCTTACTGCTACACTTGCTGGTGGCCATGTTCCTGGGTTAAAGAACTGTAGAAAGGATGAAGAGAATGGTATGTGTCAGCAGGCTACAAGCAGCCCTATGTCACTGACACAACAGAAGGCAAGGTCCACACAACCAGGCCTCAGCAGTGCTTCACACATGCACAAGTGCCAGGACCTACAGAATTACTCTGGCAGCTCTGTTGGGTGGTTAGAGAACTCTGAAATCTTGCCAGGGGACTTCCCAATGGACTCATTGGCTCTGTAACTCTGATCTAATCAAAATGAAGGTGTGTATGTGTGGGTGTCCCCTATTGAACAAGTGCAGACACTTTTTTCTCATCACTATTCCTAAGCAATAGTATAAGAACCATTAGTGTAACAACAATTTGCACGTTGTTTCACTGTGTGGCCTCTTTTCAGTTATCCTGAGAGTAGTTAACACTCACAGGTGAGGTGTGTCAAGCACACACACTGTATCACGTTGCCAATGGGGCCTGGTGCATCGTTGGGTTTTGGTAGAAGCAGAATCTGTTCCAGAACCAATTCCTATGGATATGAGAGCCTACCATTGCTGTCAAGGCACTCAGGGATAGATCACAAATACCAGTAACCCACACTAGAGTCCATTAAACAGGAGAGACTGTGATTCGGACACCTGTGGAAAATGTGCAGGAAGGAGAGAGAACAAGGTGGGGTTTGGGCTTATAAGGGCCTGTATCTTGTAGTGTTCATATGGTCATGCCTTCTCATGCATATGGATGAAAGGGGCGTGCTCCCGCATGCAGCGTGTCTGGGTGCCAGGTTGAATGCAGTATTCACCAGTTGTGCCAGAAATCCTAACAACTATACTTAGTTCCAATCACAAGGAACTGGTTCTTTGGGGGATCATACTGGGACCCCCAATTATACTAACTCTGGGCATCCCAGTCCCCAAAGCTTAAAACACTTTCAGGAACAAGGTATTGGCGTGACTGGGACTCAACATATCTGCTTTACTGCTTCGTCTTATAACTTGGCTGCACACTCTTGGATTTGGAGGCTTTATGCTCAATAACCCATGCAATGCATTTAGCTATACACTCTCACACAATGTCATCAGAAACCAGCCATAATTAGCTAAGAAAGCCATGTCTTTTCCTTTAGAACACACAAATGAATGCTAGTAAATATGGAACTAACTCCATTCAACGTTGTTTACAAGAGACTCACACGAATTAATAGGAAAAGCCTCTCTCTCATATGGCTCCAGCAGACATCTTACCAGACATGGTTCATCCCGACAGTAAATCCCCTGTCTGACACACAGCTCCTCTGGCTACAAACAAGAAGAAATAAAAGCCACAGGTTTATCTGCGTCACATTTTCAAACAACCTCATCTTTCCGGAGAGATTTGGTTCATTTTGTTTTTATATGCCTCACAGAATAATCAGTATATTTTAGAAGCAGAAATTGGTCATTTGATTGCCATCTCATTTTCTTTCAATTTAGTGTTCTCAACCTCCTAGCTTTTCCTCTTAGGTGAAAGTAATTTAATAGTTGTATTTTTTGGTAGTGAGGGTGGGAATGATCTGGAGATTAAACCCAGGGCCCCCGTGCAAAGCAGGCCAAGTGTTCTATCACTGAGCATTCAGAGTCCCTTTGTGTTCCCTTCACTGTGTTTAGAATCAGTACAGTAACACACAGGCAAGCTTGGGCTTTTCAGATTCTTCTGATTAATCTCAATATAACTCAAGGCCCTAGGCTTATATTTACTATTTGATTTTAAAACTGATGTCATACACACACCAAACTCCCTTCCTACTGGAATAGCTTTCCAGCTCTGTAGATGAAGAGTTAATTACCCCACAGAGCTTCTCTCTCCACCATTGACTGATCTATTCCCTATGGCAGAGTTCGTGGGAAAGAAGGGCAGGCAAGCAAGAGGAAGAATATGAGTATGAAATATTCAGTGGCCAACAAGAAGCTCCCAGCGGTATTCTGCCTGGTGCCTCAGCCCCAGCACCAACACCTTCCACCACACCACCAGAAAGACAGCAACAAGACTGGAGGGCCTCTGCTGAGAGGCCCTGCTGCTAGGCTGGGGCTGCCTGGTGCAGTTCTCTAGGGTTCTCAACATTCTCAAAACCACACCCAGGGGGGCCACAATCCAGGCAACATCCAAATACATCTTGGGCAACTGCTGAGAAAGACAGGCCTTTCTAAAACCTGGTGTGAGTCGACAGGAGACTTCCCAGTTACCTGACACCCTGCTGTGCTGTTCACCACAACTGGCCAGAAAAATCTTGGGCCCCAGCTGAGAGCAGCAGGGTGTCACCCAAACGGGTACACACTAGTGATGACACCTCAAGTAAATGATTAGGAAAAGTGGATAAACCCCTGTCAGAAAGTCCACGAGGAAGCTCCTCAGAAAACTAAAAATGGAACTATACTATACGACCCAGTTATACCATTCCTGGGCATATGCCCCACGGGTGTGACGTCCCATCACAGAGAGACTAACATACCCATGTTTACTCTTGGTATTATCCACAAAAGCTAAGAAAAGGAAACAGCCTAAGTGTCCACGAACAGGTGGAGATAAAGAAAACGTGGTACATACACATACGGAATTTTATTCAACTGTAAAGAAAACTGGAATTAGTTTGTTACCAAAACTAATGGAATGGAAAATGTTTATTTAAGGAAAAGGAGCTGGAGCAGGAAAGACAAAAGTCACTAGTGTCTCTCATACATGACCCCCAGACTTGAGTCTGTGTGTGAAGGCCACGGAACAGCAGAGGGAGAGCTCCCGAGGGAAGGGAACAGAAGGGAAGGAAAGACTGGGGAGAAGTACATAACTAATGTGTCGTGGCGGCAGAAGAGGAGCCACTGTGGTAAGGGCACGGAGGGGAAGCGAGGAGAAGGGGTGGATGCCAACATGAAATGCCAGAACGAAACTGCTTTCGTAGCCTAACTTTAAAATCTAAATAAATAAGTAAACTACCAGGGGTTAAAAACCAGATAGAACAGGTGTCCTTGCTGACTGGTCCACACCTACTCAATGAGCAAAAAACCCACCACCAAGATTTAGCCTGCACATCTGCAGCTGTTCAACATGGGCCAATGGCAGCAGAGCAGGAGCCAGAAACCCACCACCATGTAGGCTGCAGGACCAGGGTGATCTGTGCTTTCCCCAAGCTCTGCAAAACAGCCCAGGGTCAAATCCCAAATTAGAGTAAATGCTGTCACACAGTCCTTGGCCATTCTTGGCTCTTGTCATTGTAACTGCCCCCCCCCTTCAACTTAGTCACACGTTATCAAAATCAAGAACTAGAAGTGTATTTTATGTTATTTAAACTAAAAATTGTCAGTATCACCTCTGCAAGGCATTAATATCCTTATATTAAAGTGAGGATTTCTATAAAACTATCACTCCAAAAAATACAATATAAACTATAAACATTTTTATAAACATTAATTAGCCATAAAATTTCATATACTGTAAAATATTCTAAACAAAATTATACTAATTACATATACTGTAAATATTCTAAACAAAATTATAATAAAATATCAAGGTCTGTGGCCATAATCAATGAATTTTCATAAAACCAGCATTACTATAAGATACATATTTCTAGCACAAAGCATTAATGTACAAACCAATTTATGTGTCGCTGTTCCATAGCTAAGCAAGGTCAGAGATGAGTGGCAGCTCCTCCCCTGCTGTCGCATTTTTTCTGAACTAGGCCTGGACCTGGAGTATGCAAGGCATATCTACTACCACACTACACTCCAAACCTGTCTGGACACTTAATTTAAATGCCTTCCTCTTAACCTTTCAGTGATCACAAATTCTAAATCAAAGGACAGGAAAGATTTTTATCCTGTTGTCAAGATAGTATGATTTTGACTAAAAGTCAACATCCTCACAATTTAAAGATAAGTTGAAAAGAAAAAAACCAAACCCTACATTTACACTAAAGTAACTCATGCCTTGTGGCAACATTATAAACTGTACCTGTTAACCACCTGGCCAATACAAAATGTGCAAGCCAGGTGACAGTTTTCTGTTCACAGCCAAAGATCGTCACCTGGTTAAAGGCAGCAAAGGAAGGTATGATATTTAATACACAGAAAACTTGAAAAGATGAAGCTGTGCCCTATCCTTTTTCTAAATATGAGTGGGACCCAGGTTGGATAGATGTCTTTTAAAAGATACACACACACTTAAATATCCATATGCACACATACATGCATGCATAGACAGATGCACATACACTGAAAAACACATACAACCATCATTTAAAAAGTCACAAGATAGCACATGCAGTGTCAGCTCTGTTAAGGCCCTAGCCCCTACCTACCATTCTTGGATTACTTTCTTTCAGCTACATCTGAGAGTCTATTCTACAAAAAATTGAAAAATAGTAAGTGCTACAAATCACCCACACCCAGTACAGAAAAAGCAGGAGTGAGATCTGTAGGATTTAGAAAGATGGTTTAGTGGATAGAGATACTTGTATCAAACCTGATGTTCTGATAGAAAGAGAAAACAGATTCCCACAAGTTGTCTGACTTCTACACATGCACAGTAGCACATGTATGCCTATTCATACATACATGCACATATACACACAAAAATAAAATTTGGTGATACTATCTTTAGCTTTACCTTAAACTGGAGTTTACTGTAGTGGGATTATGTTACATTATAAATAACTGTCCTACCTACTGGTTTAATAAAAATGCTGATTGGCTGAAGGCAGACAGGAAGTATGGGCGGGGCTACCAGACTAAGAAAACTCTGGGAACAGGAAGAACAGAGCAGAGATTCCACAGACACACAAGAGAAGCAGATGCAGAGGACACCTATGCTGCTCTGAGAAAAGGTACAGAGCCCCATGGCTGAACAGGATAAGAACTATGGGTTTAAGGGTAAAGAGCTAGCAAGTTATATGCCTGGGCCCCAGGTCAATCAGTGTACAATTAATACAAGCGCCTGTGTGTTTCAGTGAGAGTATGGGACTGTGAGTCGGTGGGTCCAGGCCATGAAGCTAGGCTGGGAAGTCCTGGCCATAATACAACAGTTTAACACCTTTAGGGAATAAGATTAAGACATCCTATAATCACCTATAATTAGGTATTAGACCGCCTCAGACTCTTCAAGGAGTCCTCTAATCACCACCTTTGAAATGCCCTACTTCTATGGGCTAGGGTTTCCCAATTCACCATCAGGAGGAAATACAGGGTGGAATTTTGTGAACAAATGTGCTAGGATCAACCTTCCCTGAATTCAGCAAAAGTGCTTAATGCTATGAAAATCACATGTGCAAGAGCCATGGGGATGAGGAATGTTGTACTGAGGACTTTAGGTGTTTTAAACACTGGTTATTCACTGGAATCATCTGGAAGCTTTAGGAATTGGCCACATGTGCTCCACTCCCATTGGAGACCGGCCTACTGGCTTGGGGAACAGGTATGTATGGTGGGGCTCAAACAGAAGGCCCTGAGCCAGACATCACTGGCCCACAGCTGATGCAATGACTTCTTCCTAGAAGATGTTTCCCTCCACAGGTTAGATCAATGTGAAAAGAAATGCTTTCTATTGAAACCTTGGTTGTTGATGGCATCGTATCAGAATAAGGAATGAGGATGTCTCTCCAACCTCCTCACTAACACCTATGTTGTTGAGATAGTAGAGCACAAAGAACCAGCCATTTTGTTTTGTTTTCTTGAGACAGTCTCACTATATAACCTTGGTTGACTTGAAACTCAATACTCAGACCAGGCTGGCCTCCAACTTGAATTGATTTTTCTGCCTCCTAAGGGCTGAATTACAAGTGAGCCTCAAGTCTCACTTTAAATCCCAAGTAATGATTCTTTTCCTTCTAGTAATAACATACTATTAAGAAATTCTGCCAGTCCTGTAAGTTATAAGCAACTCCTACTTTCCCTCAACACTGCACAATAAATAAATGCAAATTTGACTTAACAACTTATTTAAAATTCCTTCCAGGGCTGGTGCGATACTTCAGGGTGAAGTGTTTGTGTGCAAGTGTGAAGATCTGAGCTCAGATTCCCAGAACCCATGTAAAGCCAGGAATGGTAGCACATATCTGTAATCCCAGTGTTCCTGGGCCAAGAAGGTAATGAAAACAGGAGAATCCTGGGATGTTCCAAGCCAGACAGCCTAATAAATGCGGCAGCAAACATGAGATCCTGCCAAAAATACGACCAAATATAAGAACCAATACCAACACTAGAGGTTATCTATGACGTTTACACATGCACATGAACTTAACAACATATTCAAACATACATGAAGACTAAAAAAAAGAATGTGTGTGTAGTCACCAGATCAGTCCAGTAGTAGGACATCATATTACCATACTAAATAACCTATCTCTCTGTCTTTCTCTCTCTCTCTCTCATACACACACACACACACACACACACACACACACACACACTCCTTCCGATAGCTGGGCATATTGTTCAAGGTTTCTCGTTCTAATTCTGAGAATATACAACAGACAGCCCAACATATCACTGCCCCAAACTAAATAACTTGAGTTCCCACTGTTACCCTTTCTACTCATAATTTTCCCAATTTCATTTCACAATGCTCAACAAGGAGGCTGGAGAGATGGCTCAGAGGTTAAGAGCACTGGCTGCTCTTCCAGAGGTTCTGCGTTCAATTCCCAGCACCCACAAGTGGCTCACAACCATCTAAAATGAGATCTGGAGCCCTCTTCTGGCCTGCAGGCATTCGAGCAAGCAGAACACCAATAAATAAATCTTTTTTAAAGTCTCTTAAAAAGTTGTTACTGTGCTGGAGAGATGGCTCAGTGATTAAGAACACATGCTATTCCTGCAGAGGACCCAGGTTTGGTTCCCAGCGCCCAGAAGGTGGCTCACAACTGTATGTAGCATTAGTTCCAAGGGATCTGATACCTGCTTCTGGCCTCCGTGGACGCTGCACACAAGCGGTGCAGACATCCATGTAGACACATAAAATAAGACAAAAGAAAGCACATTGTTCCTGTCATTCTTTCTAAAGGGCCCAGGCTCCCAATGGCTGGGGCTGGGGAGGAAGCACTGTGACAGAGGGACATCCCTGGAAGAAGCTTGCCCAGAAGACACAGGAATTGAACAGTCTGTGGGAGCCACACATTTAGAACCACTAAGGGGGGGGGGGTAAACAGCGGTGGATTCTAATTCACTAGGAAGTTAGTCATAAGCCCATACAGCTCTTTAAAGCCTAAGTTTATTCTACATAGAGAATCTCCAAGAGTAAATGTAGAAACAACAGAAGAAAAGTCCCCCAAGGCAAACCTCACAATGGCCTCTGGTGCCAGCATGAGTCAAGTAGATGACCACAGCAAAAGGTACAAAAATGACGACCAACTGGATATGAGCATCATCTCAAATCATGCTCCCCACAAAGCGTTTATTAATTACAATGGGAAAACAGCAATTTGCACTGAAGAAACTTGGCAGTCAGCACAATAACCAAGTATTTAGGGCTGACAAACCCTGGCGTGAGCCCTAGAGCCACCAGGTACCTCCTAATAGGAGGTAGAGAAAGACAATGACACTTCAGGGACACCCTTAACAAATCAAAAGGGAAACCCCACACAAGCCCAAATTATAGGGCGGCACATTAAATTATCATGAAGACAGCACTAATGGCCACAGATGGAGCAGAGCTGAAAGACCAAGCAACTGAACACTAACTTAAGGCCTAGACTAGGTACAGAATGAGAAAGGGATGTTCGCAGAATAACCAGAGTGTCTGAAGTCTGTTAACTATACTTTATCAGTGACGCGTATACCTAAGTCTCTATCACATTCTCCAATTACAAAAATGTTAACAGTGGCCAAGCCTGATAATGGGTAAATGGAAGTTTGACCCAAGTTTTGCAAGTTTAAAATCACTTCAAATTGAAAATTTGTTAAACGTTACAAATTTATAAAGTATATGAAGCACAGTTTAGGGCTGGAGGTGTACCTCAGTGCAAAGCCTGGGTTTAATTCCCAACACTGCACAAACCAATTTGTGGCAGTGTGTGCCTGTAATCCCAGGACTCTGGAAGGTAAGAGGATCCGGAGTTCAAGGTCATCCTTGGCTACCTATCAAGATGAAGATCAGCTGGCTTGTGTGAGACCTTTCTCAGAAATAATAGTGAAGAAAACCATTTATTATGGAAAGATTCTTTAGTGTAAACTTCAAATTTTAAACACTTAAAGTTAGTGTATTAGTGCACACCTGTAGTTCCAGGATACAGAGCTGAGATACACAACAAGACCCTGTTTCAGGGGAGGGGGCAAGGATTCGAGAGTTGGCAGGATGGTTCAATGGGTAAAGGTACTGCTATTAAACCTAATGACCAGAGTTCAATCCCTGGGCCATCGTGGTGGGAGAGAACTAACATTTCGAGCTGTCTTCTGAACATAAGCCCATGTACCCCATGGCACAAGAGTGCACACAAACACAAAGTAAATACTTTAAAATTAATAAATTAATAGCAGGGCTCAAAGAAATAGTAACAATAGTACTGTACCATTCAAGACATGTAATGTCATGTTATCAATTTCAAAAGATGCTGTGTGGGTGACCATTATTGCTTCTATTCTCTAGGAGAGTAAAGTACAGTGAGCTAGTTACTGTTCTACAGAGCCACACTGCTAGTAGGTGGTAGTGCATCATTCAAACCCAAATCTGCTAGGCCCCTTCTAAGGTAGAGAACAGAACCATGTCCAGGCAGAATTCTAAGGCTTTTAGTTTCATCTGAGATCTGAGTTTTGTGACCAATACCTGCCCCTTTGCTTCGGAATCTTCATATCAACAAGTTAATAACGGTTCCTTTGTTACCAGACAACCAACAAGAAAAGGACAATTATCATAGATCATACTTCAATAATCTTAAAGATTTGAACAAATATAAACAACTTACTTTTTGTTACTCAGCATTAGCTCTCATAACTGCATAATAGTTGCTCTGTAAGAATGGCCTCAGATATGATCTAGAATATCTTTAGTAGATAATTAATTTGAGATCCCTAGAAGGACCCCACAGAGCAACCAAAAGAACATCAGGAGATATATAACCCACATGAAACCGAGGAAGGACTCATAGCTTAGAGATCTTCAGGTAAATGACACTGACCAGAAAATTTTACAGCAGAGAGTTCAGGGACCCCAAATGGTAAGAAAACTATTTAGACTCACAAACCTGTGTTTCAACCCTGTGCTTGTTACTACCACAAAAGCCCCTTTCCACCCAGGAAGTGTTAAGCCAAAGAGAAATACTTCTTTAGTAACTTCAGGATACTCTGCCACGTATTGCATGCGTTATAAAAAAGCAGGACCAAGTAATAACAAAACCTGGGCTGGGACTCGCCAGGGTCCAGTGACATGGCTCAGCAGGAAAGGTACTTGCAATGCAAGCCTCAAGACCTGGGCTGGACGCCATAAAATTCTCTTCTGATCTCCACAGGCTCACTGTGGCATGGGTAACAAGCCCCTGTATAAGCACACACAGACACACAAACACACACACACACACACCCAAAAATTTTAAAAGAAAAAGAGTTTGTCACCAAAGAGCATGCTAAATCCAGCCACAATGAATGATGACACTGACCTCAACAAACGAACCACCTTTTTACTGGCTGTTTACCTAAGAAATTCCTGTGACCATCTTTTTAACTCTTTTCTTTTTAAAAATAAATTCTTTAAAGATTTTTAAAACAGCTATAACAGTAATTCAGCAAGATTACAAGTTTTTAAATTAAAGTTTTAGTGTATACTCCCTGGGCCAGGAAAGTGGCTCACTAGGTAAAGACCCTTCCCATGTAAACATGAGTTCAATTTCTGGAACCCAAGTGCAATAGTTAGAGTTAACGGTCAACTTAAGAATCTAGAATCACCTGGGAGAAGGGGCCTCCGGGCTTGCCTGAGTGGGGCTTGTCTGTGTTCTATCATTTAAGGTAGAGAGGCTGTCCACTATGGGTGGCATCATTCCCTCTCTAGGACCCTGAACTGTACAAATGGAGAAAAGCTAGACAGAGTGAGCATTCATCACCGTCTCCTTAGCACGGTGTGATGTGACTGGCTGCCCCGACACACTTGCCAAACTGGGCGAGGATATACTTCTATTCCCTTAAACTGCTTTAGCCAAAGCATTTTATCACAACAACAGAAAATCAAAACACCATGGAAAGGTAGAAGGGGAAGACACTCTACACTTGTTCCTCTGATAGTCACACAGGTCACAAAATGTGGGTACACACACACAGTAGACTGTGACATAAACATCTTAATTGATACCAGCTGAGGATACCCTCTAACTTAGAACTCTTCCCCAAACCTTGTTGAAATAACCATTTTATCAGCATTAACAGCCAAGTATGAGTTGTGGCCAGCATTGCTGCTTGGGTTACTGAAAACTTATCCCACACATTCATATATTTACTTTCCAGTCCCAACTTGAGTGTTGGAGTCAAGTATACCTTCACTTTGGCTGGGATTTTCAACGTACAGTTACATTTCATCAGGTAAACTAGCAAACTTGATGCTTCTGGTCAGACAGACCGGAATGACAACCGTGCTCTCCTGTAGCCTTTCCAAACTGTGTGTTCCCACATAACAACAGCAGGACTTCAGACTCAGTTCATCTGAACCTAAAAGGACAAAAGGGTGCTTGTTGCCTCATACACAACTCCTTCTAGGTCTCTACAACACAGGCTACTTGGAGGTGATAATAGCGTATATAACTCCAAGAGAAAGTTATGTCTAAAACGGGTGAGATGTCTTCCAAGTCATAACTCACGCATAGTCATTAATGTAAGAAATATTTTCAACCTACTATGAAGTGGGTACCACAGTGCCCACAGATAAAACAGAACAGAGAAGGACATTTAGTGGGAAGGAAGTAAGGGCTGCCACAGAAGCATTCAAGAAGAATCACTTGGTGTTAGGTACCAAGGAGGAATTTCTAGATAAGATGCTAAACTGAGACCTAAGGGTAAAGAGGTAGCCACCGAGAGCAGTGTGGTCTCTCACATCACTGGATTATCACCTGAAGAGATCCAGAGACAAATGGATCAGTGTTCAGAATACTAAAAGGATTTCCTTTGCCCAGGGTACAACTTATAAAGACAAAACAGGGAAGGAACAGACCAGGAAGGCACTGTACAAAGACGTGACTCTCAAGAGTGGTAGGAACACAATGTTTTATGAAAGAGACACAGTCCAATCTTCACCTTAGAAAATGTTCTAGGGGAGGGGGGGGGGGGTTCTTGGCTGCCAGTGAGAAGAATAAAGAATAATACATGAGAATGTACAGCTGCCTAGATGAAGCCAGACGCATCCCACAATGAACATTTTATTTTTATCTAAAGAGAAAATGTACTAAACCAAATGGGATAAAAATGCTGCTGTGCAACTTAGAATCCCTATGATGAGTAACAAATTATAGTATTAGGTGGTTAAAAAGTAACACATTTGCTTTATGAATGACTCAAATAAATAGTATAAATAAATGAGATTGATTGATAAATGACTAATATCCCACATAAATAACTTCTCCAAGGTCCAGTATAAACTAGTTGTTAACTAATTCCTGTACATCTTTATAGAGTTTCCCAAGGACAAAGCAAGATATAGGTTAAAGCAATAAGATAATGTTTTGTCTTTAAAAATATTAGCCTTTGAACCCACAAGTCAGTTTTAGAATCATCAAAAGTGAAGCAAGCTATATTCTCATTATGTGATACAAAAATAATAAAGTACCCAGGACATACTCTTATTTAGAGATTTCAACCTAGGCTCAGGAGATGGCTCGGTGGGTAGATTGGTGGATCCCCACGACCCATGAGGAGCTCCATGTGCATGGGCCAGTTATTGTGGTGTAGGCAGTAGCGAACAAGAGGGAAGGAGAGGACCAATACCCAAGGCTGTCCTCTGGCCTCTACATCAGACCATGGTACCTACATACCCACTCGTACATGAAAGACCCGCACACAAATTTCAAATCCAGTAACAATAAAGATAACCCATCAGTTAGACAACTTAGTTTTCACCTGGCGGTGGTGGCACATGCTTTTAAATCCAGCACTTGGGAGGCAAAGGCAGACAAATCTCTGTGAGTTTAAGGCCAGCTTGGTATATAGAATGAGTTCCAGTACAGCCAAAGCTAAACAGAGAACCCCTATCTCAAAAAACAAAAACAACTTAATTTTCACAATAATCCAATAGCACATTCAAAATTAAAATTGAGAGAATCCTGCTATGTTATACAACAATTAAATATAGTAAGGATTCTTTCTGGATCCCAACCAATCAGAAAATGCAAATACAGCCTAATACAGTATCCAAATACAGTAATGAGTAATATCAAAAGTAATTCTGCTTATGTTATTAAGTCTAGTGGTAAGTGAGGTATTGTTTTTATTTCTACATTTATTTGCTCTATGTGTGTGCACATGCATGTGTCTAAGTGTGGCAGTCAAAAGACAACTTGCAGGAGTCTGTTCTCTCTTTTGACTGTGTGGCTCCTGGGGATTGAACTTAGGTCACCAGACTTAGCAGCAAGTATGTTACCTGCTGAGCCTTCTCACTGGCCCTGTTAGGTGCCTTTTAAAAATTCTTATAAAATTTTTATCAGTTATAAATGTTTATGTATTATTATTTTAAAAAGAGGCCGGGGCTGAAGAGATGGCTCAGCAGTCAGAGCACCGACTGCTCTCATAAAACCTCAGTTCAATTCTCAGCACCCACGCACACAGCAGGGGATTTGGCACCCCTTATGTCCTCTGTCAACATTACATGCACATGGTGCACACACATGCAGGCAAACACTCACACATGTGAAGACAAATCATAAAAGAGATATGACAGTCATCTGGTGACTGTCTTTAGGGGTCGGACTGCAGAGTTTCATAAGGGATGAGGCTCATCCTTGTACTACAAACTCATGAAAGAACAGGTGTTGTACCAGGCTACCAGTGGTGCTTGGTCACAGAGCTAAATGGCACACTCTGATCCCTGCCTTAGCTCCATTCAAAGCATCCTTAGCTATCAACAGACATGGTGCACTGAGTGTGCAAGGGAAGGCGACTGAGATTGGGAGGACTTAGGAATGTCCATTCCACAAATAGAGTAAGGTCCACAGACATTGAGGTCACACTAATCCTAACTCCTAACAGCCACAAACGAATCTCTACGGGTTGCTACCACAGATGCTCCTCCTGGTGCTGGAGCCTGGATGTCACTCTCACTGACCTTCCCATGCTCCTTCCTCATGTGAGAGAGATATACATCCCTCTGTGTGAACAGACGGTCACACTCCCAACACGTCCACCCGACACTGGCCATCTTCTTAGATTCTGTGGATTTCTTTGCAGGAGATGGAGACTTCTTTTCCAATTTCTCTTTCCCATTCATGGCCTTGGCATCCTCTCTGCTGTGATTTGCTGAATTCTGAGTTGCAGGCTTAATGCTCAAAGGCAAGTTTATACCCAAGTTTGGAGGCCCTTCAATACTTTTCAATGTTCCATGCATAGACTGCATTATAAAAAGAAAAGAAACGCCTATCACAAATCACACCATTTCAACAGGATGACAATCATTCAGAAAATATTCCTAAACTAAAAATATACACTTTTAAGAACATAAAGAAGCAGTCAGACATGGTGGCACACACCTGTAACCCTAGCACTCAGGAGGCAGAGGCAGGAAGATCTCTACACAGCAAGTTCCAGGCCAGCCTGGAATACACAGTGAAACTCTTATAACAAAAAATGTTAAATAAATAAAGAAGAATTAAAAACAATAAAGCCGAGCATGGTGGTACACACCTTTAAACCCAGCACTCAGGAAGTAGAGGCAGGCAGATGTTTGTGAATTTGAGGCCTGGTCAACATAGCAAGTTCTAAACAAGCCAGAGTGATATAGTAAAACCACGCCCCCCCAAAAAAAGTGGAGAAGCATAAAGGAACATTAACTATTTACTTGTTGGGGGGCTCACATGTCATGGCACACGTGTGGAGGTCAGAGGACATCTTGCAAGAGTTGGATCTCTCTTTCTACCATGTAGGTCCTAGGGACAAGGCTTAGGCCTTCAGGATGGCATCTGGAACCTTTCCCCATTGAGTGATCTTACCAGCCCCATTAAAACAAAACAAAAAAAAAAAGGTGTAATAAACAACTAAGTGACCAATATCTATGTTTCAGTTTCAATTTTTTAAATTTATTTATTTCGTATACATGTGTTTATATGTATGTGTGCATGCATGCCACAGTGCACATGTGGAAGTCAGGGATCTACCGGGAGCTGAGCATCTCACCTCATCATATACAATTCATGATGGTCCTGGAGATCAGACTCAGGTTGTCAGGTGCCTATATCCACTAAACCATCTCACTGGCCACACAGTTCCAAATAACTTTTAAAGCCTTATCAGTGACATTTTCACACTCTCTGAAGACAGGACCCTGTATTAGAATATCAGCACCACCCCCTCCAGCCAAGAGCAGGTCCTCAGTGTGGCCGACAATTTCTGGAGATAGCCTCGCCTTCCTGCTTGCAAAACTGTGTAAGTAGGTAAATGTGCTGAGCCTGTGATCCAGCAAGACATACTGCTTTTCACATTCTTGGAATACTTGTAACCTTTTAGGTACAGGGTTTGGAAATAATTTTCACCTTTCAATTACCCTTTACCAGGAGGAATGTACCTCCGCTGTGAGTATACCCAGTAGGTACTCAAAAAGCCTTTTAAAATTGTGTAGCTGTTTATTATCATTAATACAATAGTCAACAAACAGCTCTCCTAAACCTACAGGACTTCAAAGGTGGGTGGGATAAAAATCAATACAATTTCATTCTTCTTTGCCCCTTGCAGTCCTAAACATTGCATCCAGAGCTGTGTGCATTCCAGGCAAACATGCCACGCTGAGATCCACAGCTTTGTTCTTTTTATTCTGAGAAAGTCTTACCAAGTATTCCAGGCTGGCCTTGTACTCACTCTAGAGCCCAGGCAAGCCCTTAACTTGTGATTCCATGGCTGAGGTTATGGGCCAGAATCACCAGGACCAACTGATGCAATTGATTCTAAAGATTTTGGGTTTTTTTTTTGTTTGTTTGTTTTTTTTTTTTTGTCTGAATACTAAAGGCAGTGAGTGAGTCTGTGCTTCAAGACACAGGCCATCTGTGAGTGAGGCCTTCTCTCCTGACAAGGGGGTTGGCTGGTAACTTACATGGAATTCTGTGCCTACAAGATGCACTCACAGGAGCTCTTAAACCGTGGTCCCTGTGGGCAAGAGACTGTCTCTATGGAAGGCTTGTCCTCAAGTTACTCCTGAGTGGTCAGGGAGGACATCATTCTAACTTCCCAGGATGCTTTCCTAAGAAACGGCCTAGCTAAACAGCACAGTGTTAGTGGCTTCCTTACACACTGTTCTTCCCAGGAGGAAAAGGGAGTTGCGTGGTATTCTCACCAGGAGACACCACAGATCTCCATGCACACAAGCATCAACTGGCCCATCCAAGGGACTAAGAACAGCATCTGACCAGGCCCTCCTAGCAGGGGCAAGCAAGGCAAACAGTTCCCTATGGTCACATCTGCTTTTCTTCACATAAATGGGAGACCTCTGTGTGCACAGCTAGTTTGTGCCTCAGTATACAACTTACCTCTTTATACTTGGGGTGTGTATGTGCATGTGTGTATGTGTGCACACACGTTCCCGTGTCCATGGAGACCAGAGGTCAAGGCCAGGAGCCCTCCCTCTACTTTAACACCTGCACGTTCTCTCTCTTCTAACAATCCCAACCATTTAAAACACAAGGGTCAAATCCCCAAGCTTTAAATTTTCCCTAAGCCTCAAGGCAAGTGGAAGAGATGACAGGGACATATGTCTCCTCTGTAAAATGACCCTGGGGACAGAAGTCACCAGGAACAGGGATTCTGCCAAGACAACAAGAGCACTGGGACATGAGCCAGAAAGGCAGGCTTCTAAGTTACTTGTTATGTATTTATTTATACACTGCAGATAAAAGTAACACAGAATCAACTATCTTTTAGATGAAAAGAATATAAATGTTTAGCATATTTAAGGCCCTATATTTGATCCCCAGAACCATTTTCAAAATACAAATACAACCTAGTTCTTCAGAAATAATTTTCCCTTAGCTCTTGTAACAGCAACTCACCAGAATGACTGTGTTTTAAAGGTTCAACCGAAAGTGAATGTCAGTGTAGACAAGGACCTACAAAGTAGTAAGTATACATCCTGGGAGAGCAGAGGCCTGCTATGAATCGGGTAATAGAGGGCCACCCGAGAGACAGAAAGAGAAGACAGTGGGAGTGAGTGAGAGAGAGAGAATGTGTGTGTGTGTGTGTGTGTGTGTGTGTGTGTGTGTGTGTGTGTGTGTGTGTGTGTGTGTGTGTGTGTGTGTGGAGAGAGAGAGTGCCACCCTCCCCAACATCCCCAATTCTGCATCACAGGTACCAGCAAGATAAATATGTAGTAAGTAAGAGTTACATCATTTTAAATATAAAGGTTCCTCTAAAAACATTGTATTTATTCTTTCCAACCAAGCATAATGCAACAGGACTTTGGGATACTAGAATGTAACAGTCCCACTTTTCCTTATCTGGTAAAGGTTCTGATAACTAAAATCAATCTTTCCTATGCCCACAGGATTATATCACTCTTCTCAATCTCTATTCCTTGGGCCGGTATTCATCCACATTCACTATTAGAAAAAGAACTCCCTATTCCACACACACACACACACACACACACACACACACACACACACACACACACACACACACACACACACACACACACACAGCACTTCCTGATGCCAAGATTAAGTTCCAGAAAGCAAATCTCAGAAGTCTTGGAAGAGGCAACTTCCCCTCCCTGGCTCCCTCCCGCTCACAGGGGGAAAGTAAGAAACTAGAGCTGAGCACCAGCCTCCAATCTCATCACTTAGAAGGCGGAAGGGAGAAGGTTTCTTCAAAATCAAGGTCAGCATGGTTTACATAGTAAATGCTAGGCAAGTTAGAATGTCATCATAAGACCCTGCCTATAGATGGATGGATGGATGGTTAGATGGAAGGAAGGAGGGAGGGAGAGAGGGAGTGAGGGAGGGAGTGAGGGAGGGAGGGAGGGAGGGAGGGAGGGAGGGAGGGAGGGAGGGAAGGAGGGAGGGAACAAGAGAGGGAGGAAGGAATAATTAAGTACCAGCCTTTTAAGACTGAAAATCGAGCACGGTGCCTCTTCGGGAGGTGGAGACCACAATCCCATCCACTTACACTAACATCCACATCAGGTCCAACACCCAGTTTACCCTAAATATTTCAAACAGCAACTCAGTGCTTATGAGCATTTACTACTCTCTTGTAGAGGACCAGGGTTTGGTTATCAGCACCACATGGTGGCTCCCAACCATCCATTACTCCAGTGTCAGGGGATCTGATGCTCTCTTCCGACCTCAGAGGGCACCAGGCATGCACATAGTGCACATACACACATGCAGACAGAACACACATACACATAATATAAATTTTTTTAAAAGAAAAATAAGGTATAACTAAGCAGCCCTGGCTATCCTGGAACTTGCCATGTAGACCAGACTGGCCTTGAATGCATAGGGATCCCAATGCCTCTGCCACCTATTTAAAGTGTGTGCCATCATGACCAAATTACATGCTACTTTTATAGGGCAAAAAAAAAAAAAAAAAAAAGACTAAATCAAACGCAATGCAAATTCAAGTGCGTATATAACTTCAAGGGGGTAACCTCAATGTTTCTGAATGTACCAATATTTGTATAAATTAGCATAACTCCTCAAAGCTCCTATTTCTTATTTCCCATTGATAAAGTTCTCAGAATAGAGACCTACAGAAGTTGTTAAGAGTACACACTGAGCCTGCAGAAGACCTGAGTTCAATTCCCAGCACCCACACCACACCATTCGCAACTGCCTGCTCCAGACTCAAGAGAATATGAAATCTGGTCTCTAAGGACACTCACGTGCACATACCCACACACAAATATATACCCACAATTAAAACAAAAAATAAACCTTATTTTTTAAAGAAAACTTCACAGTTATCATTTTCTTGTAAATAAAAAGAGCCCTAATATTAGTTTTATTAGTTTTTTAAACCAGAGCATGCACAGTTCTTTTTCAGTAGCCTTTGGGAGACAGGAGTCCTGGATAAAGAGCACCCCAAAGCTAACAGAACATGAGGACAGCATGTAGCATGGGCCGGTGTCCATCTCTTTCCCTAGACAGCAGCATGCTTTAGAGAAACCTGCAGCTCAGCCAGAGCCCTACAACCATGCATGTATCTGCAATTCACTTGGACAGGAAGAGAGACGCGCACACACACCTTAATATGGTCCATCATAAGTTGCTTCTGTGCATATAAAAGAGAACAGTCTGGACACTTGAAAACAGACACCTTCTGGTTTTCAATGTGCTGGTCAAAGTGGCGATACAGCAGGGTCTGCAGGGTGAACACAGTGTCGCACATGGAACACTTATAGATTATTCTAGAACAGAAGAAGCGCAGCGAGATACAGTCAGTCAGCCTCGTCCCAGTCAAAGGAGCTACGACTTAGCATCTAAGGAACTCAGGAGGTAGCAGCCAGTGCAGAGAACACAAACAAAGAACATTTTAGCTGTGATACAAACTTTTCAAGACAACTGGCATCACTCAGTCACAGCTAAGTCTTCACTTCTGTAAGGCACATTTAGCGACATTTGTTTAGAAATCTCAATCGGTGACCATTTTCTGCCCCGATAGGCATTTGCACAAAGCGTCCCAGTACAGTGCACACAGCAAGAAAGAACCAAAATTTCTCTCTCCCTCCCTCCCTCCTTCCTTCCTTTTAATAAAGATTGGAAAAGGCAGTGTGTCTGAAAGTAGCAGCCTAACCTGAAAAATGATGTGGGATGATTTTTTTTTTTTTGGTAAGGTCAGACAATACAATACAGCTCAATATGTTCTCTAACTAGAAAAGGAATTTCATTAATGAACTAAAGACACCCAAACTCCAATATCTGGACAACCTGCCCCAATTTTACATTTAAAACTAGCAATTTCACACTTGAATAGCAACCTTTCTATAGCAATTTTAACACAGAAAACTATACACCAGTACACAATTAAAGAGATAAAAAGACAAAAACACACAACACAGGAAAACCCAGTGCTTCCTAAAAAGTGTTTCAGTACCCGGACACTAGACACTATTTCCATACCAAATGCCTTATCCGAAGCCACCTCCTTAAACTAATGTTCGGCACACTGGAATCTTCTAAACAAACCTCTTCCACCTACTTAGACCTCTCCTCCAACTCAGGGACAGGTGTTTGGTGCACTGGAGTATATATGCAACACTCTCCTTGTGGGCAGCTGGATACTGCAGTCAACCCTTCCTCAGGAACTATGGCACAGGCACAAAGCCGAGGGAGGAGCTGAGAACAGAAGACAGACTGGCTGAAGAGAAAGCCAGAGAGGAAAGTAAAAGTTTAACTTAAAAACTCCACCTCAAACCTAGTGACAGGAGGCCTCATGGGCCCATCGCATTTCCTGAGTGCAGTCTTAAGATAGGCCTTCACATAGCTTCAAATTTCAATGGGCAGAGCTGCTGTAATGTAGCCCAGCACACTAGTGTGTGTAATCCCAGTACTAGGGAAGATGAGGGGGGCGCTATGAGCTCAAGGCCAGAATGTAAACACCACTCTAGTCAGGACTAAATAACAAGACTTTCCATAAATAAATTAATAGTTTCTTTTTAAATTATAGCTTTAACCCTCACAGAAGACTTTCCCAAAGTAACCAGAAGGTCTCATGTTTTCCCAAGGTCTTGACAATTTAGTGGCTTTTCCCCTTCAACTGAAGATAGACAGACAGATCCAGCTCATTGCTGACAGACTTTCCTGACACAACCCAGTGCTGGACCCTGTGATGCTTCACAGCAACGGGTATCCAAGGATACTCATTTCCTAACTGTTTGAAATTGCTTATGTGGTGAACAGTCTCAATGTCCAGTGAAATAATACATCATATAAGGATATATTTTTTTAATTGCTTATAAAAATTTTCAGGAAAATTAAAATGAGGCAGACTACAATATGGACACACTTTTTTACTAATAATTTATTTGTATGTGTATGATACATGTATACATACATGCCACATATATGCAGGTCCTTGGTAGTCAGAAGAGGGTGTTAGATCCTTGGGAGCTGGAATTATAGGCAATTGGGAGCCTCTAGACATAAGTGCTAGGAAATGATCCCAGGTCCTGGAAGAGCAGGAAGTGTTCACAGCAGAACGGCTATCTCTCCAGCCCCATGACCACACTTCTTAATGGGTAGAGGAAAGCATACAATATCATCACCTCCAGGGTGGGGTAGTATATGCATGCTCTATTATTATGATTATCTTAATTTTATGGGTTTCCTATAACCAAAATACAAGATTTTGAAGAGAGAAAAGAGATTGGGGTGCAGAAATGGCAGTTATGACTATGTAATGCACTTGCAGAGGACCCAGGTTTGGCCTCAGCATGTCCCATGTCAGACCTGTTAACTCCAGCTCCAGGGGATCTCTGGCTTCCTGCACTTATGTGCTTGAACAAACACACACACAATTAAATAAAAAGAATAGTCCCACAAGTGTCTATATAAAAATACCATAATGAAACCTGTCACTTTGTATGTCTACTTAAAAATTAATTTAAAAAATATATGAAATAGACTAGGGGGAGCTTTAAGGGAAGCACTGAGATTTATTAGTTGAACAAATTATTCACTTGTGATTCTATTTCTCACTATTTCATAAGACCAGGCACAGAGGGGGCAGAGAGATGGCACAGTTATTAGCTTATACTGTTCTTCCAAAAGTCTAGTGTTCAGTTCCCAGCACCCACATTAGGCAGCTCATAACTGCCCATAACTCCAGCTCCAGGAAGATTCAACATCTCTAGTAATGCATGTATTCACACACATGAGCATACACATTACACACACACACAATTGAAAAAGTTTTTGATATGTTTTCGGAAAACCTCCCCATGAAACACTAATAAACATCTAACGACCCCAGGAAGGCAAGAGGCGGCACATTCCAAGCTATCCTGGCACCACAGGATTTCATCTCAAAAACAAAACAAGGAAGAGCACTAAGGAATGTGAGGGGAAGAAGAGACAGAAATGGCAAAGAGCAAGCAGGCTCAACCTGAGAAGATGCACAGCCTCATTTCTGCAAGATTGACTGTGATGAGAGCAGGTCCTGGGCTCTAAGGAAGCAGGGGCAGACAGGAAGTTCATCCCAGAATGAAAGGGTGCCCCCCCCCTTTTCTGGTGTGTGTGTGGGGGGGGTGGGAATATGGTCAGGATCTTGGAAAGAAAGGAAAAAGACATTGTGTAGGCAACTGGAATGATCTAGATTTAGTCTGTGAACTGACTGGCAAATGATCAGCACCGACACCCTGAACAGGGGCTGTGTGTTCACAACTTTTCCGAGTGTGCTTTTGTAAAGGGAAGAACACACTGAAGAAACAAATCATAATGTCCTGTTACTCGCAAGGATGAGAAGGAACAGATCCTGTAACAATGCCCGCAACCAGGACTCTGAGGAAGAGTAGCCAAGAGTTTTCCTCAGTGCACACCGCCAATATTTTTGTGGGGCAAGAACCTGTAACTACTGCTGCTAAAAGCTAGAAACAGCAAATAACAAAGTACAGAGAGTCACGAGTACGGCTTTAAGGGACAGATCATGAACATGAAGCACAATTCCTGAGAACAAGGAAGAAGCTGAGAGGATCAGTCTGATGTAAGAAAAAAGGAAATGTTTTCCAAACCGAGGGTGGGAGAGATAACTCCCTAATACAAAGGCAGAGATGCAATCTCAAAGCTGGGGGGACCTCGAGTCTACAATACGTGTATGTTGTGAGGAGAGCTGGAAAAGGCTGACAGAGCACTTCTAAGACCTTGTGTGTGACATAAACGGCTGGACAGCCACACCACTGTGGGTAGGAGGACATCAAAGTGAGCAATAGGTCCAGCCCTCTAGACAGGGCTGTCCATGGGTTCTAAGCTCTAGAACTGCCAATGTGAGCAATGGATTAAATCCCAGCAGCTACAAAGCACTGATCTCCACAATGTGGCTGGTTCTCACAACCTTGACGAGATAAACTGACATTACCTCCAAGTTCCATGTGGCATAGTAAGAGTCAGAGACATGAAGCCATTCGTTTGACATCAAAAATAAATAAGTAAATCCCAGTGCCGAGGTTTCTTTCCCAAGATCTAGAGGGTCCCTTCCATGCTAAACGTGTAGTACTGTAGGCTTTATTTCTCAGGAGCTTACACCAAAGCGCCTCGTGTACAGCTCATTTCTGCTTGACACATGCTCAAAAAGACATAAATTACTCAGCACTTATCAAGGAGAGTACAAAGTGCCCTTTTAGACAGAAAATATGCCCACTGGCATCCTGGAAAATGAAACAAAACACAAACAACCATGCTTACAGTGGTGTTGGGGACACAGCTTGCCTGGTACTTTAAAACTAAGGAGCTTTTGGTATATGTTCAGACGACTACATAGTCAGTAAAGAACATGGGAGTGAGATGGAAACTGACTGATAAAAATGACAGAAGCCATTTGAGTAATTCTGACTGGCCTGTATAACCACAGCCATCCAAACACTGCTGTGAAGGTCAGCACCTGAAGGTCCTCTGACTCGAGGACCAGGAGATGGTTTTAGCTACACAGTTAAACCCTGGGGGTGGGAGGTAATCAGAATATTTTCCTATGCATCCCTCTTCTCTAGTGGAAGGTCCATCCTAAGGCCTCCCCAGTGGGGTCCAGAAGCCACAGAAACATTCTACCACCTCAACAGCATTTATGCTTATTTGTCACTTCTTGTTGGCTGTGACAGATAACACTGGTCTCACTTTCTTCTTCACTGAGCAATATTATCTTAGCGTGTCTTAATAATCTACTATCTGCTATTTCCAGTTTATAACTGCTGTCCATGCAGAATGCGTGACTTATTTGAGTAAAGAACCAAGTACCTATATTCATCACAAGGCAAAGGCTATTTGTGTGCAAAAGTTTTCCCATCATGAACACTGGAGACACATCCATCAACCTCACTAATCCCTGTCTCTGCGTAAAAACATTCAGTGGAATTGGAATCCTCTAACTTGTGATTTGCCTCCCTTTGAGGACCAATAAACAAAACAAAAAGTCCTATTTGAATGAACAGTTTTGGTAAGCAGTCATTATGCACATTCAATTGTATTCCCCAATGAAAAGAAAAGCTGGACACATAAAGCAGTATAGGTACTATGTTGCATATCTACATCTCTTTCTGTTAAGGATCTCTGATAATCATGTCAGACATAAAAAAGCACCATAAAACTGAGACAGCCAACCTAGGCTCCATAGTCATCACATTTCACATGGCCATATGAATCCAGGAATAAAATGATCGTCACTAGGTACACTCACAAAGAAAGAGTGAGCAAATACAGAAACAATGCTTATGGAATTCCTCGACAACACCCCCATCCCCCACTCCCCCTGCAAAACAGGCTCCTCAGGCCACAAATTTCAGGCACATCACCTTATTCTAACCTTACTCAGACCCTGGGACACAAACATGATCCACACTTACAGGAGAGGAGACAGCTAACAGCCCCAGGCCTCACAACTGGCAGCTGGAGGAACCTTGACCGGCCTCTGAGCCTGTACTTGCCTCTCCTCCCAGCTGAGTGACCCCTGCAGCAGACAGGCAGCTAGCCCTATCTATTTACCAGCCCTAAAGCAAGAACAGCATTAAGTAAAATTAGATTTCCTTCCGCTGATCAATGGCTTGCCCTAGCTATGAAGTTAAATTCAGTAACTAGTGTCTCAAGCTGATTGCACCTTTTGGACGTTGCTGGGGTAAGTGTGCCCTACAATACACAAACAATGACAACATTGAACATAACATCATTTGGGTTTCCTGTTTGTATATCTTATAATTTTCCTAAAACTTGCTAAAAATCATCTTTAGAATAGGTGAGCATTCATCTGTTGAGCAGAAATTGATGCTAAAAGCATGAATAACAGGTGACACTTGGGGACAAAGACTTTACCTGGAAAAGTAGAATGATTTGGTGAACTACAAGCAGAACGTCACACATCACAAGTCAACATAGGAGACACATGTTCAGACCTTACATTTGATTTACTGCTATTGACAACCTCCTCTAAATGACACTACAGCAGCAGAGTAAGACTCGGCCGGGGATAACTTACTTTGGTTCTCCTATCTTGACGCCAGGATGCTGCGTGTAGGCGTGGGAGTGTGTACTTGGGGCGGATTTAAACGCCATTGGACAGATAGAGCACTTGTAGAAGACTTCACAGTGAGAGCCTTGAATGTGAGACTTCAGTGCAGCCACATCAGAGTACACAACATTGCAATGTACACATCTGTTAGAGAAACAACACCGTCATTAGCACAGACCACCAAACACCGGGAGTGACATCACTGTGTGAACAGGGTGAAATGAACATGTCTCACAGCCCACAGAGGTTTCTCGAGGCTTTTGGAGAGTACTTTGCCTTGTCTGCTTGCAAGAGAGTAAAGTTAATTTTGTGTGTTTAAGAGGAAAGATCACGGAGAAAATTAATGTACAAATGGTCAGTGTCTGGAGCATCTTCAGAGTTTTTGAGGAAGAACATGGGGATCCTGAACTGGGGAAGGATGTTCATGTACTGAACTGACAACAGGACCTGATGTGCCCACTGTGCTGGTACCACATGAGAAGCCTTCTCAATGGAAGAGGCCTTGGGATCTGCACCTCAAGCCCTTAACAGAGGGACAGAGATGGGCACATGTCTCCTGGCATACACTAGTGTGGTTAATATATTCTTGCTACATAGTGACCTAAAGAGTGACTGAAGTCAGCCACATGCATGTCCTGTCTGCTGGAAAACAACTGTGCTTGTATTTGGTCTTAAAATTACATCTAGACAAGCTTTTAAAAAATCAGCATCTCTAGGAAAAAAAGACAAAAACAAAAAACAAACATAAAAAACCACAGCTCTAAACTTCTGACTTTCTAAGTATGACAATTATCTCATTCTCTGCTTAAAAAAAACAAAACAAACAAACAAAACAAAACAAAACAAAAAAACCTAATCCCATAGAAACAACCCTCGGAACTAACGCCGCCCCCAGTCCATCTTGGCACAAGGACTCATAGCAATACTTGTAACGCCTCCATTTGATGATGGAGTCTTTCGTCCCCATTCACATATGGAAAACATTTAAGAGTGTTCACCACGGCTCTTGGGAACCTAAGAGAACATGCCTCAAATGTGATTGAACACACATGCTCCTAGTCACGTATGCAAGACACCTGGGAAAGACTCTGCTAACAGGCCTGCCCTCTAGAACACCATACCAGACACACACTTCTACCCCTCCAGGCTCAGAGGTACACAGGGACTCATGGAGATAACTCCTGGAAAGCCACACAAAGGATGTGTGTTCTACGGAGCATACCTTTGGAGGCTTTGAAGGCATTTTTAGAAAGTCAGTGTAGTCTCAGTTTTACTGTCTGAAGGCCCAGGGTTCACAACACAGAAAGTAAAACACTACACAAATGGAGAACAAGAAAGATTCACTGTCCTATCAAAGGAGCACTTATCTCACATCAGGAGATAGCCAAGCATACTGAAACTCTTCTGGGCCACCTAATGCTCCTGTCTGCAGGTGCTTGTTTGTAAAATAAGAAAAACTGGACAGATCATTTTGGACAGATCATTTTTAGTCCCACCTTCCCCTAGAATCTAGTGACTACAAGGTGTGTGTGGTGGTGGTGGGGGAGATAGTGTCAAAGTCAGGGTCCTGCAAGATGCCATGGTTCCTGGCCTTGGAGAGGATGGAGAGGATGCCCATCTGATGAGATCAAACACATCCAAGGAAGTATAACTAGTATACTCAGATGCTGGAATCTGGCACTGAGGCCCCATGCTTCCACCTGCTCCAGTGCCACCCAAATGCTGCCCAAGGGTGGACTGTATTACAGACCACACACAGCTTCCCACCAAACACAGAACTAGACTCTGTCTAAGGAAAGAGCGAGATAGAAAGACGCAAAGAGAGTACAGTAATGGGCCAGATGTTCCAGAGCCACTGTGAACAGCAGAGAAGCTTCCCAGGCTGCAAAGTAAAACATGGTTTCTGAGTTGGCAGCAGACGTGACAGGGACTCGGTCTAAAGGCACCACAGAAATGAAAGGATAGAAGAGGTTTAGAGCAGCAGAGGCTAATGACAAGTGAAGCAGGCACACGGACATGGGACTTCAAAGACACTTTACAGTACCACAGTCCTACTAAACATCTGCCTCACAAGTTCTGGCTGACAGCCATGTGCCACCATGCCTAGCTCTCTTTGTTATTTATTTTTAATTAAAAATCTGACAATAACTGTTTAAATGTACGTATCAGAAGGCGAGAACATTTTTTAAAAAAAGATCTGACTTTTATTCATAATTGACATTTACAAGTTAAGCAGGATCCAGACCATACTTAAGAGACACAGCAGGATCAGGAGAAGCTCCTGCCTAAGGAGGAGCAGAGGCAGGAGTAGAAGCCTGGAGAAAATCTTTTGTCTGGCTGCAAAAAGATCATACACAAAATGACTAACTAGAGATGAGAGAGAGAAAGAGAAACACAGGGCAGGACCAACAGGCTGCCGACTGGGCACAGTAGCACTGGTTTCTAATCCCAGGCCAAACTCTGTTGCAGGCCAGCCTGGGCTACCATATAAGACAGCGCGCGCGCGCGCACACACACACACACACACACACACACACACACACACACACACACACACACACACACACACACACACACACACACACACACGGGAGGTAGGCAGGGAAAATGGTTAGCTTTTACATCTTTTCTAAAGAAGTTGACATGAACTAACCCTCACTATAAACAGATGGGGGAAGGGCAGCCCACAGGAATGCTTATTGACAATCCTAGCTCTGGAGAGTGAGGCTCAGGAGTTAGGTCAAGCTTGTCTACGTAAGTTCCACCCAGCCAGGGTGTCAGAGTAGGACCCTGTGTCAAAGCAAACATAGAAAACCCACAAGCATGATGCTTTCACAGTCTACACACTCTTAAATCTAGCACGGAAAATCTACAGTTAATAAAAACTCAATAAAATCGAAAATGTAAAATAGAAAGCACCCAACTTAAACAAGTCTGCCTGGGGAAAATGAAAGACAGAGCAACTTTCTCCCAGCATGGTGCGGGCTATCAGCCTGCTTATGACATTTCTGTCTTAACTTAGGAAAGACACCAGGAATAACTCAAAGTACAGAAGGCTGAACTCTATTCATTCCAATCGAGCCTTGTTGTCACTGAGAGGACACCTGTATTCATACCCACTGCACAGCTGCTTTCCCTGGCTGTGTACAGAATCCACTCGGTTTCCAAGCGTGCAGTAAAAACAAAGTACTACTCTGCAGGCATCCGTGGACCATCCCATCTAACTGTCACACCTGGGGTGGGGGGAGGAGGTAGGGCATTCCCCAAGTTACAGGGGAGAGAGGGTGCATAAATTTCACCCAAGTCCTGGCAAGCAAATCTGGCAGAAAGAAAAATCTCTAGTTTTTTGTTTTCTAGTTTCCTACCAGGTTAGATCTCAACCCATGAAGCATTTGTGCACCACAAATTTGAAGGGGTAAGATTAAAAACAGAATTCTGCCTCATATTTTAGTGCTAGAAAACTAAGCAGAGGGGAAGTGGAGAGATGGCTCAGAAGTGAAGAGTTCAGTTACAGACACCCACATGAGGACTAGCAACCGTTTGTTGCTCAAGTTTCAAGAGATCTGAGGTTCTCTTCTAGGTTCCTCAGGCGGCACACACACACGGTGAACAGACATGCAGACATACCGGCAAAACACCATACAAACAAAAAATACAGAGAAATAAATCTTAAGAAGGAGGAAAGAAAAAGACAGACAACGGGGCAGAGCCACCCAGGAATCAGTGAACATAAACTAGATGAGATAAAATCAAACTACTTCAATTCAACTTCATTTTTATAAAACATGATGATATCACAACCAAGAAAAACCACTGCACAGTAACGGTCTAACCAAACACAGTAAGAGAAACACATGCCACAGTGAGCATCTGCTAAAACAAAGACGTGTCACCCATATGTAGTCCCTTGAGGGGTTTTCATCAGATCACGTGTGAATGGGGTGGGGAGCACATTTAAAAAGGGAACAAAGTATATCATCACCTAACACTGGATGAATTAACATTAAAGTTGCCAGATGTCAAAAAAATACACATCTGGGGCTCTCCAGGGCCAGTGAGAAGATGAAAGGGCTGGCACTGAGGTGGAAGAGGTGGAAAGGAAGGACTTGTGGAGGGGACGCTCCAAAGACTGACAAGAAAAAAAATATTCCCCTGACCCTTCTGTATGGTTACAAATCATCGTGCTTATATTTATTAGAAGGGAAACAATAAGAGGTGCAGAAATGGACGGTATTCCTGCAGAGAATAAACATGGGGAGTGTGACAACATATGTGCAGAGTGGAAGAAAATGTTGGAAAGGCTGTCAGTCATGGACAAGCAACATGCATATTTACCTAAAAGGATCACCCATTTATCCTTGTCTGTATGGTATGGCAAGAGCAGGACACCATTAAACTTGGGTTCAAACTCTACTGCAAATGAGCTATGTGCCCAGAGGAACTGTGAGTTGTGGTATCAGCAGGCAACCCTGTGAACTATGTATGTGCACGGGCCCTTCAAACCGTAGTGCCGTTATCATCCAACAACTTGCACAGAAGTGAACAACATACTGACCGAAAACCAACTCTCCGTGTGTAGTGCAGACAGTTCTTGGTGACGTGGGTCTGGAAGTGCACCGACCTGCAGATGGCCCCACACTCGGGGCAGGTGTAGGGAGATTTGTGCTGATGGATTCTCTGGTGTGAGGCATAACTGCACTGGTTAGGAAGCAGCATCTGGCAGACAGTGCAAGTCTTCTAAACAAACCAAAGGGGGAGACACGATTGGTCCTGCTAAGCATGGCTATATGCAAGTACCTTAATCAATGTACAGTAGTTATGCGGCTCATAAACACCCATATAAATGACTCTAAAGCCCACGGGAGAGCAAACCCGAGGATTTTTCACCCTGTAAAATAAAAATGATTAGAACTACAGAGGCAGGCTCATGCCGAAGTGTGAGCTAAAGAAAACACAGCTTTAAATGCTTCTAGCCCTGTTTCTTTTGCATTTCTCTCCAGAGCAAAGGTCTTCTTGCAAACTGTGCTGGCAGATCAACACATTGCTGAGCTCAAAGGCCCAAAAGGATTTCTAGTTCCCACAATCCAGAACTTGTCTCAGGAAAATAGAAATTCACCCAGGTCAATACAGTTACTTCTTTTAATTTCCCAGTCACTTCAATTATTCAGAAACATAAAGGGGATGGCTTAGAAATTAGTGTTTTTTTTGTACCAAAACTGGCCTTCAAATGGATGAACTGGCCATAATATAACTTATAATTCAAATAAAAAAACTCAAGCTCAGATACATAAATTTGGACATTAAAATGAAATTTGCAGAGCATAAGGAATTTTATGAAGCTGAAAATCTGATCATACTAAAATAAAAACTGAAATCTTCTTTGAAGAAAAATACCTATTTTTCACTCCTTTAAATGTAAGTATGAATATATTTTTAAAACATACACACACACACACACAAAAAAAAAAAACCTCAGTCAATATAAACTGACTACCATCCTCAAAACCAATCCAGAGTCTTGAGATAAAATCCATACACTTTTTAGACATTTGCGCAAAAACAGCACCTTTTGCTTTCTAAAAATAAACCATCTGGGTTAAAGTCAAAGCCTCGAACTGTAGAGTTTTCTGAGGTTAAAAACACTCAAATTGGCGGCGCTTTAAATCAAGCCCAAAATTGAGGTTTTGAAGTAACTTATACTAAGAAAAAAAAGAAAACTCACTTGAAAATTAGTTCCTGCCAAGTGGTGGTGCATGCCTTTAATCCCAGAACTCAGAGGCAGAGGCTGGCTGATCTCTGGGATCAAGGCCAGCCTGGTCTACAGAGTGAGGTTCAGGACAGCCTGGGCTACACAGTAAAACCCTGTCTCGAAAACCAAAATAGATAGAAAGAAAATTATTTCCTGGTTTTTATCCTGAAAAGACTAAAATACAAGCTTTATCCCATAAAACGTTTATTGTAATTGTAAGAGCAGTACAGGCAGTATTGATGAGGTTAACGTCGTTAAAAGACACCACTCCCAGGTAACACAGTCTTCAAAGGTTAAAACATGCCACAACAAAACCAGTCTACAGAGTCGCTAGTTAGAAAAGCCTGGTATCATTACATAATTGCTGGCAATCACTCGCTCTGTGAGTCACAGACGGTCACCTTCTCCACAAGCCATCATCCCAGGTGAGAATTATGGTGGCATCTTAGTGTGCACTACTTGGAAAGAAAACTCTCGCACTTTCAATTCTAAAAAAGTCAGAAAACATTATATATGTATGTCTACACATAGGCACACATTCATAAGAATATATACATGTACTCATGTATGTAAATAGATATAAATATAGATATAGATGTGAAGTGGTTTCATTTCACCATGAGCCAAGCAGTGAATTAAGTCCTTTAAATACATTAGGAACTTCATATAGAGTTAAATACATTGCATCATTTATTTCTCATAATCTATGAAGTCAAAAATACCTTTGTTTTTACAGAAGTGGAAATAAGGCTTAACGTCATACGAAATGTGTTCCACACCCCCTGCTAATGGCAAGACCCAGGATTCACTCAGGCTTTGGTAGAGAAGGCAGTGGAAAGAGTGGATGGGATCCCATGAACTGAACAACCACAAGAAATGCAGAGCTGAAAACATGGAAGAAATAAACCTGAATGTCAAAGATGACCATTTATGTTAAGATGAGAAATTAAGTTTCTCTTTCCCCATATCTAAAACAATGTGGTTATACTACTTTTATACTAGTACAGAACCAAAAGAACAAGGAACATGTACTGAGAAAAGCTAAAAATGAAACAAAAAAACTTAACATTATCATCCACCAAGAAATAATAACAAATGGTTGCTCCTGACAATACATATACAATGCACATCATCATCAAACCTCCCTCTTCCCAACCATGCACAGCTACCAGCTGAGGCTCCCCACCCATATCAGACCCAGAAGTAAAGCAGAAAAGGGTAAGAACTCCCATCAAATCAAAGGCATTCAATTCTGGAGCTCTTGAAAAGGGAGGATATGGTCACAGATCATCACAGTGGATGAGCAGGGATCTTACCTTCAGTTTACACTGGTGCACACACGTCTGTGTACATACCCCACACTACTCCTGTGTTCCTCTCTGAGCTTACTGTTGGATGTCTCACCTCCATTCCATTTTGGTCACAAGCACTCTCCTACTTGATGTCTGCACAGGACCCACGTTTGTACACCCAGATGACACTGTCTCCTTAACTGTGTGGCCCCAGACTGCTGACTGTCCTTGTTGCAGACAGTGGAGATGTACTTCGTCAGCACCCAAGGGAGACTCCACCAGCTCTCTGGGATGCTTTGAGTTCATGATGAAATGCACTGCCTGGGCTCAGAGGGCACACTGAGCACAGGAGAACATTCTTTGTGCTCTGACTTTCCCTTCCTTTTTGTTTAAGTCAAAGAGGTTTTCCTAATTGGAAGAACTAAGGCCATTCAGCTCAGCAACTCATTAGGAGAAGCAACAGTGAGAGCCAGCAGTGCGTGGCTCTGAGAGAACAAACAGAAGAAAAGCATGTGGACTTATGTCTTGGGACGTTAGGCTTAATGCTTAATGCCATCGGAACATGCATAAAGGTTTTGATGCTCAGGAGATGCAGCCAATTTCTTCTCTGAGGCAGTTTCATTTGCTCAGGGAATAATTTCTCAATTTTGCTTGTCTATAGTAAAGTAGCACTGAAAGGATAGGGAAAGGGAGCTGAAACCATCATAGTCCTTCCTGAGCCTTCCTGAGCCTTCCTGAGCCTAGCTGGCATAACAAGGCATAACAACACAGTTGGAGGAGGGGGTGGGGCTGGACATCCTGTTAAACTGAACTGTGGGACTCAGCACCCTCTTTGCATACGTGAGGAATTACCTGAGCAACAAAGATAACAATTCTTTGTTTCAATTTGTTCTTTAGGGAGAAATAAGGCCTGAGAAAAGAAAGAGGGGAGGGTGAGAAGCTAGAGAACTAACTACACGAAGCAGGACCACTCCCAGGTGAATCAAAATTGCCTTAGGTAGGCCTGGAAAACACTGCAACTCAGTGGGGCCTGGGTGCTAAGTCAGTTACTGTGCCTTTAGCACAGTTCCATAAACTACGTCTACAGTAAGGTGATGTTTGCAATGGTCATAATAAAGCATAGCAGCTTCTTTCCTGGCTCTCACATTTTCACAATCAGAAAACTCTTCCCTCCGGGTCCCCCTTAAATGGGAATGACACAAAGCATGTGTCACATACTGACCACATGTATCTTTTGTTCCCAGAGCTAGTGAGTTAGCAATTGTTTCCAAATCACTTGCCAAAATCAAGGTCTCTAGCAAGAGCTGGCTAAATAAGGGAGCTCACAGGATGCTGTACGGCAGACACACAATCTATTTAATGATTACTCCAAGGGAATACAGGTTTGTTAAGAGTTGCTAACACTACCATGTAAACTGGGCAGAAATAGTTTGAAAAGACAAATGAGCAGTTGGGGGAGCACTACCCAACAGTCTTCAGCTGAGAGCGGTGGCCCGCACCTGTAATCCCTGCATTTGGGCAAGAGGACCATGAGTGTAAGACCAGCCTGGATGACAGCAAGAGCTTGTCTAAAAGAATAAAACCCAAAGGCTGTGAGTACAGCTCAGCCTGGCATGCCTGAGGCCTTGGGTTTCATCTTCTGATAATGATGGGGTGGAGTGGGCTGCTCCACAGCTTCTAGAAGAAAACCCTTGGGAACAGTTTATCTAAATATAAGAACAAGCAGATACTGCGTGAAAGAATTGAACGGATAGTATGCCAGGTTAAAGATTCCCAGAAAAGGGACAAAGGGATGGCTCTGCGGTTAAGAACAGGAACTGCTCTTGCTGAGGACCACATCCTAGAACCCGTACTAGGCCTATCCCAACTGAATGGAACTCCAGCTCCGGGGGGGGGGGGGGGGGGGGGGTGTCTGGCCAGCCACAGGTGCTACACCTGTGTGGGTGTACACACATACCCACACACACATACGCACACACACACACCACACACATACATGTAGGTGTAATAGGGGAATTCATGTGCATATCAGAGAACAGTTGGGGAGATTTGGTTCTCTCCTTCTATTATGTATGGTCCAGAGATATGGACTCAGATCCTCAAGCTTGGTGTGACAGGCACATTTCCCAAAACATAAAAATACTGTAACTGCTCAGAGGGGCTAGAGAGCGGCTCAACAGACAGAAAACAGCCACGTCCACTTATAGTCGTTAGTGACTGCATTCCAGGGATCCTGTGCTCTCTTCCAACCGTTGTGGGCACCAAGTGTGCATGTGGTACACAAACACCATACACATAATTTTAAATATTAAAAAAAAATAATGCCCAGAAAGTTCTTAAAAGTGAAACGAGTATTCAGTCTCTTCAAGTGAGGACCTTTTCACCTTCTTTAATGGCTGTACTCCTGAGGCCAATGTAGATGCAGGCCCAAGGGTCTACTCTTAGGCTCCTCAGATCCCCAACTGTAAAGTCCTAAGCTTCCATATCCTAGAGAAGCAACATAATGAAGGACAGGCAATAAGCTGGCAAGGAAGGCCTCTGGCCCCAAACCTCAGCTCTGCCACTAACTGGACACTTGCTTTTCCAGTTGCAAAATAAAAGAGTAGAGCAAGGAGCTGTTACAGTCTCTGATTTCAGGGCTACTATGAGGCCTATAGAGAGACGTCTTCACAACCAAGAACTTCCATCATGCATTTCCAGCAGTTAACTCACTTCGGCCAGGTTTTACTAAGAGGTGAAGTGCAGCATTCCAGGGCATCTCAGCATCAATTAGTAAACCTGCCCTGAGCATTTCCCCGACAGAAGTGCTTCTCTGGTCTCTTTACCTACTGCCCTGTTCAAGGTGCCTGAAGCAGGTGTTATGCTCTAGGCAGTGAAAAGCACCCCAACTGTATCCTTGAGTGTTTGTGGGTACATAAGTTAGTTTATGAGCCCATGTCTATGTATATGCAGGAATGAATGTGAGTCCCTGAAGTGTCATGTGAGTGCAACAGTGTCTGAGTGTGATGTGAGCACAAGTGTGTGTCTCCAGTGCACGTGAGTGCCTAAGTTGTACAGCCTACCCACAGCTCCATTTTCACTGTACTGCTTGCTTCCATGGTGCAGTGAGGAGACACAATCCTCTCCCTCAGCTGCAGAAGCCACCCAAGCATATGCTGGGACTCCTGGACCACATCGCCTGCCAGCATATGATAAGATCCCATGACTCAGGCATAGACATGAGCAGTGTAAGGCAAAGAAGCCTGCCTAAGCTCTGTATGGCAAGCCAGCTCTTTCCAGAGACTACCAGGGCATGGCTGAACATGGTGCCGGCTCCTGACAAAGAGGTTTCCTATAGAGTGCTCATAAAACATGAGAGAGACAACGGGGACAAGCTCAGCAAATGTCAGCAAAGTGGCAAGGGCAGTCACCAAACTGACACCGCGGGCGAGCTCAGGGGAGAGAGCCGGTCCAGCCACAGCAGTATTCTCAGGAAGAAAGCCTGGCTGGGCTCAGAGGAGCACGGGCAAACAGAAGGTCTGTTCTAAAAATACGCGAGAGAAAAAGCAAGAGAGCAAAGATAGAAAGGAAGGAACCCTGTGGCAAAGGGTGCGGCATGGGGTGGAGAGAGCGCCTGACACGAGGCGGAGGCGGCTCTACTTCCATCCCCAGCACTGGGAAGAAAGAGGAGAAAACCGGGGCTGAGCTACTCAAAATGGCTGAGATTTCAGAGAAAGGCTGGGGAGCATGCAGAGGCCATGAGAGGGAGAGGAAGTCGTTTCTCCTCTGAAAGATGGGGCTGAGGGAGAAGAAACTGACACTGGGTGGAGAGTGACTAGTCAAAGTGGAGACCCAAATGGAGTATAAGACATGAAAGAAGGGAGGAAGTGGAGCAGCCAGGGAGGAGACGGAAGTGGGAGCAAAGGAGGGGCGAATAAGAAAACAGCACAGTGCCATGTGTGGTGCACGCCTTTAATCCCAGCACTCAGGAGGAAGAGGCAGAGGGATCTCTGTGAGTCTGGGGCCAGCCTGGTCTACAGAGTGAGCTCCAGGCAGCCAGGACCACACAGAGAAACTGTCTTGGAGAAACAAACAAAACAAAACAAACCCCAGAATGGTGTACATGAAAGAGCCGCATGGTGAACGTATTTCTTTGTATGCTAATCAAAAAACAATTAATTTAAAAGGGGGGGAGTCCTACAAGGACCCAGTCTCACCTGTAAGTGCTGCTGGACAGTCTCTGGCAGCACAAAAAGTAAACAATCCCAGATCTCACATTAAAGACAGGACAAAAAGCCAGGAAGGGAATGTCTTTGATTGCAGCACTCAGGGTGGTTCTCTGTGAATTCAAGGCTACCCTCAGCAGCACTGCAGTTACAGGAAAGCCAGAACTCCAGAATAGAAGGACCCTGTCTCAAAAAACACAAAAGCCTTTAAAACCAGGACAAAAGAGCAGATACGCTGGTGTACGCCTGCCGTCTCAGAACTGGGGAGCAAAGGGTCCTGAGCTCAAGCCTGGACTACAAAGCAAGGCCCTGTCTGAAAACAAACAAGGAAAGTGGAACAACTTCTGCTTCCAGGAAAATGAAGCCCCAAAAAATACCTTAGGAAGAATCTGAAAACAGCAAGAAACCAGCCTGGCCAGGGACCTGAGGTCAATAAACAACAGGCTGGGAGCATCCATTTGCTTTTACCTCACAACACAGATTAGAGCTGAGAAGGAGTGATGCAGATGTGAAGACAAACCACTCCAAAGCCTGCTGCTCTCTGGTGTCCAGAGGACAGAACCCTAGGTGAGCACCAAGGCCCAGGAAGTAGTGCAGCTACCAGGCCATGCCAAATCCTCACCTCCTGAAACGGCAATGCATCCCCAAAGGCCCTGCCCAGGTTGAGTCAGGAGGGGGCAGTGTGAGGGGCAGGGAAATGAGTCACTTCACCAGCCCGGGGAGAAAGGGAAGTGTCCAGAGAAATCTCCAGACTCAGAGGGTTTCACTGGAGAAGCTCTCAAACGGTTAAAGAGACACTAACTCAATTCTACTCACTCTCATATGGAACATAGAAGAAAAACACTTCTCAGTTCACGCTCCAAAGCTCTTAGCAAACTACCCCAGCCAGGCAGTGGGTAAACCTACATGAATACAGATGCAAGAGGCCTTCAATAAAGTAATATTCACAGTACAGCAAAAGGGTCAAGCAGTCTGACCAGGTGCACCCATGCCATGGGGTGTGGCTAGTCCCATACCTGGGAAGTAAATAGCTGAACCCCTCAAAGTCTGAATCACAAGCTACACAATAGTAAACAGCATTCATTTCTCTGCATACTATCAATGAATTTGTGCACACCAAAATTATCTTATTTTAAAATAAATAATAAATTTCAGCTGGAGCTCTGTGTTTCATCCCCAATACCACAAATAATGGACTGATTATCAACCAATCAAGCAACCAAAATCTATCAAAGATGTGAACAGAATTTACACGCTGGAAAGCACAGAGCAATTAAAGACCTAAGTAAATAGGATGAGGCCGTGTTTGAGGATTAAGACTCATAACATAATGATGCCGATTCTACCCTCAAACTACTTTATACTTTTAACATATTTCCTGTTACAGGGCTGACATGAGGGTATTCCTGATTCCCAGGGGAGACTGAGAAAGGAGCATCTACTCCTACTGATGATACTATGCACCATGAGCCTCAAGCCTGGATGTATGGAGAGAGGGATGGACACACAGATGAGAAGCTGCCCCACAGTACATCTGACAAAGATGCTCACTGTTCCTGGAAGAAAAGAGAGCCTTTCAACAAGCGATGCTAGAGAAGTGGACACAAATGGGCCAAAAAGAACGGGATGACCCAGTCAAGTCCCTACCAAAGCTCAGAACACATCATAGACACAAATGTGAAGCACACAAACTAAAAACTTTTAAGTGCCTAGAGTACGGCACATTTTTAATCCTTCAATTCAAAAGGCAGAGGCAGGTGGATCACTGTGAGTTCAAGATGGTCTATACAGCAAGGTCCAGGACTGGCAGGGATACATACTGAGAACTGGCCTCACAGAATAAAAACAAAAACAAAATATAAGGTGATAGAGAGCCTGGAGAGATGACTCAGGGATTAAGGGCACTTTTTGCTCTTGCAGAGGACCTAGGTTCGATCCCTAGCACCCATGTGAGCATCAGGCATGCATGGGGTACACACATGCATATGTACACAAAGCACTCCAACATATAAAAGAAACACATGTAAAAAAACAAAAATTTAAACAGTAAAGGTGGGAAGCAATAAAGGAACATACCATATGTCAGTCCTTTGACGGCATACACATGCGTATGCATGCATGAACATATGTACATGAGCACAGACACATTTTTAAATATTTAATGTTAATGTGTATGGGTGTTCGGCATGAGTGTTTGTATGAGCACTACATATGTACAGTGCTCACAGAGGTCAGGAGAGCATCAGATGCCCTGGAACTAGAGTTAATAGATGTGAGCCTCCGTGTAGTGAGAAACAAACCAGGGCCTTAATGCAAGAGCAGCAAGTGATCTTAACTACTAAGCCATCTCTCTAACCCAACAGTTTTGAAGTTAAAAAAACAAACAAACAAACAAAAAGACCATGAAACAACTGGATGCTTACACTACTACACAGCCATAAAACAGATGGAATATGAAGGATCCCAAACTCAGAATACTGATGTGAGAAAGTAATACACCCAATAAAAGCACACTTGGAATCTTGAATCCTGACCTTCCCTGTGTATGGGCTACAATCTGTTCAGCACTGGGCGGTCAGCCACGGAGCCACAGTCACAGATTCAAACAACTAGAACTTCAGAGTATGCTGTGTTTCAAAGGCAGGATATTTATCTTGTCTTGGGCATCTTCTTAGCCTTTCAACTTACGATAGGTGTACTGAGAACATAACCGCTGTCATCCTCTGCACAGGAACACCCGTACGGATACAGGCAACAGCCTAGAGATTCCCAGGGAGCTGTCCTGAGTGGAAAAGGCCAGTCCATTTACACATGTACTTTAATGTTTCTTATTTTAATGTTTGTGAATTGGAGAAATGATAGAAATCTAAACAGGCAGCAGTTACACAATGGAGTAGCAGTGGGAAAGTAGAATCATTGTGCCACCTGACCATGCTGATGTCATTGTCTTGACTATGATATATTGCTATTTTTGTGGGCTCTTACCATCTGGGAGCTGAATGAAGGGTATGCATAGAACTCCTCATGTTTCTTACATGAATCTAAATTATCTCAAAATAATTAAAGAAATAAGACCCTGCCACAATGAAGCAGTGCCTGGTTTCCAGGCCCAGATAACCCAAAGAAAGGCAACACCCCAAGTGTAAGGCACCTACTGGCCAAGGGCCCCAAAAGGTCACCCCAAGAATCTACTAGGGGTGAGTCTTTAAGACTAACATGCCAAGAGAGGACTGACCAACACTGGGGTCCATCTCAAGAGAGCCAAAAGCTTCAGTACAGGCTTTGATGGCACTGGGAACCTGCTCCAGAGAACATGCGAGGGCGTGAGGACAAGGGAGCCTTTACAAATCTTGTTTCTCAAGCAACCAATGAGTAACCAAGAGTATGGAGATTTATGGGAAAAATGGAAAATAAAAGTATGTTTTGAATCCATGGACACAGCAGAGAACAGGAAGCAGGCTTAGAAAAGCCTTTGGTGCTAGAGAGGTAGCCCCATTCAACCACCAAAATTTCTAAGGAAAAAAAAAATTAAGCACCACTCTCAAAGAGAATACTATTTCACTACGTAGGTATTTCCTGAATTGAGACTAAAATTCATAGGGCTGTCAAGCTTAAAGATGGATAAAACTCTGACCCCTTCTTGACCACTGCAGGCCTGCCTTCTGCTGCAGTGTCATCAGTGGTGGAAGTCCTGAGCATTATAAAGCTACAGTGCTTTTCCAGCTTCAGAAAGGTCTTAAAGTGGCTCAAACTAAATGCAAGAAGAGCCACTCCATGCAAAGCTGGCACAGGCCTCGGCTGCTGACCAGGTGAGCCAGCTGTTTGTGCACGAGATCTTCTGGACCATGACTGCAACAAGAAACAAGGAAGTGGGTGCCAGGGGAGGGTAACATAGGGCAGTGCTGAGACACCAGCCCTGGAGAGCTGTTGACCCAGCTGGCAAAAGCTCACTAAATAAACACTTCTCGGGGGAGTTGGGTGAGTGATCCAGGCATAACTGGAGAAAGGGTGTGTTTCACTTAATGTACATCTACCATGACCCAGTCCCTTGGATTCCAGGGGATGTATGTGATCTTCAGGTTTTCCTTGCCCCAGCAACTACAAGAAAATGATGTCTGAGTAACAGAAGACACTCATCTCTTTTCCCAGGGGAGAGCCCTCCACCGCTGTTTGACCTTATCCTGAAAGCTGGGTAGCACAGGGTGCTACTCTACCCATGTCCTTCCAGACCAAAGAAATGACGTAACTGACAGCAGACCCAAACTAAGGTCACACAACCAGGACAGCGCAAACTCTGGCCAGGACCCAGCCTGCCTCCCCACTGCCCACCAGCACACAAGAGCACAAACCACTCAGGGAACGGCTTTGGGACTTTTGTTTTCATGATGAAGAAGACTGCCCTTCAGGGTACATGCATGGACACACACCTATCACTAGGTCCTGCTGACAGCACTAGATGGTATGGCGACTCATGAAACACCCAAATATACAAATTATAGTCAAAACTCATTGCTTCCACTTCAACTAGACAGAAAACAGAGGAGGGGGAGAGTACAAAACAACAAAACGGGTATTATCTTTCTTTCCCAAACTCAAAAACTCAAAAACTGAAAAACTACAGAGACAGTACCAGGCTTCTGACCACAGCACAAGGCTCCACTGAGGGCAACAAAGGAACAAGCACCTTCTGCTGGGCCCTCCTGACAGTGAGTCTGAGCTGCCTCAGACAGGAGCTCAACCTAGGCCCCTCCCTTCTGAGCCACACACTATTCTCACCCAACGTATACAGGCACCATGTTCTCTCTACTTGGGAATTATTTCACTCGACATGTTAGGAGTGCTTGTGAGGCAAACTATACATTAGGCAAATGCTGATTCATGGAGAAAGTAAAGGAGAAAGACAATGAGTTGATGCAAATTATAAAATGCATTTCACCAACAACCTGTACTTGACCTCAAAGCTGCGAAAATATAAAAGGTTTACTGTGCCAGGTGGTTTGCAATTTAGAGTTAAAAATCCACTGCCATGAACATTACTAAACACACTTCTGAACCATAGTCCCTAAGCAAACATGCCTTAAAGTAGGTGCCTAGTAGATGTGTTTAAGTCATTTCAGGATTACACATACCAGTAATTGTCAAAATTCTAAAACCGTGAGTAAAAACTCAGTCTGTGCCAATGTAATCCAAACTAAACACTGAACACGATGGGATGACACTAACTATAGCTAAATCTCAGACTTTCATTGTATTTCCGATATCGGATCAATTACCTAACACAATTACACAATTCAAACAGAGCATACACTTTCTACCTGACTAAAAGAATCACCCTTATACTTCAGCACTATACCTATACTAAGAAAATAATCTTTTGTCTTTCCCATGCTTGCTTTCTTACACACACACACACACACACACACACACACACACACACACACACACACACACACACCTCCACATAACTGTACTGCCACCCCAAATTCAAGGTATCTGATGAAGCCCTCATGGCTATAGATTCATCACCGAAACACCAAAATTTAAATGATACTCTACTTGTCCACTTGTATCTGCAGCATGCTGGAAATGTGTAGCCAGAGACGTCTCGTCCTGGAAGACTTCATTACACTCCAGACATTTGAGACTGTGTCTACAGAGCTTGGAGGGATCTTCATCTAGGGGCATGGCTGGGCTGATGGGTGTGCTTGGAGGCGCTGAAATAACCGCCCCGGTAACGCCAGTCTGGATTTTTGTTACAGCGTGTGCGCCAGCTCCCACAGAGCTCTGCAGAGTAGAAGAAGCAGTATTGCTGGACGGAGACACGATCATCTGGTCTGCTGGGACTGGCTTCAGAATTAAGTGGGAGCACTGCATCACCACTCCCTTCTCCTTATGCCCCCGGGCATGGGAGAGGAGGCTGCATTTGTTGTAAAAAACAAGGTTCTTTGTACAATGGTTGCACGTTACTTCTATGCGCACACTGCGCCTGTCATAGTGCTGGCTCAGGCTCTTCTCCAGGGCAAAGGCGTCCCCACACTCCAAGCACTTATACCCGCGCATCGGTAACGTAATCCCTGCGCTAGCGGGAGGACTGAGGTTCGGGATGTAAACAGGGACTGGATTGACACTGCTCAGCACCTTGTTGAAAGCTTCTACCACAGAACTCTGCAAGGATGACACCACCTGGACCCGAGACACCTTTTTAGGTGGCTGCGAGGTCGCTGCATTGATTATTGCCTGCTTTATTTGTTGCTGAGGTTTGGTTAGCACTTGGCGGAGTTCAGAGGTGGCCTGGGCACCCTGAGGCAGAAGGTTAAGGTTGGCAAGGTGCACAGTCTTTGGCACGAGTTTGGCATTGGCCAGGCTGGATGCTGGCACCACAACTGTTTGCTGCTGGATGGCATTGGCAGCTTTGATGATGGCACTGCTGGCACTCTGAACAGAGGCAGCAGATATGACTGTGGCTTTCACTGTTGTGTTGTTAGCAAGTTTCAGATTGATGACTTGAGACCCTGCTGTCTTGACAGCAGATACAGGGAGGAAAGCAGTGGCCACGGGTTTGATGGTGACCTGTTTGGGGGTCAGCTCTGCAGAGGAAACTGCACTGGTAACCATGGCCGTCTGCAGAGGTGCCCTAGGGGGAGAGGAAAGGACAGCGGCTGATGCTGAGGACGAGAGAAGTGATGTCACAGATGCCATCACAGACGCTGCCTGCTCAGAGGGCTTCTTCCCAGCCTCCAGATCTACTTCTGGTAACACTCTGGTCACTGTTCTCTTGATCTCCCCAGAAGATGTCTTGATGGTCTTGATACGGACTTTGGGGATTGCTGGGGTAGACCCCACAGGAGAGGATGGGGATCCTTTGCTGCTATTCTCACTGGATATGCTCCTGGGACTATCCGATGGCTTCAGGGATGCTTTCTTGGTGCCATCAATGAGATTCTGGGACTCAGGAGACTTGTCAGCGGCTTTGGGACTGTCATTCACTTCCTTTGGTAATGGAGACGCTTCCCTTGAATTGGCCACGGGTTCTTTGCAGGAATCTGAAGCAGCCTTCTTAGCGCTCAGAGCTGCAATGGCAGCTATGCACGAGGACAGTTTGGAGGATGACTTCGTTCTGGAAGCTGTGACAGCAGCAAGGCTGCTGTCAATCTTCTCAGAGCTCAGCTTCCCATCAAGGACCCTGTTTTCCAGCATCTTCTCAGAGTTCTCCTTCAACTTATCCTCTGCCTTCCTGACCTTAAAAGGCTCGTAAACACTCAGGGCTATGGGATTTGTTTCTGTCTCTCTCTTGACTTTGTTTTTCTCTGTGTGGCCTGCTGCAGAGACTCCAGTTTTGTTTGTGTTTTCCCCTCCGAGTGACTTGAGCTTGTCATAGTCCTGCTGGGGAACTGAGCCGGTCAACACATTTGATCTGAAGCTGGACCGTGTTTCTTCCTTATCCGGAGGGTCATCCACCTCTATTTTCTCATCATCATCAAACTCTTCAGCACTGGAGATAGGGCTGAACTGGCTGAATGCAGGGTCTTTAAGAGTCACCTCTGAGGTAGGTGTGTCTCCTTTTAAGGACTTTGCTCCATCCTTACCATAGCTGTCAAGAGAAGATGCTGTGAGAAACCCATTATGCAAGCCATTGCCTGTAGAATTATGGCCGTCTTTTTCAGCTCCCTCAGAGGAGTCGATATTTCGAACATTCTTCACAATCACACTAACGCCAACATCCGAGGCTGATGGAGTATGAGAGTCATCATCCACATGAGCATTCTGCTTAATGTGGCTTTCATGGTCATCATGTCCAGACTCAATTGCTGCTTTGGGATCCACCATATCTGGTATATCAAATGCTGCCAAGAGGTCATCAAAGTCTGGGGTCTTCATATCCCCCATGGTCATGAATTTGATCAGATGTTCTGTTAAAGGAAGGAAAAAGAATTCCATCAGCAATTCACACTGATAAAGAAGTCAGTCTTACTGTACAGTTCATACTTACATAGTGATGATTACCAAAAAAGTGTGCAAGGGAGCAACTGTCCCTTGTATAACTATGGAAATCTGAGTGAGAGTGATAGCCAAAAAGTAAGTTTAAACTAAAACAATCATGGTTTCAGAGGGATCTGCTCCAGAGGACACACAGCGTTACCAGCAGAACTTAGCAGAGTAGCCCTGACAAAGCACAGAAAACCCAGTTCAATATAACACCCAGAAGAGCTACTTCTCGTCAAATCATCACAGTTTTCATAAAAAGCTATTATCTCCAACTATTTCCATCTCAATAACATTTAACTAGCACAGTTGGGCAAGTTCCAGCATCATTAGCCTGGAACACTACACTAACTGAAGATCGAAATAAAAACAACTTCAAAATTTCCCCACAGAAGAATGAAGGCTGTACAAACCCACAAGGTATCCACTAAATTCATCTGGAATCTTTTTCTTTTCAGTCTCTAAGAAAGTAAGCCCATCCATTTTTAGTTCTGGCTTTCCCTGCGGTATTGAAAAAGAAACATTAAGGTAGGATAGCACAGGAAAAGAGCGTGGGGACCGGAGGCACCCCATCTCTGAACTTGGGCAGTCCCACCTTAGGGTTCTGGGATTTCTCTGTATCTACTGTGTGTACACTTGTTTCTTGTCCTCTATCATTCTGAAGATAGACAATGTGTCACCTTTACATCATAAATGCTAAGGAATGAACAAGCCATACATCAGGGGCCAAAGGTAAGATTTTAACAGAACATTTGGGCTCAGCTCTGCCTCTCACTAGCTCTGGAACCCCAGGAAGTAACAGGTTCTTTGGATTTAGCCTTCTTTAGCAGTAAAGGCAAGCAGCCAAGAAGGAAAAACAGAGAGAGGGAAGGCGGGAGAAGAAAGGGGTTGAAAGGGAAAGAGGCTGAGGCTGTCTTGGGAACCCTGGGGGGGGGGGCAATCAGCCTAAAGGACTTGTAGATGTGTGCCCTGGACACCTCATTCTTCAGCAGTCACTCTACTGCCCTGCTTTAAAATCTGCCCCACTGGCCTCTGAGACCATGTCTTCAACATTTTATTCAAGTATTTAACTTTTTTTTACACAATCTGTAAAAGGCCATGTGTGCCTTATAGGACGCACATTCTCAGCACATCACCACTCCACTAAGCCTTTGGGGAAATCCTCTGTTGAAGAAATAGTTTAATGAGAATGAAAGCACAAATCATCTCGGCTACACACAGCTGGGAAAGTTGCAGGGACCTTTTTCTGGTGATCTCCTTACCTTGAGGCAAACTGCGTTCACTTTTTTTTTTTTTTTTTTTTTTTTTTTTACTGTTGGAACAGACAAAGAATGACATAGCCCCAGCATCACACTATTTCCAGCACAAAGGTTTCACATAAGAAACAACACAAAAACTCCAAAAGTGAGCCTGACATTAAATGTCTCTGAGCAGTCACCCACAGGAGCAAAGCCTGTGGTTGATTTCCTCTTTGAAAATGGCACCGAGCATTCAAACTGCAAAATGGAGGGCATGAAAAACCATTTTCCAGCCATATTAAAAAAAGAAAAAATCCACCCACTAGAGAACAGGCACTGACTGTCGCCACCTCTATCCCCAAGCATCACACTGCTGTAAACTGAACACTCATAATAAAGCTGCACTGCCAGGCAGCTCCATGTTCTAGGTCTCCCTTTTTGAAAGTTCAGTACACGGAATCAGGCTGGGGTTCAGAGGTAGCATGCTAGGGTTGATATCACCAAGCACCATAGTGAAAGGCGGATGTTAAGAGATACAAAAGCTGGGGCTCAGGCCTCATCACCCCCAGTAGTAACTATGTATCGTGTTTCTTCACAGAAACATGAGATTTATGCCTCAGCCTTTCTTTATGATGATGTAATCAAAAGACATCACAGTTGCACACTGTTCACCAGAGGACAATCAGTTCAGGAACAACAAGAACACGAGATAATTCAATTACTCACTGAGTGACAGGTCCAAAACAGAAAATGTCAAGAAACAAAAGGTCACCATGAGAACCAAACTTGAGCAACTGGCAGGTGCTCAGAAGTGCTGTGGCAGGTATTCTTAGGCATTTTTAAAGAATCAAATTTGTCCGTCATTACCTTCTCCTGTGATACCTCAGGACCTGCCTCACACTCCCCAGGACAGGATCATTGCTAGCCATGCTTTCCTGCATACGAAACTCAAGCATAGCTGAGGTCTGACAGCCTCATCTGTAACTCACATCCCTCGGGGGCCCAGAAGGTCCTGTCTGACTGGAATCAACCACACCTAGCTCCCTGCTGCCTACTCTCCTTGCATGTAATTCACCCTCTTCATTTGGGAACAGTAAAAGAGCAGAAAAAGAGTTGGGCATTCAGCAGATTGGAAGCTTAGTCACTAATGGCTCACCTTCAGTCAGCCCGCTATGTTCAAAAGGCAAAGCAAATGTAACACAGAACATCACCACTTGAAACGCGAGACCCCTGCGGTAGGCAGGCTCACCTCTCTGGGTTGTATAACTAAGGTAATAAACACCACTCTGTAACTTCACACTGGTTGACAGAAATGTTTTCATACCCACCATCACCCCTTCTATAATCTGGAAGGAAAAGCAAATGACCTACCTGCTTGGAGGGAAACTGCTAGTTGCTCTGAATACAAGAGATGCCTCTACATCCACTTCCTTCACTTTCCACCCTGCCTAAGTACTAGAGCCTTAAGATCAATTCTTTTCCTTAAAATCATTTAAAAAACAAATCTCAGCCTTTTAAAACTTGCATTACATTTATTTGCATGTGTATGCTTATGGGTGTGCTCCTTTTTAAGAAAGATAATGTGTCTTCCTTAAAAAGACGAATGATCAGGCTGGACATAGTGGTGTGTACCTTTATTCCCAGCACGAAGCAGAGGCAGGCAGATCTCTGAGTTCTAGGCCAGCCAGAGTTTCATAGTGAAACCCTCTCTCAAAAAACAAAATCAGCAGTAGCTCACACCTTTAATCCCAGCGCTCAGGAGGCAGAGGCAGATGGATCTCTGTGAGTTTGAGGCCACTCTGGTCTACAAAACAAAGTCCAAGGCAGGCTCCAAAGCTACACTGGGAAGCCCTGTTTGGGAGATGGGGGGGGGGGGGGGAGGGACGACCAGTGGTTATTTCTAAATATTGATAATTTACTGATAACAGTGTATTTAACATATAATGCCTGATGGAAAATGATAGGCCAGTTTACATTATAAAAAAAGAAAGATTTTAAAGTCTGCTCAGTGACTAGTCAGCTTCCTCCTTCTTACTAAAGCTTTGGGATTTACAGGAAGATCTTCCATCTTTTTTGGTACAAGCTAAGAGTTACCAAGTCAAAAGAAAAACTTCAAAAACACCCTTAACCATACTTCTTATATTTTATAATAAAAAGCTGTTCAATTAAAAAAAATTATCTGTAATAAAACTTGCTTTGCAATTTCCAACGAGAAAGTTTTTCTGGCACGTGATGGTACCTGCTTATAATCCTGCCACTGTCATCAGTAAAGGGGGAGAGTCAGTGAAGTCAGGCCAGCCTAGCACAAGAGACCAGGGTCAAAAAAAAAATGACTCACTCACTCCCCAACCTCAGAACTTGAGCGGGGAAACAAGTGGATCTCTGTGAGCCCCAGGCACCAGGGTAACACAGTGAGACCCTATCTCAAAAACAAATAAACCAGTCAGAGAAAGGAAGGGAGCAAAAAGAAAGGGGGAGGGGGAGGGCCAGGCTAAAAAAGGCTGGGGATATCTCACTACTAAATCAAGAGCACAGCAGCTCCATGAGAAAAGATGCAGGCCTGAATACAGCCATAGTCCTCCCTTTAATATAAACATGGAAAGGCTAGCAAGGACTCAGTGGGAAAAGGCACCTGCTCCAACCCTGACAGCCAGTTCAGTCCCTAGAGCCAGCATGGTATGAGAATCACCACCTACAGGTTGTCCTCTGGCCTCCACATGTGCACCCAATACAGCACCCACACACACAAAAATCAATGAAATATAAAATAAACATGAAAGTTAGCCGGACCAGTGCAAACATGTCTGCCTGCCCACATACTGAAAAACCTGACATTCCCCTTAATGAGAATCAGTGGCTGCTACGGACCATAAAACTGTGGTGTTTAAAGAAAAGTTGATGTACTTGTCCACAGGGTTCTGCCAACCCTCTCACTGCTGTTCACACTGTGATGCTTCTTTATTCCACTGGTTTTCAAAGTGACTTGACAGCCCTAACATGGGCTCGCTGGTTCTCCAGAAGACATGTTCTTAACAGCACATGCTTAGATTATGCAAGGTTTCAAATTTACCTAATTCCCCCCTACACTGAACAATTTACCCACATTCTCAGCTCCAGCCTCTCCACTTGAGGATGCTCAGCCTGTCTTCAACCCAGAAGAGAAAGCAATCACACCTTTTACTCCAGCCAACCTCTGCCTTCTATCTGACTCAGGTCTCTAGTTCCATCCCCAACACCATGTCAGTGTGGTCCGCTTCTCCCACCATCAAGGAGGTAAATTGTTTTGGCCACAAATCAGTTGATACCAATTGCCCAGGAGTGTGCTTTTTTCCTTAGTTACAAGGAAACTTAGTTCCTGGTTTAAACCTGACAGACACGATCTTCAGACTGCTTCTGGAAACTCACACAAGGGTCTGCTCACTAATCCACAAACCAGGCACACACCTTTCCCAACCCTTCGCAGCAGTTAGCTACACTTTTCCCTCAAGGCTCTACAAACAAGCCCTGCCTTATCCATTCTTCAGGGAACAGCAAGGAAAATGCCTTCCACAAAAGAAAAGGTCCAGACAAACCTTAGCCCACCCAAAGGTCACCAATGCTGGGCCCACATGCCCTCCTGTCCTCTCTAGGGGGACTTTGCCCTCCTCTACTGGGAGCATGGACAAGGGAGGCCTCCAGTGTTCCACCCCTACCCTCCACCCCACCCCCAGGTGAAGATCCAGGAAAAGGAAGGCCACATGAGGCCACGTCTGTGTCTGTCTTCCTTATTAACTCATCCTGCCACAGAACAGAAGCTGTTTCTAATCTTTCCCTTTTCCGGACCCCACCCTAGTCTTCCTACTGCATAACTCAAATCAGTCACCAGGCAAGAACTCTCTCCCCAGGCACTTCCTGCCTCTAGTCTAATGTCAAAGGATGTCTGTCTGTCCCTTCATGTTTGGTTTTTCCTTCAGTCATCCAGTGAACCGTCCCTTCTTTTCCTATCTCCAGACCTGTTGGCAAAGAGCTCCCAGCCTTATCTGACAGCTCAGGACTCGCCCCTTGTCTACTGCGCCCCTGTCATGCTGCCTCTGTGGCTGGCTCAACCACAACCCAGGTAAATCCCACAAGCTGGCCTCTGGCAATCCACCCTCCAGAAATCCCAATGTAAGAGAATTTGGGGAAGGAGAGAATGACAAGGCTGTTTTCTATTCCAGACACAGGATTCTGCACATCTGTCAAAACCTAAGTAACTGAATAGTACATAGTGTTTATCCAGAAAATTAAACAAAAAAAAAAAGAAAGAAAAAAATAAAAAAGCAGGGGTAGTGGGTACATGGTACATGCCTTTAATAGCAGCACTCAGGGGGCAGAGGCAGGCAGATGTTTTTGAGTTCAAGGCCACCCTGGTCTACAAAGTGAGTTCTAGGACAGCCAAGGCTACACAGAGAAACCCTGTCTCAAAAAATAACCAAATAAAAATCAATCAAGAATGAGTAGGAGAGAGAAATCCTGATCAGCTCTGATCATATGGCAAGTGAAGAGAGTGACCACAGTTGAGTGATCTAAATCACCTGGAAAACCAAATCCTAACTGTACACGATGAGGCTAAAAAGGGAACCAGTACAGATGCTACCTATCCTCTGGTTGGTGGACAAACTAGTGAAATCTGGATACGGCTGGGGTATAGCTAGCAGGACTATACAATAATATTCTTCTGCCGTTACAGTGTATTAGAGTAAATATAAGACACGTAAGGGGAAACTGAGTAAAGGGTACAATGGAAACCTTTTTGTTTGTTTTGTTTTCTGAGACAAGGTTCCTCTATGTAACAGTCCTGGCTCTCCTGGAATTCTGTAGATCAGGCTGGCCTGGAATTCACAGAGATCTGCCTGCCTCTGCCTCCCAAATGCTGGGACTAAAGGTATTCACCACCACCCCAGGCCACCCTTCTTGACAGGTATATTCCATCACTGAATACAAGATGCACACTCCTAACCTGCAAACTCAAATTCTGAAATGCTCTCAATCCCAAAGCATTTTGAGCATCATACATTTATGGAAAATTCAGTGATTTGGGGATTTTAAGATTAGAAATATAAGAGTTTAGATTGTAAGTGTTGGAGGATTCATTCCCACCTGGTGGTAGAAACTTCAGGATTTGCTAAAGGACTGGCCCCCTGCTGGCACTCTTCAGAGGAAGCTGAGGAGGTGGGATTAACTGGAGGAGCTAGGCCACGGGTGTGTCCTAGACAGCCTCTTCCTCAGCTTCCTGGTCACAATGGGGTTAGTGGCTTTATCCCAGTGCCTCCTGCTGTGATCTTCCTCCTCATCAGAGGCCCCAAGTATTAGCATTAGGGCCTAAGCACCTCTTAGAACAAGAGCCAAAATCAGCCTTGTTCCTATTCAGGGAGCTTTTCAGGTGTTTCATCACAGCAGTACAAGCTGACTGACCTGAGTGTTCAAACCAGCAAAGTCCACGTGAGTGCTACAGCGCTCAAGGGGTTCCAGAGACTCAAACACTTCTGATGTCAAATACTTAAGATAGGCATATCCAATTTTCATCACAGATACTGCAAAAAGTACAGCAAATGTCTCACAGTTAAAAAAGCTGGAGTAAAGCAGAGCACAGGTGGGGGGGGGGGGACAGTGAGTGTGATCTCCAATGCCATTCAGAAAACCTTGGATGAGTACAATGTGTACACATGCTTCCTTGTCTTTGTTATTATCGCCCTGATCTTTCTGACTGCTTAGAGCCTTTCTGTAGAATTCTGTCTTCCAGGAATGCTTGCTTCTTGTAGCTTAACACTGCCAGTGGTCCGCTTTTCCTACCTTCCCCTACTTCAAAGGTCTGTTCAGTCTCTTAGCTACTTCTCCTTGTTCAAAGGCAACCTCAGCAGCCTGCACCACAGGCTCTCACTCACACCTCTCTGTGGTCAGCCCTCCCTCGTTCTAAGAGCCATTCTACCCGAGGCCTGTTTGACATTCCACCAAGCTCTCTCACTTACATCAGCAGCTCTGTGTCCCTCTCTGAAGGGAGCCCTACTTGTGCCTAGCCAGTGACATTTACCTTCTCTAGGAAAACACCTGAACCCTCAGGCAGGCTTTCAGGAACTAGCATGGTTCTGCTTCTGAAGGCTGCTTTGAGGCTTTCACAAAGACACTGAGGTCTCTAAGAGCGAAGCTGAATTTTTCTGAGTTCATCAGTTTTCATTCACAGCTTCTATTATGCTACTGAGTGTTAGAATCTCCCAGAGAGGATAGCCAGCAGCTCCCCAATGTGGGTTGCACCATCAGCCATTTATTTGTTCAGACCGATAAAACCAAATGCCAAACTGACCTCACAAAAGGCTACAAAAAACTCCGCTGCTGTGCATCACTTTGCATCTTAAACCCCAACTTACAAACACCAATTAGTTAATGCTAAAGGCCACAAAGAATGGCTTATATTTCAATTTCCATATCATCGTTTGTTTTAACTTGGGCTGGCTCATTCACCTCGCCAGCCTGCGGACCATAGTTCAATGCCCAGCATGGTGGAAAGAGAGAACCAAGCCTACAAATAGTCCTTGGACCTCCACATCACAGTGCAAAAAAATGATTAAAGTTAATTCTTGTAAATGTTAAATTTCCTCCTTACACTGGCTTACTAGCTGTAGGAGGGTTATTTATTCAGGGAATGAACAGGACACATTTCCTGTTTCCTTACTTCTGTGTTTCTATAGAGCATACCAGCCTATACTCTTCTCAGAACAGGGCACCCTCGGGCATCTGCAGACAAACCCTATGAAAGGGACCGAACACTGACTGTCTCAGCTACTAACACATAACAGGCAGGTGGAGGACACAGCACCCCTTCCAGTAAGAGTTCATTTTAGAACCTGCTCCTCACCTTGACTTCCTGACTAAATTTTTTTTACTTAAAAAATAAGGATTTTTTTTTTTTTTTTTTTGAAAGATAAACTGGGCATGGTAGTCCACACTGTAACCCAGAACTAAGGCAACCAAGGCAAAATGCAAGTCTGAGGATAATCTGGGCCACACAGTAAGACTCTGTCCCTAAACAAGTAAGTAAATCAACAAGGGATAAAAAGATGGTTCATCGGCCAAGAGCAGGCAGCTTACAGAGGACTGAGCACATGGCAGCTAATAACCAGCTGTGACTCCAGTCTCAAAGGGTACAACTTCTGACCTCCACAGGCACCAGGCACACACTTGGGACACACATACACATGCAGGCAAACATTCATACACATAAAGTAAAAATAAACAACAGGGTAACCGTATACATTGGAATCTCGAGATGGGTAATGGTCTTTGAAGGAATCTGTGACGATCAAATACACCAAAAACTAAAACAATAAGGCCAAATAGTCAGAGAATTTCAGGGCTGATACCCTTTCATCTATCCCATAACCACAGAAAGACCCAGGCCTACAGTCAGGACCACATTCTAGACCATGATGTGACGCCCGGTCAAAGATCTGGCTTTGAACAAAGAAAGTAAAGGAACTCTATAGACATTTCATCCTTATGAGTAGACTAGAAATGAGGTCTGGGGAACCCCCATGTGAGCCTCAGCAGAGATCAGAAAGAGGCTGCAACACAAAGGACCAGGCCGCCAAGTCAAACCAGAAAAATGGATGAAGATGTTCGACAGTGGGCACAGCAGGGCTCCAATCTCTGCAGATTCTAAACCATGATTAAATTGCACATTTACAGAGGCATATTCCCTCAGAATACACAAATGTCCCACAAGCTGCAGCAACGAGCGTACATGAGGTACAGAGACATACACGCAGGCAAAATACGCAGACACATTTTAAAAGTACTTAAACCCACTACTTCCCTAATATAAAACCATCTACAAAGGAGATACACAAGGCAACAGTGGATCACAGTCTCGAGGACACAATAAGAAGCCACGAGTCCACATGATGTAAGTGGCTGAAGAAGTAAATGAGGACAGATAGTTTAGCAGGTCAAAGGTCTCACACATTGTGCAAGTCTGACCAGCTAATTTTTGTTCAACCCCTTGATCCCAGGGCGGAATTGAGAAGGCTGACTTCTTCTAGAAGTTGTTCTCTGTAGTCCTCTGACCTCAATGCCATGCACACCCACCCACTCTGGCATCACCTTCACAAACAACAGTATTTTCTAAAGTTGACTTATCTCCTGTGCAGAATTACAATCCTGTGAAAGACCCTAGTTTCCATACCCAGCACAACCAAAAAAATAGATAAATAAATAAAAACAGTAGGCGCAATAGTGCTTACTACTGGAAATTCCCCCTACACCCCCCCCCCCACACACACACACACAGGGTTTCTGTGCAGCCTTAGCTGTCCTGGAACTCTATAGACCAGGCTGGCCTCCAGAGTGCTGAGATTAAAGATATGCACCACCTTTGCCCTGCTAATACTGACATTTAGGAAACAGGCATAATGAATGTCTGTGAGTTCAAGGCCAGCTTGGTCTACAAAGTGAGTTCCAGGACTACACAGTGAGACACTGTCTCAAAGACAATAAATAGGTAACATAAATAATGAAATCCACTTATAGAAAACAATTACCTACTTTTAAATAACTTTCTTCCAAAGAATTCAGTATGGAAAAAGAAAGGGGGGGGTAATAATTTTACAGTGTAGACACCTGTCAACACTACCTTGCCAGGCAACCTAGGTCGACATTAAGCAGAACATGTCACATTTACAATGTGCTTGGGAAAGAATGGTACAATATATCACAGAAGCATAATGTCTAGCCTAAGCATCAGACAAATGCCACCAAGGGACACTCACAAAATCCCTGACCATTCTGCAAAACTGTCAGGGTTATCAAAATTGGGCAAGCCTAGAAACAGCCGAAACCCAGGAGTCTACAGAGATTTCAGATTGGATGGTTCCAGAAACAAAAGGACATGAGGTTAAAACTAAAGGAATCCATAAAGCATGGGCTTTGGTTTATTCTTAAGCAAGATGGATGCTATGAATAAGTAGGACTGGGAGCTTAAAAGAGCAAGGAGCTATAGATGGAGCAAAGTTAAAACCACAACATTCTTTCCCAAGAAAGGTAGGCAAAGGGCCATGGAAATAAGCAGACATGTCTAAAGTCAGGCACAGCTCTGTGTATCTGTAATGTAATGGGAGGGACATGTAGATAAGAGTTCACAACAGCTGAGATGGTGTACATAACGAGTTCAGGCTCAGCTGATGCATCATGAGACCTTGTCTCAACAGATTAAAGAAGGCTGAGTATGGTAGGCCTTTAACTCCAGCACTCTTCGAAGGCAGAGGCAGGCTGCTAGCTCTCTGTAAGTTAGAGGCCACCCTGGTCTACACAGTAAGTTCCTTATAGGCCACCCAGGGCTTCAGAGACAGACACTGCCTTAAAAAAAAAAAAAAAAAAAAAAAAGCTAAAAGGAATGGGACCTGAGAGGTGGGTCGGTCCCTGGGTTCAGACGCCCTCTTCTGAGTTCCTCCGGTACCAAGTGCACACAGACATAAATGGAAGGAGAAAGAAGAGAAGATGGAAAAGGTAGTTTCTAAGCTGTTTAAGTGACGGCTGATTTAATTTTGCATCTCTTACCAATATGATCCCTCAAGGTCAGAAACAGAGAAACAAACTCACGTGTTCCTTTCTTGTTCCTCTTGTAACCCTACAAGAATACCATTAAAAGTAATTGTAACAGTGTAAACCAAGGGTTGGCAAGAGGGTCAAGGTGGTTCCGTTGTTTAAGTGCACTGGCTGCTCTTGCAGGGAACCTGGTTCATTTCCAGTACCCACACAGCAGCTCACAACCATCGGCAGCTCTAGCTCCAGTGAATCAGTGGACTCTTCTGGCCTCCGAAGGCACCATAAATGAACACAGTTCACAGATATAAATGTACGCAAGATACAGATACTAAAAATGTTTTTATAAACAAGGCTGAGTGTGGCGATGCCTGCCTTTAACTCCAGCATACAGGAGGTAGCAGATGGATCTCTGTGAATCCAAGGTCATCCTGAAATATATAGCAAGTTCCAGACCACCCAGGCCCTACATGGTGAGAGCATGTTTCATAAAACAAAATACAATAGAAAGAAATAAACAAGCAACATGGGGCTGTGGACGAAACTCGGGGGCACAACATTTACCTTATATGTAAGGTTCTATCCTCAGCACCGCAAGAAATAAAAACAATAAGTAATTTTTAAGTAGTTGCTTAGGGGTAGGGCCTTGGAAAAACCAGTAGCAGGTTTTCTTCATGAGGTAATTATCAAAATGTCCTAAAACTGACCACAGTGATAAAGAATGTGCTGAAAACCGCTGAACGCACACTTTAAATAATTTATTGTATGGTGTGTGAATTAAATCTAAGCAAGTGTTACAGAAATACATTCCAGGTACAGAAGGCGACAGTAATAAAATGAAGTCATGAGCAAGGTGAGACATGGGTGGAGGGTGGAGGTGTCAGGAAGCAGTTGCCTCCTCAAGATTAGAGCTCAGCAAGGTGGTACAGGATGAGGATGCTGAGCCTTGATCTCCCAGAGATACCAAGGTCTCAGCGTCAGCAGAGGGGAAACAAAGCCTGGAGGGAGGAAGTGAGTGGGGCTGACAGCTGGGCAGGATGGAAGGGACCAGACTATGCAGCCCATTCCTGCAGCCAGGCAGAGGGAAGGGGGGACCTCTTAAGATCACCACAGCCAAGGAGGCCCTACAAGAGAAAGATGAGAAAAAAAAACATGGAAGCCCACCATCCATTTTTTCTCGCAAAGCCAAAGCCATGGCAGGAATCTAAAATGTCCCCTAGATCCTAGGAACCACAGCTCTGGTGAAAAGATACTAAGTTCTCCAGGTAAGAGGGCCCGGCTCGTGGGGAACTGGAGAAGGCCCCAAAGACAGGCCCCACCTGTAGGTGTAGCTCCCACAGGTTTCTACAGCCCAGTCCCTGAGGCTGACCAACAGGTAGGAGCCTCTAGTGAAAACGAGATAGAAATAAATGGAAAAGTAAAAGGTGGGAAAGAATAACTAATGTCCCAAGATACCGATTAGTACTGCACACAATAGTACTCTGGAGGAAAGAGGAAACCCTGCAGAAACCTTTAGAAAATAAGTATTCATTGCAGAAATACAAGATAAAATGGGGGTGGAGGGTGAGGACAGGGTCAGAGAAACCAGAGTCTCTCCCAGAGAACAGACCCTAAAAGAAACACGGACAGAGCAGTGGTTTGATGAAATGTCCCCCATAAGCTCTGGCATTTGAAAATCTAGTCTGGTCCCCACTGGACACTGGAGCAGCTTAGGAGTTGTGGGGCAGGCTTTGAAAATAAGGACTGGGATCATTTTGAGTTTGCTCTCTCCACTTCCTGTCTGAAGTTCAAGATAAGTCCTTGGCTCCCAAATGTCCAGCCCCAGCTTTCCCACCGTGAGGGTGATAAACTATTATACCTCTGGAACATAAGCCTCAAATAAATCTTTCCTCTTATAAGCTGCCTTGGTCATAATGCTTTAACATGGCAATAGAAAAATAACACACACAATAAGGAAGGAAAGAAAAAAGGTGGCCAGAGCCTTCTAGAAGGCAGAAGCAGGAGGATCTCTGTGAGGCCAGCCTTGTCTACAGAGCTAGTTCCCGAATAGCCAGGGATGTTACACAGAGAAACCCTGTTTCAAAAAAAAAAAAAGAAAGAATGAATGATAGAGACACATGATAGATAGACAGACAGACAGAGAGCATACAGTTAGCCTAGTATTCTTAAAAATAAAAAGTACAGGAAGAAGGATATCAGAGAAACTAGGCAAAGCTAACTAGAAGGGGTCAGTACTGGAATCTCTAGCGTGGCCCCGGTTCTCTCCAAACCCCGCCCTCTCAGAGAGCCACCCAAAAAGCCCAGGTCTGCATTCCTGGCTAAGTCAGTGGCTCCTCCCAAAACTGATAACTGCTCAGGACCCCCACATACCATGATGGGACACAAACCTAGCTGGAGGAAGCATCACAGCCCCGCGCCACACCTAAAGGTTATTTAAGGCCTCTCCTTCAGAGTGGCCACTGATTTCTCTCCCATGTCCTTCAACCCACCCACCACCCATACCCACCTCCACTGCCCCCCACCCCCACCTCGCTGCCTTATCCCTCTGGGCAGGAGGGTCATTCAGGAATGCTTCGCTCAAATACATTTGGTCTTTTACTTTTTAATTCAGCTTGATCTGGCTTACTGAATCAGCCAAGAAACTTATTATGGGTTACAGAATACCTATTAGGTGCCACCAAGAACATGAATACTTCAGATAAACAGTCTTTGTATTAAGTGTGTTCCCTCGTTCATCTGGGCATCTTATAGTCTACCTGGCCAACCTAGCAACTTGACTGCCCAGCAAACAAAGCAACCAAATACAGGGCACAAGCTTCTCAGGTCCCAGACCTGTCCCACATACATTGTAAGGGATGTTCAGGTGTCAACAAGTCATCCCCACAACACATGGAAACTGCCCAGACAAAGAGAGTCCCACACTCTGAGCAATCAACCCATCTCAAGTTCAGTTTATTGTTTATTTAGCTAATTCTGTTTTCTTTCGGGTGCTTGGGGAGGGACATTTTGTTTGGTTTGCTTTTGAGACAGTCTCGTCATGTAGCCCTGGCTGGAGTGGAGCTCACTATGTGGAAGGCAGCTGGGGGGAAGGGGGATGCAGGATGTGGAAAGCACAGGAAGTTGTCCTGGATGGAGACTCCAGCTACTCCGGCTCCCTGGAAGACTTGTTCTGCTCAGATCCCAGTGCTCTCAGTCATCCTGCCCAGCTGATCCCTCAGCCATTCCAGCTCATGGGACTCCAGGCATGCTGCCCTGAAGGACATCTACAATTAGACACTAGTGTGAAGGGAGCTGCCTGAGAAGGAAGCCCTAGGTGGACACCAGGCCAGCTAAACAGAGCATGATTTAAACCTTTTAAATATTTAGGTATATGGTATATACCTTTTAAATATTTAAATGTCCGCTTTAAATATTTAATTACACCGTTTAAATATTTAGCCATCTGCTCCCATTTATGCTCTTGCCGGGGTCATAAAAACACCGAGCTGGGAGGAAGACTATGGCTGTCCTTGTCCTGTGATTTTTATTTAACGCTTCAGGCAGAGGAACCTTATTCCAGGACACACGGTAAGAGACAGGATGGCTGAGTATCCAGGTCTTTCTCCTCTTCAGTCTATGGACACCAAAGTCAAGCCCGAACAGTAGAGTGACAAACCAGTAACAAACAGATCAAACAGTTCAAAAGGGATTATACACGGAATATTTTATTCATTTTTAATATCCATACATGCGTTATTCCTCCAAAAAACGCTGCCCTTGAGAGTCATTCATCCAGACCATGGTGAGAAGCTCTTGGTTTTCCTAGCTCAAATGCAAACCCAACCTGTGAATAATTCACCCCTACAATGCCCTGAGCACTTGACAACAAATTCCGTTATCTGTCAGACAATGTTAGGTACCCGACACACCTCAAAAATAGAGATCTTACACCGTAAAATCAAATTTCATGAATATGTAGAAAAGACATATTTATCCTCCCAACTTCAAGACATTTAAAACCCACTTACCCTGTGAGGGTTTTTGGGGGGAGGGGGCTATAAAGGGAAGAAGGTGGGAATGGAAAGCTGTAATGACCTAAGTGTTTTTATAGATTGCTTATAACCTCAAAAAACTGCATACTTTAGAAATCATCCATCAGTTCAGACACGGGAATGCACTGGTGTTAAACTTAGCAAACCTAAAGCCAACATAATGAAAAGTTAATCAGAATCCTCTTTTTAGAACAAGCCCAGATCAAATGGGAATCCAACCTAGAGAATTTGTTGTGTATATGCTCAAGTCCTGGGGGAAGGAGGAAAAAGCTTACAACCTAAGACTTGATCCCAGAACAAAGGCCAGTCCGCATCCTTTCATGCTGCACCCGGCCAGCTGCCAGCCTTGGGCCAACAGCCACACAGCACCAAGCCTCACAAACTCTGCTTTTTCATGGCCATATCTGCTGCCTGTGCCAGCTCCTCCTTCTGTCCAGAGCCTGTGAAATCACCACTTGACTAACTGTGACTGCTCCAGGTCCTTTCAATTTGCTTATGTTTTAAATACTGATATAAAGCATGCATCACTGTCGTTTTATTATTATTATTAAATACATTTAAAAGAACTTTAGGTGGCTTATAGCCAAATCAATGAGGAACAACAGAAAAGCATGAGAAGGGATATGTAAAGCTTTATTCCCATACTGAGATCAAAGGGCACAGGTAATGGATGGGTGGGTGGGTGGCTACAGTATATGCCACAACCCTCTTGGCTTCCATACCTTTTCATCCCAGATACAGGTGGTAGCCTGGATGGCTGGTTACAGGATCCCCCAACCCCCCAGAAGCTTGGGAAAGGGAAAGGTGAAGGTCTATTTAGTTCAACATGGTCTGTTTGTTAATATGACAAAATGTTTATTGTGAGTAGCTTGTATTATGTTATTGTATTATATTCTTATGAATGGTTAAATATCATCAATATTATAAAATATATCTGACTAAAATAAAAATATTTTTACCTGGGCTTTGGCTGTATTTCAGCAATACAGTACTTGTCAGCTTGTTCAATCCTCAGCACTTTAAAAACTCTACAAAGAAGGGAGGTGGTGGTGGCAAATGCCTTTAACTCCAGTTCTCTGGAGGCAGAGGCAAATGGATCTCAGTGAGTTCAAGGCTATCCTGGTCTACAGAGCCAGCTCCACCCACAAGTCACCTGCTATTTCCAAAGTGTATTCTATATACAGGCACTAAGGAGCCAAGGCCCAAGGTTTAAACTGGAATCTTAACCACAAGATTTCCTCAAATCTTTTCTTTTTAAGATTTATTTTAGTTTATGTGTGTGGGCCTGAGTATGTTTGTGTAGCATGTGTATGCGGGTACCCTCCGATGTCAGAAGAGTACATTGGATTCCCCGGTAACGGGAGGTATAGGCAGCTGTGATCTGCTTGATGTAGATGCCGGGAACTGGACCCAGATCATTTACAAGAGCATCAATCGCTTTTAACTGCTGAGCCATGCACCTCCCTAGGCCTGTACCCACCCACCCACCCACCCTCCCACCCTCCCACCCTCCCTCCCTCCCTCCCTCCCTCCCTCCCTCCCTCCCTCCCTGTCTTTGTCTCACTCCCTTCTGGGTCTTCTAATGTGTCCACGTGCAGTCTGAGGGGCAAACAAGAGCTGGGGAAGAGATCTTAGCAAATCTACCCTACCCTCCATTCCTAAGGGCATCTCAGGGTAAGCTGTGCTTTATAAGTGTGCTGTTTTATGTCACCTTGACACAGGCTAGTCATTTGAGAGATGGGAACCTCAGTTAAGAAAATGTCTCCATAAGACTGGGCTGCAGACAAGCCTGGAGGGCATTTTCATTAGTGATTGATGAGGGGTGGGGTTAGGGCCGCCCCTGGGCAGGTGGTTCTGGGTTTTATAAGAAAGAAGGCTGAGCAAGCCAGTAAGCAGCACCCCCCATGACTTTTGCATCAGCTCCTGCCTCCAGGTTTCTGTCCTATTTGTGTTCCTGTCCTGACTTCCTTCAGTGATGACTATGGAGGAAAAAGCCAAATAAATCTTCCTCCCCAACATGTTCATGCCATGGTGTTTCATTGCAGCAAGAATGACCTGACAAGGGCAGGGAAAATACCACTTTCCAGAAACAGGCCTGCTGGGCTGCAGCCACGCACACCATGGCAGAAGCAGCTGGGTCTCTACAGGAAGACCTGGCTACTGCTCAATAGTGGGCCACCAATACCTCCTGTGTCTGACATCCTATGGACAGGCCAATGTGTGTGTGCCAGTATGGGTCAAAGCATACAACCGTTTATAGAGAGACACCCAACAGGAGCCTCTGCCAACGGCCTCAAGCCATCCAGGGAAGGAGATGCTAGGGAAAGGCTCAGGCAATTCCCTTGACATGCACAAGTCTTTTTCTCCAATCCTGAGCTTTATAAAAAGGCCTCAAGCTCCTAGGATTTGAGGGGTAATCAAAACCTTGGGATATATGTTAGTTTCTAAAACAACCCAAGTAAGGAACAAAACTGAACTTGGGGGGAAAGCCCCCAAACAACTAGTAGGTCAGCCAGCTCTGTTTATAAAATTCCAAGGAATGCCTGAAAATCTACAGAGGAGTTACCTCCTAATGAAGTAAAAAGGAGATCAAAGCTGCCACAGGGGTCAATGATGGTCATTCTTGGGGGGAATAAGGAGGCTGGCTGGCTGCTTACACCCAGCAAACGGCACCTCTAACACCCACAACGAGCAAGGGGTCCCTGGCTGGAGCAGTAAGAATAGTACTCAACACTCTACTATTTAATCCTGGACAGAAGAATTCATTCTGTTCTCAGTGGCAAGATAAACCCACACATGTCGACTTCTGTGCACAGGGCTAGGTGGGTAGTGGTGAACACCTGTAGTCCTAGGACTCGGGAGGCCACAAGTGCAAAGCCAGCCTGGTATACATAGTGAATTTCAGGCCAGCCAGGACTACACGGCAAGACTGTCTTCCAAGAAGAAAAATGAAATGAACACTGAAAACATAAGGACTTGAGACCAGAGAGGGACAGAACACCCAGGAGACACTGGAAGACAAACTCCTGAGTGCTTTTCTCCTCTGTGTCTGAGTTTAAATAGGGGTTCCTCTACCCCACTCCCAAAGACTGCAATCACAGGCCAGGAAAAAGCTACCATCTGTAGACTGTATGGGCTTCTAAGGGCATGGAGACCAGCCTGGCCTCAACCAGTGCAAACTGGTGATCACTAGTGCCTTAAGACATGTGCTCCTAAGCACTTCTGAATAAACGACCTGGGGTCTGGCCAAGGGCCTTGATGAGGACAGAGTCAAGATACATTCCTAGACCAGAAAACTTGCTTGTTTCAACTTGTCCCTGGAGGCTGTGCAGTTGCTCTCAGAGATATCTATCCTCCTCCACAGGGGAAATAGCAACCCAGACTCCTGACCTCAAACTAGTGTCTCCCCAACAACCCAAGATCACCTAAGGGATCTATAGTTAGGTAAAGGCAGGGGCTATTCTCCTCACAACTCTCCGGCTTAACGTCACAGCACAAGGCAAACCCTTCAGACATACACAACGTATCAAGGCAACCATTTCCCAAGCAGCAAGTTAGGTCAAGCAATGTCATCATATTAAGAAGCAAGCACTTGGGCCCAAAACTGGATGCAGCTTCTCAATTACATCATTTCCAAAAGCTAATCATTAACTTAATAATAGGGAAATAGTCACTGGTGTCTAAAGCAGCTCACAGAAACTCTAATTATTGTTTTTCCCCCTTTAAAGTACAAATCAAAAAGTGCTGAGTCAATAAACTGTGATGATGTGCTTGTAGGTACCTGGCAAACCTGCCCCTTCCTTTGCCACATGCACAGAGCACTACAGAAACCACAAGCCACATAGCATCCTCTCACTGGCTCGTGGCAGAACCCAAACTCTGCCTCTTCATTCTGCTGCAGCCAGGGTGATCCTGCATCCTTCCCAAGCCCCGGTTTAGGGCTAGGCCAACAGACACATAGCTGCTCTGTCAGTCCACTCTCTATTCAGTACCCATGCAGCAGCACTGCCGCAGAGCTCCGCTTCCCTTTCATTTAAATGTACCCAGCTTTCTTCAACTATAATTGTACAATATGTCCCCTGCCAATACTCTAAACCAGCAAAAGGCCCAGGGGATGCCAATTCATGTGAGAGAAACTGGTAACTGGGATCGAGAGCTCTGAACATACATGTGAGTGGAAATATGCATACCCATGTAACTCTAACACCACAAGCTACGTTGGTGCTTTCTATTTAGACAGGATCTCTCCTGCTGTTTCAGTGCCTAGCCTCAAATGCAGTCCTCAGAGCTCAGCCTGGAGGGTAGAATCACATCACAGCTGCTTTTACATTTCAACATTGTGTCACAGAGCACAGTTCTGATGTCAGAACACTTCCACCATGCCACACACACTGTTCCGTGGCTATAGGAAACCTTAGGTTATGTAAGAACACCTGTTAGACCCAGAGCATTTTCAAAAAAACCCCAAGGATCCCTTCCTCAGAATTCTTTTGAAAGAATATGTCAAAAAACAGCCTTTAGCAAACAGTGCTGACTTTCACAAATTTGCTTTAAAAAATCTAGATTTAAATTTTTAATTCACATAATAAAGCGAAAGGTAAGGGAAATGGATACATTAAAATAATTAGTAGCTCACCCAGAATTCATGACCTTTAAGGCTAAGGAAATAATTTAATGTTTGGACGTCAGAGTGAAAAGGGTGGCCTATGGGAAGTAAGGCCTCACATTCTGGCCCTTTCTCCTCCCTCTCACAGACCTTAGCCAGAAGAAAATGTCCTAAAGTAAACAATGAGCTACTTCCAAGTCAAGAAAGAACTGGGTTTCATCACCAACAGCAAAAGTGGGGAGGGTGTGGGAACAGGTAGTTTTTTTAAGGTACCTAGTTAAAGTGATTCCCAAAAGGAAACCCTTTAAAACAGTGGTGAAAACAGACCATGGGACATCTTTTTGTTTGTCCATTTTATTTTTTTGAAACAAGGTCTCTCTAACATAGCTCTAACTGTCCTTGAACTCACTGTTAACCAGGCTGGCCTTGAACTCAGAAAGATCTGCCTGCCTCTGCATTCCTGATTGCTGAGATTCCACTGGGCCCAATTTGAGACAACTTTTTAACATGACCCATTTCATCTGATGAGCACTGGAGTCCTGTGTCCCTTTTAAAGATAAAGAGAACCAGTTCTTGGGAAGAAAGAGGAGAAAGATGAGTAGGAGCAGTAGCTGGAGGTCTTAAGAGCTGACTCAACAGGGGTAAGGCTACTTGCTGTACAGCATGAGGATTCAAGTTCAAATCCTCAAAACTCCTGGGAAAAGCCACATCGTGGTCCCTCTCCTGTTTGCAACCCTAGTGCTATGAAGGGCAGAGAATCACTGTGGCTTTATGGCTGTTAGGCTGTTAGCCTAGATTCAATGAGAGAGCCCCCCCCCCCCCCCAAACACACACACCAAGGGAAGGAGAATGACAGAGCAGGGCACAGACACAGTGATGTGTTTGGCATACACAAATGGTCATACAGCGTACACAGACAATCTTTGAATCCAGTGGCTGGCGGGAATATAGTCAGATCACTACTGAAGACCTAGAGACCTGCTGATATCAGCTACATATCAAAGTAAAAAGCAAGCAATCCCCAAGATCCACACGGCACAGAGAAAACCAGCTCCAACAGACTGTCTATCGACCTCCACATGTATGTTGTGGCACGTGTGCACCTATACACTTACACAAAAAATCCTGTAATTTAAAAATAAACTTTTACAGAGCCAGGAATAAACTGGATTCATAAACAAAATAACTACCCTTAGATAGAAAAGAGAAGCAAATGCTTGGATTGGCCCAGTGCTGGCAGCTCAGAAACAGGTACTTAACTTATTTAGAACACTGCCCTTCTTATGCACCTGCTTCACTTCCAGAACAATTTCCTTTTAAGGAAAATGAACAAGTTATCCTAAGTGCTATTTTTTTCTAGCTGAATTTTAAAGAAGATACAAGGAATGTGGGTATCTGCTACACGAATAACTACTTGCTAGAGCACGGTCCACATGAAATAGGCGCTCTTTTCTTGTGGTTGCCACTGTGAATCTACCCACCTTCACCCAGTTAACCTCACAGCTTTTAACTGAATGCACTAACTACTAGGCAGGTCTAACATGCGTAGGTAAGACAGGAAAAAAAGGGTAAGAAAGGACCCTCCATACACTGGAGCAGGAAAAGGAAACTCTAAATAAAAATAGTTAATTTCATATTAATTTTAAAAAACAGAAACTGTGTAACAGTGGGCCTTAAAGGTCACTGACAATTCTTCCACATGGAGTATATTGATTTAATATTTGACTTTGATTTGCAGTTCCTAAAAGGCACATCCAAGTTTCAAAATTTTCTGATTTTGCTCTAATGAGCTATCCTGTGGTTTCACCCAGACTCTGCTTACAGAAAACACTCTGTGGAGGCAATGTGCTAGTAGCCAACTAAGTTGATTTCTTTTAGAATATTACATTTTCAACATTATTTCAGAGCATGAAACCCCTTTATAGAAAGACACGAAGTCCTATTCTTCCTATTGTTGAAAGTAGCAGAGCAGAGCCGTCAGGGATAATTAAAGACCACACACTGACCCAACCAGAGGCTTTCGAGAAGGCCAGGCTTCAAAGAGAGCTGTTTGCCTATTATTTCCACAGCCCAGCAGCACCAAGGGAACTTGGGGATAAAGCTTCCCTGAGCTGGGGCCTCAGTCACTTCCTCAGGAAGTGGTACAACCACAGCAGCTCCCCAGGCTAGTCTCCAGCACAGGACCAGAAGCCTGGGAACCACATCAGCAGTCCTGAGCAGGCTTGCCTGAGCAGAATGCCAGCCCAGGTGGAAGATGATAGGCCCTACACACTGCAGCCCCCTTTCCCTTCACACCACAGCGCCCACCCAAAGCCCATGAGTAGCAGGGTCAGTATCATGCTGACATGTTTCCTTTTTCTGTTCCATTGAGATATAGAACTGTGCTAACTGGCTGTGAGACAAAGATTCTTGAATAGGCAATATCTACTCGCCTAAATATTCCAAATTATTTGTCCAAAATACCTATTCAGTGTTTTCGTGTCGAAAACAATGAATTTAAAGAGTAAGATTATCCTCGGGTTAGAACTTCAAGGGGAACAGTCTGCAGGAAAACCTCAAATACAGCTGAGGAGTTAAGAGATGTCTCAGCAGGTGAGTGTTTTTGCTGATCTTCCTTCCAGAGGAAGGAGAAAGGTGATGTTTACGGCTGGGCCTGAAATCTCAGCCACTTAGGAGGAAATCCTAAGTGTAAGGCTAGCCTGCGCCACTGAGTGAGTCCAAGGCCATCTATACAACTTAGAGAAGCTCCTGTCTAAAAACTGAAGAGAGAGGAGGAGAGGGGATAGAGAGAGAAAGCCGGAACTAGCTCTCTGGAATCAAGACAGTAGAAGAGCCTTTGCTTCTGATCCTCCCACACACACGGCGCTAGGCTTATCTCCAGTACTGGGAGCAGGGACAGGACAGGAGCTTATGAACAGTAAGCTACAGCATAAAAGCAGAGTCAAGTCCAGGGTCTGCCCAAGGCTCAGGTTCCTCATTAACATGCTGTAGAATACAACCACAGCCCAGCCATGGGTGCCTGGACCTTACCTGAAGGACCACATCAGCACATCCTGGTGTAGGACTAGTAAGAAGTGCACAGGGCATGACTTGTCCAGACTCACTGAGTTCATTAGCTAATTAAAGAAAATCCTCAGCTAAGGAGATTACCATAGGGCAATTTCTCTCTCAGCAGCTTCGAGAACCAATAAATTCTTAAAATCCAGAAAGGGGAAAAAATGTTCTTTTCTTAGTTACTCCCAAAGAAAAATGAGCAGTAAGGACCCTGTTTGATATATCAGGACAACAAGCGACTGATCTTGTGGTAAAAGGGCAGTGTTGAAAATCAAACTGAAGAACATCTCTATACAGAAATATTTGTAACAGAAAAACACTTAAAAATTATGTAAATTTCCATCAGTAAAATGAGAAAGAAAAGGCATTAAAAAGCTATGGCAAAATACAAACAACATACATATATTTTTTCTTCTTTCTTTTTCTTTTTGGATTCATTTTTGTGTGCCTCTCCCCCATACAGGGTTTCTCTGTGTAGCCCTGGCTCTGTAGACCAGGCTGGCCTTGAATTCACAGATCCACCTGCCTCTGCCTCTGGGTTCTCACAGTGTTGGAACTGACTCAGATGAGTCTCACAGACCTGTCAGTCAAGTGTTCTAACACTGAGCTACAGCACATCTGAACCATTTTTGTTTTATTTTGTCTTTGAGACACAATCTAACTAGTAGCTCTGGCTACCCTGGTACTCTCCTGGTAGGCCAGGCTGACCTCAAACTCAAAGGCTAGCCTGCCTCTGCTGAGGTGAAAAGTACAGCAGCACCCCCAGCACCATTTGTAAGCACAAAGATCAGATGTGCTAAACTCCTTCCTATTCCTTCTGTCTTCTTAGAAAACTTGAAACAAACAAAAAACAAAACAAACCCAGCCAGCATGTCACTCATGATGCTCAGGCAGAAGGGCTGCCATGAATTCAAGACTCAAAACAAAACAGGAAGCTCATTCATATAAATGTAATTTTGCCTTTCAAAATTCTTACTACATAAAAGGAAGTAGGTGGGACTTTCAATTTCCTATAGTCACAGCCTTCTCCTGCTGTGTGCTCCTCTGTGAGTTTTAGCACACTGAAAGGTATGGACTAGATCTGTTTCCATAGAGAAATTTTAGAAAAATTCGTCAAGATTGTGTGTGTGTACATGTGTTTGTGTGTGTAATTGCACGTGTGGAGGTGAGAGGTCATGTCTCACAACTTCTTTGATCAATCACTCTCCTCCTTATATTCTGAGATAGGTCTCTCACCGATCCCGGAGCTCACTAACTGATCTGTGCTGGCTAGCCCCAGGAATCTGCCTCCCCAGCACTATTTTAGGCCTGCACTACAGCCGGCATTTCTTTAGAATGTGGACAGGGATCCAAACTCAGGTCCTTAAGCATCTGTGGCCAGTGAACCACTCTTAGCCTTGAGCTGAGCACAATCTTCTTGCCTCCACTTCCCAGGCCCAGGTCACCAGGTCCATCCAGACTCTCAAGTGGGTTATTTAAGTGGTTCTACAATGAAAGTAATGAACCTTTCACTAAGATTCTACAGACTTCAATAGGAACTGCTTTTGAGTTAATAAAACCATGTAGTGAATTCCGGAATTTCATAACTATGCCAAAGTGGCCAACAGCACATCGAGGGGGGTCACACATGCCCAGACTCCAGATGCATTTCCCTGCTGTCTATAAATGCCATGCTTTTTAGTGGCTTCTCCACAATTCTACTTGGAGGTAAAATATACATTTCCTAAATTAGAAGTGATATTTTGAGTACAGAAATGAGAGCTTCAAAGTAACTTCCCTTTATCACCTGAATCGACCTTCCAAATTCCTGTATCCAAGCAAGTCCTGCCACTGCTCCTCAACTGCTCCCACGATGCTCCCATTTTGTTTCTTCTCATATGCTTTTGCAACTTAACAATTTTCAAATCTTAAATTTAAAGTATTTGCAAACATTTTTGAGATTCCTAACATTACAATATAGGAAGGAGGGCTCATCGGGTAATGGCACCTGTAATCATAATCACCTGTAAATTCCAGTTCCAGGGGATCCAATGGCCACTTCCATGGGCTCCTGCACGCACATGGTGTATATATATCCACTCACACATACACACACACTCACACCCAGGGAGAGAGAGGAGAATAGGAGAGTGAGTTCTATGATTTTCCCACCTTAACATACAAGACAAGGAGCACCCCAGCCTATGTGGTGCTCAGAGTTTCTGGGCTTAAGCAACTTTGCAGGTATCAGAAATTATGTTTAAATAATTCTCTCTAGAAGCTGGTTTTAGGGAGCAGGAGTAGATTCTATATTTAAAATGAGGTGGAAGTACTGGCTACCCATTTTTCTAACAATTTCAGGAAAACGTAGACAACCTCGTGAATAAGCAACTGACCACATCTTCAAATACTAAGGAGTAAAGGAGCTGGAGAGATGGCTCGGTGGTTACGAATGCATACTGCTTTTGCAGAGGACTCAAATTCGATTCCTGTAGCCAGGTCAGATGGCTCACAACTGCCCAAAACTCCAGTTCCAGGGGTCTGATGCCTCTGGCCTCCAAGGACAGGTGCATTCAGATGCACAGACATGTACACATAATTAAAAATAATAAAAACAAATCTTAAAACTAGTTTAGTACTAAATATCCAATTTTTCTGAAAGGATTTTGCCTGCAGTTGAATGCCATAGAAATGATTATTTAAAACCTCATGAGGCTAGAGATGGTAGTATACTTCTTTAATCTAGCACTTAAGGCAGAGGCAGGCAGAAAGACCAGCCAGGTCTACACAGAGAGGTCCTGTCTCCAAAAACTAAACTAAAATAAAATCTTCATTTGGCTAAGTATTGCCAAAACCAGGACCTCTGTGCTGTGAGACTCCTATGTGCATGGTTAAGATGGTGAGAAAAGCCAAGAACCCGAGGGAGATCGTGTCCCTTTGGGATGACTCACCATGCCGAGGAGCAGATCCCAGGCCTTGCTCATGACTGGCAGGCACCTTTCCACTAAGCTATACCCCGTCTTATCACACCATCCTTTAAGATTTCACTCCTGAAGCCAGAAACAGTGAGCACACTCATAATCCAAGCACTTGGATGCGGAGGAAAAGGGATCACTGGAAGTTCAAGGCTGGCCTAGGGTATACTGCAAGACCCTATCTCAAGAAGAGAAGGGAAAAAAATCCACAAATGTAAAACAGAGACAGAATACCCAGCTCTTAAGAAGAGCTATTATGTGTGTTTAGAGGCATGGGTTACATCTGAGGAGTGGAGTAATATTTATTCTCTTTTAAAAATGAGTTTCCGAGCAAGTTAACCGAAACTAAACAAGTGGGTTCTGAAGGGATGGCTGAGAGTTAAGAGCACTGGATGCTCTTGCAGAAGGCCCAGGCTCAGCTCCTGGCACTGAAATGGAAGCTCACAACCATCCATCACTCCAGATCCAGCAATCTGACACTCTCTTCTAGCCTCTGTCTGCACACCTACTGTGCACTCATATGCAGGCAAAGAGCCACACTCATAAAATAAATGTATACAACAGAAGCAAAAGAAGCCAAGTAAGTGCTCACTCAAAACACAGCACTGTCTAAATGGGAGTTACTTCAAGTTCAGTGGCCATGTGACTCTTAACTAGGCGGAGTTAGACCTCACTGGAGAACAAAATGAAAAAGACAAAAGGCCAGCGTGGGGATTCTAGCAAAGAGAGAGTCCCAGAACAAACCAAGCCACAATGGTGGTGCTCCCAACAGTCAATATGAAGGCAGATGGGACCAAAATTCCTAGCAATCCAGGGGTAACAAAGAATGTCATCGTTAAGCCCCCTTAACAAATAGGCACCTTATCAAGGTCTTCTAAGAAGTAAGACAGAAAGGGGGCTGAGAGATGGCTCAGCAGTTACGAGCACCACCCACTGCTCTTCCAGAGATCTTGAGCTCATTCCCAACAACCACAGGATGGCTCCCAACCATCTATGAGGAGATCTGGTGCCCTCTTTTCTCATGCAGGCACAACACTGTATACATAATAAATAAATAAATCTTTTTAAAAAAAAAGAAGACAGAGGAAGCTTTTCCCTACCTTCAATGACCTGAAACTAGAGTACAGTGTAACCAGAGACACTACAGCTCAATTTGAAACTCCAGCTGAAGTCAAGAATATCCTAACACTCAGGATTAGAGGAACAATTTTAATTATGACCTGTCTCAATAAAAACCATGAAAGGCCAATCACTACTATGTCACGTGCAGAACTAAGTATTTATCATTCCCCAAACTAACAGTGGCCAGACCATCAAACATTGACTTTACCTGATACTGTTAAGTGCCTATGAGAATTCTAAGCATCATACATACAAAGACTAATTAGAAGGGCTTAAAATGTACATTGACATGCCTATGCAAGACCCTAAACATAGGTTCACACAACTCTTCCAGCGATTCAGCCAAGTCTACCCCAAGCATCTGAGGACAAGGTACTACTCACATGAGCTGTGCGCTTGTGGAACATATACTGTAGACTAAATGCTTCCTACATGGTTTTTATAATTGTTGTTAGGCAAGTGCCTTTACCCTCTGAGCCATCTTACCTGTGCTACTATGCTAATGAGGAAGTAACAGCAGACTCTTTTAAGTTTGGGCTTCTGTAAGTGTGGTTTGTTTGGTTTTGAAAAGTCTCACACTCTAGCCCAGGAAGGTATGGAGGGCCTGGAACTCTCTATAGTCCAAACTGGCCTCAAACTCCTGACATTTTCACTCACTCAATTTTTTTTTAAGATTTATTTATCACATATAGTGCTCTGCATGCCATGTATGCCTGCATGCCAGAAGGAGGCACCAGAACTCATTATAGATGGTGGTGAGCCACTATGCTGTTGCTGGGAAGTGAACATGGGACTTCTGGAAGAGCAGACAAAGCTCGTAACCCCTGCACCATCTCTCCAGCCTCTCACTCACTCTTCAGACTACTATGATTTACAGGTCCTGAGCCGTCATCCAGCTTCACATGGACTCAAGTTGCAAAGTAAAGAGATCAGGTACCTCAGCTCCTGACCAAAGGGGACGTGGAGCTATGATCAGGAACAACTGGTCTGACACCAACACATTCTCATCCATGATGCTGCTGAGCCTCAATTCCTTAAGGATGCAACAGAACGACACCCACCCTTCAGAGAAGCTGGGAGCCCTGATGCCTCAGAAATCAAATGGCTTAAACTGGTTTTCTAATTGCATCTTCCCAACATGGTGTAGTCGCCTCTTGTTTTCAATAATTTTTTGTTTTGTTTTGTTTTCCCAGGATGTCTCTATGTAACTGAGCCATGGCTGTCCTGGAACTCACTTTGTAGACCAGCTTAGCCTAGAACTCACAGAGATCTACCTGCCTCTGCCTCCTAAGTGCTAGAATTAAAAGTATGTGCCATCATACCTGGCGTTTTTCATCATTTCTTAGGCAGCAGGTACAGTCAATCACTGCTGTACACATTTTCATCATGTGTCATGTGGACTGTGCCTCTATCAGTTCTCTCTCGTGCACGTGGACTGTGCCTCTATCAGTTCTCTCTGGATCACCTTCCTTTTTAGTCAAACTCCATCCCTTAGACTCTTCACAATTCTGTCAAACTCATCTTCTTCAGAACTCTTTCTTCAAAAGCATGTTTCACTTCAGAACTCAAAAGAACATTTCAGAAAAGAGTTTTACAAATGAAAAAAAATTCAATTTTGCCATAGGGAAGGTTTTGGGGGGTTTTGTTTATCTTGAGACAGAGTTTCACTATGTAGCCTTGGCTGGCTTGGAGCTCACTATGTAGACCAGGCTGGCCTGGAATTCAATGAGAGCCATCAGTACCTACCTCTCAAGTGCTGAAATTAAAGTTATGGGCAACCATGCCCCACAGGAAATTATTTTTCTCGTGGTTCAAAAATGAAATTAAGGCAAAGCTATAAAAGCCACCTAGAAGTCAGAGCTATCATGCAGCTACACTATGCTGGAGGTTAAAACTGACTTAGTGGGGCTGGAGAAATGGCTTAGTGATTAAGAGCATTGACTGCCCTTCCAGAGGTCCTGAGTTCAATTCCCAGCAACCACATGATGGCTCACATGGTGCCCTCTAGCCTGTAGGATCACATACAGGCAGAACACTGTACACAAAATGAATAAATACATCTTTTTAAAAAAGAAAAGTTAGAGAACCTAAAAAATCTATTCCTACCACTAGAGAAGGAAAGCCATGAACAAACCAATACCACAAAGTTGTCCTCTGACCTTCACATGCCTGCTTTGCCTCCCAAGGCCCACTTCATCTCACCACACACACACACACACACACACACACACACACACACACACAAATAATTCTTTTTTCTGTGTGTAGGTGTTTTGCCTGAATGTATGTCTATAAACCACGTGTGCCTGGTACCCACCGAAGCCAGAAGTAGAGTTTCAGATCTCCTGGATCTGGACTTACAGATAGCTATGCGACACCAGGCGGGAATTCCCAGGCTGTACATAGTTGTAAGATTCCCACGCCAGTACTCTTAACCACTGAGACATCTGTCCAGCCCCATAAATAAAAAATATTTTAAAAGAGCACCTGGTGGCTAAAAAGATGACTCAGTGCTTAAAAGTGCCCACTGCTCTTCCAGAGGACCAGAGTTCTGCCACCAGTACCCACGTTACAGTACAAGCTATAAATGCAGCTCCAATGCCCCCTTCTGGCCTCTAAATGCATGTGCACAAACCCAGAGATACACATGCACATAAATTTAAAAATTTTAAACTATTAAAAACAGAGCACTTCCTACTCCAGCTTCTAAGCTTACCTAATAAACATGTAGCTCATTTCTCGCCACCTGACTCAGTCACATATTGTTTTGCCAGTGTCTAAACAAAGATAACTTCTAGCTCTTGTGCATTCTCTAAAATGCCCTGAATCTTCAGTATATCAGAGACAGACAACTAAGACAACAGAAGGTAACTCTGAAAGAGCATCAGAGGCAGGGAAGAGAGCTGGGGCGGGAAGGGAAGGAGGATGAGAGAGAGCATGCTACACAGACCAGTGACCTTGCCATTATGGCTCCTACCACAGCAGTCCTGGGGGTGGGAAGGAGTCTCAAGTCCACTGAAAACTGCTTGTCATTTGTAGTGGGCAGTAGATACATGTGACAGGGACAGCTGGACACTTGACCTTGACAAGTGAAGAAGAACTTAAGGAGTACAGGGGGTGCCCAATGAGGGCACTGAGCCAGGTATGAGAGCAGACAGCTGTAATTCTGGCACCCAGAAAGCTGCGGCAGGAGGACTGTCAGACTCACGGCCAGCCTAATCTACGTGGTGAGTACGTAGCAGACAGGGCTACATAGCAAGACTTCTCTCAAAAATAAGCAAGCAAATGAGGTCATGGAAACAGGGCTGAGCAGCAGCCATATCTGGCCACGGGTTTTAGAGAAAAGAAAAAGTGATTCTATCAGGAAAGCAGGTGACTTCCTGGGCTGGAATCCTCCTGGTAGTCGCCACCTCTGCCTCTGCCTTATAAGGAGCTCCCTTCCACTCTGCTACATCAACAGCTATGTCTTTGTCCTGAGACCCCTACAAGGAACTGCTCCCTGTCCACATGCTCCATTTCTGCCACACCAGTATCCTGTCACCATCCTCTGGAGGCTGGAGTCCCTGGTATGGTCCTTCCTAAGACTCACTCACCTGTTCAGAGCCTCCTCCCCTATTAGCACTACCTACTGCTTGCTCAATCCATCATCTGATGTGAGCATCCATTCTGCATCCCCATGTTCCCGCTTGTTCCACTGATGGTGACCACCACCTCTGATGTGCTTTCTCAAGTCCTCTGTAGGCTGATTTCTGGTCTTTGGCTCCTAGCTCACCCTGATTCTTGGAATACCCAAGGCTTCACTTGTTCCAACTACATTCTGAATTTTCCAGGGTTCTGACACTCAAAATTCCTCTCCTTCCTCCACGACTGCCCAGCTTTGTCCCCATTCCAGCAACCCTCGTCCAGTCCCATTGCAGCAATCTGCGACCCCACAGCAGCCCAACCCACCAGCCCAGAAGAGACTCCCACCATGTAGGGAGCAAGACTATGCAGTAAACTAGCAGATCACAGGTTCAGCCAACAACTAGTAAGTCACTGTCAGTGTCCAGGTACATATTTCATTCAACTGTGGCCAAATGTCCAACATGATACACAACTGCATTATGATGTATGTGTTAAGGAAGATATTTTTAAGAGATTGGGGTAAACTTCCTCATTTGACACTACTGTATTACTATCTCAGAGTTAACTGGTGAGCCTTCACAAAGTAATGAACCCACTAGTCCAGTATCTCATAGCTCAATTACTTAGTATATCTGCCCCTTCCTACAGCTCAATTTCCTGGCTGGCTGGGACTCCGGGGTGACCTTCCCAGGAGAGCTGGCCCCCAGGACTCACTGCTGATAGCCCTTTACCATGTCAGCTACCTTCCAAAGCTGTTGTGCGGTGGCTCTCATAACTCACTCTTAGAAGTCGGCAGTCACTTCAATTCCTTGTCAGGTATAAAGACAAAAATGGTGGCTGATTACAGACTCTGGATTCCTATCTCTCATGAGAACCCAAGTCACTGAGCCAACTAAACTGGTAGGCACTGCTCCCGTGCTGGCCTAAGACCTCACAGCCCTGGGACATCTTCTGCCTTATTAGACTGGAGGAACCAAAGGGCTACAAGGAGCTGGGAGTGATGGCCCACGTCTATAAATTCAGCACCCAGGAGAATGAAGCAGGATTGATTACCAAAAGTTCAAGGCCGGCTCAGACTAGACTTCAGTCTCAAACACACAAGAACAAAATAGGGGTTGAGGATGTTGGGTAAGCACAGGTCCTGGGTTCATTCAAATTAAACACTGTAACAATATCCCTCCAGGACTTGTGTATCAGTTAAAGTGTGACAAGTGACCTTAGACAACCAGACAGGTACAGACCACCAGAACAAGCCAAGATTTTACATGCAAAAACAGGAGTGCATGGGGTGGGGAAGATTGTATTGCGTATAGGACGACTTGACCCTGGTCCTAATCTACCCACCCATCACTTTAGTGCAATCACTTTGGGTTTTGTTTTCTGTTTTTTGAGACAGGTCTCACTACGTAACTCTGGCTATTCTGGAACTCACCCTGTAGACCAGGCTGGCCTCAAACTCACAAAAATCTACCTGCCTTCCAAGTGTTAGAATTAAAGACATTTGCCACCACACCCAGCAGAATACTGCAATCATAGCTAATCACTTTCCTGCTGAGCCTTCACAGGAATGGCAAGTATACCTTCCAGGACATTAGTCTAAGGCATGAAGCACACACCTCCTAATCTACAACAAGAAATACTTTCTTTCCCATTCTGGAACTTACAGAGGCTAGCTATGCAGTCCCTGTGACCAAGAGGCGAATTAGAAACACAGGGAGAGAAAAACTAGCTCCATCTAGGAAGTGCAGACTTCTCTCACAAGGGGACACTAACAGTCATTGTACTTACTGTTTTCCAACCAAAGGACCACAAAAGAAACACAGATGATGGAAAGCACCGGGAAGTTAGACCACTACAACTTTTGATAGATGCCCACCCAACATCCTAGACCATCCTGTCCAAAAGAAACATGAAAACCATATGTAGTTTTAAATTTCCTAAGAGCAATATTTTTAAGAGGAAAAAAAGAGAAAGGGTAAAATGAATCTGAATGCCAGGTCGTGGGATGTGGCAGACTATATGCAGAATGTATGAGGTTACTTAACCACAGCATTATTTGTTCACTATATAACCAATATAAAAAATTAATGAGATAGTTCACATTTCCTTTAAGTCTTTAAATCATGTGCCTCTGTCTATCTCAAGTAGTCCAGGCTATTCTTGAACTCTATATATAACAGACGATGACCTTGAGACCAGTCCACTTACCTCAACCCTAGTGTTAGAATTACATACAAGCAGGACTTGTAATTTACAATTTCCAAATGCATCTTATATTTATGGTTCATGTGCAGGCATGAACATGTAGTTGATGACATATAAATATGTGAAGAGAATGCCAAAGGAAGAAGACATTTGGTAAACTAGCATTTTGGTTATTTGAGACAGGACCTCACTATGTAACCTTGACTGGCCTGGAACCCATACAGATTAGCCTGCCTCTCTCCCCCTGTAAGTGCTCAAACTAAAGGCTTGAAACACCATACCCAGCAAAGCTGGCATATTCTGGTGCACAAATTGTGTTCTGTTTTAAGGTGAAACAGAAATCTTGATCATGGCTAATGAATTAGTTGAGTTGTTCCATGAGTTAAGAGAGGTGATACATAAGGCTTAACTCCACCTAAAATAAAAGTCCAGCCACAATGGGACATGCCCACCACCCTCTCGCCTATGTTTCACCCACTATTAACCATCTATAAGGCAGCTTTAGCTGGAGCCCTAGACACAGCAGATGATACATACATATGCTCTGTATTTTCACTGTCAAAATTAAATATCTACTTGCAAGTGTGTTAAGATTGTCCAGAGGCATAAGATTCTCCAAAATAGTACAAAACAATGTCATTTTCCTCAAATGGGAATCCCAGGGTACACAGAACACCAGCCACAATTTGGGGAAGGGCTCAGTGCATGCTTTACCAAGCACTCTGTTACAGCGTCCGTTCTATTCTAGAGTTTGAGCAGCTCCAGGTCCCAGTAAGAATAGAATATAAATTTGTATCACTAAGGAGTAAACCAATAGGACACCTCAGAGGCATCCCACTCCCAGAACAAACAAACATACACATCACCATTCCCACTGATCAGAATTATTGAAGTTCAGCTTATCAGAGCCCCATGGAAGGCTTAAGTTGATTAACTCATGTTTCAGGTTCATCTGATACAAATTTCAAATGTGAGCAGAATTATGTACCCACCAAAACAAAAATCTGGGACACACCAGGAGTCAGGGTAGGAGGGGTCTTAGATGAGAGTCCAGACACCACCTTCTGCTCTCTGCTCTGAACTTCTGATAAGCCAACCCTCTATTTGGGTTAACTGTAAAAAATGAGGCAAAAACTACAAATTATATCTGAACTATGTCCAGCCATGGGATCCTTTAAAGCAATGGGCTTTGAATGATCCAACCTATGGAGCTTTCCAACACCATCTTAGCATTCAGATCCCTTCCAACAAAAATCACAAAAAGGTTGAAGCTGAGTAAACGCCTGTTTAGGTCTCCAGGAGTGTTCTACGTGCCAGGAAGTTCTAAGCGTGTACAGGTACAACAATCAACTTCAGTGAAAATCATACAACACTGATGCTTGGGGCCAAAAGACAATCAAGCAGACAGCAGCCTTACTGGGAAGACACGTAACAGCTAAGAAAGCCACTTAGCATTTGTCCAACATTTATATTTCTGTCTGCAGATGTCGATCAAACAGAATGTGCCCCCCCCAACAACGTCCCACCTGAAAAAGATTCATTAGATTCTCTCAGCTGTCTGTTTATGGTTGGAATGCTCTCATCTGACTTTCAAGTCACTTTGCTTCTCTCTTATTTTCAGAGCACATAAGAGACAAAGCATCGCTCTATTCCTTCTTGCTTCCCATTTGTGCCCAAGAGAACTTCCATCCTTCCGATGTGTTATATCTGTAGCCAGCTCTGGTACAGAGAACACATTCTCCTCTCCGTGTGCTGACCAGTCAGGAAGGCTCTTGGTGTATCGCCCAACTCATCACTTCAGTCTCAGGGGACAGTCGCCCACCAGCCTCAGCAGCTCAGGGGACAGTCACCCACCAGCTGAGCAGCTCAGGAGACAGTCACCTGCCCACCATTCTCAGCAGCCCATTATCTCTGCTCCATGACACTTGCTATGCCATCTCATGCCCCAAACACCATCCATCCATGTGGTAGGAAGCATGTCTCATAATCCTACCTGTAACACCACTCATAATCTGGACTCCCTGAGAAAGAGTCTCTGCCTCAGTTTCCTCACTGTCCGATGGATTGGTTCATCCCATTGTTTCAGTGTTAGTTAAAATCATCTCAGTGTAAAACTCACAGGCTAAAAGCAGGGTGTAGAGGCGCACACCTTCAATCCCAGCACTTGGGAGGTAGAGGCAGAAGGATCTCTGAGTTGGAGGCCAGCCTGGTCTACAAGTAAGTTCTAGAACAGTCAGAGCTACAGAGTGAGACAAACAACAACCCACCAGATAGATACCTGGGTGCCCGCAGATGTTAACTGTGAAGACTGTTTTGTACCTTCCTGAAAATGGTCCACTCTCCAACTGTTTCTTTTGTGGTGCTAAAGATGGAATCCAGGACCTCTTGCCTGCCAGCCAGCACTGAGCTACATCTCAACTTTCTGAAACAATGTGTTTTAAGTTCTTCAGCCCTCTTGACAACTTTACTGCACAAACCTTTAACCTTAGGAAACACCATGTTGTTCACACCTGTCTTTCTGTTAGTACTGTTCTAGGCTAACAATAATAGTCTTCCCTTATCGGTGACTTCACTTTCCAAGGTTACAGTTACAAAGGTAAATAGTTTGAAAATATTAAACCAAAAATTCCAGAAAATGAGCAATTTCTGTTTTAAGTAACCTTTATTACAATATGCTATAAATGCTGTCCTGTTGTCAGACATTATTGCTGATCTCTCATTCTCATCAGGCTTTCCATTCACTTTCCTTTTCTCTTCATTTTCAGACAAAGAAGAAACTTTGTTCCTTCTCATTTCCACATGTGCCCAGAACTGCCTCATTTCTCACAAGTATGTATGAATAGGAAAAACCTACCACACAGAAGGTTAAGGACTGAATCACAAGTAGTCTCCAAACTGGTTCCTCCACTGAGAGCTGTGATGCTGTCATCCGCCCAGTGGGACCTCTAGCCCAGGCAGCCACACCAAAAGCACTAACAGGCAGAAGGCCCACCCCAGGCAACTGTGCCCAAACCTGAACTAGCAGGTCAGGGCTCTTTACCACCACTCTTCCCATCTCTTCCACCTTCTGACTTGGTCACCTCAAAACAGAAAGGATCAGCTGCCAAGAAACCTCCATGTCACCTTCAGGACCCTCATTCACCTACATGTCACCTCCAGGACCCTCCTTCACCTACATGTCATCTCCAGGACCCTCCTTCACCTACATGTCACCTCCAGGACCCTCATTCACCTACATGTCACCTTCAGGACTCTCATTCACCTACATGTCACCTTCAGGACTCTCCTTCACCTACATGTTACCTCCAGGACCCTCCTTCACCTACATGTCATCTCCAGGACCCTCATTCACCTACATGTCACCTTCAGGACCCTCCTTCACCTACATGTCACCTCCAGGACCCTCCTTCACCTACATGTCACTTTCAGGACCCTCCTTCACCTACATGACACCTCCAGGACCCTCCTTTACCTACATGTCACCTCCAGGACCCTCCTTCACCTACATGTCACCTCCAGGACCCTCCTTCACCTACATGTCACCTTCAGGACCCTCCTTCACCTACATGACACCTCCAGGACCCTCCTTCACCTACATGTCACCTTCAGGACCCTCCTTCACCTACATGTCACCTTCAGGACCCTCCTTCAGCCTTCCTGTCCCATCACTCCCCCCTCCAGTCCATTCTCACAAGCAATGTGCCTTCACTGTAAAGCCACAGACATTCTCCCCCAAATTGTTGCGGGTGTCCCCATCTGATCCCCCTCAACAGCTTCCATCCCATTTCCAAGTATTCCCACAAGACTTTTGGGGTGAAGGCTAAATCTTTCTGCTAATTCCAATGTCCAGAAAGATCCTCATCAGTCCTGCTCGCTCTTCTCGGCCTCATGGACATCAATAGGGCATCAATATGGCTGCCACATGCCTGCCAAGCTCTCTGTACCTATCACTGCTCCGTGGCTTACACTCTCTCCTTGAACCCTGGCCAGCCTCACACACTCATGGGCTTTCCAGGTTCGACTGCAGAGCCACTCTTCAAGGCTCCTCCCAGACAGTAACCGTAGATGGCCAATGACCGTTTTATGACAGACAGCTCTATGGTTTCCTCCTTCCTCAGCATTCCCAGAACATGGCAAGATAACTGCTGCTCAAAAATAGTCAAGTCTCTGGTACCTGGCAAGAACTCTCACACCTGCAGGGCTTGAGGCTTCCGGGCGGGGCTGGCCTCCTGCAGCACTGCCATGGCCTCTGCCTGTCCTTCCTGACCCAGAAAGTGGTCTTCTCCTCCGCTCTCCCTCCCTCCTCCTCATGAACTCACCACAGGAAAGAAAAAATGAAATAAAATCTATCACTAAGGGTTAGAGATGAGCCTCAGTTACAAAATAAGTTCCAGGACAGTCTGGACAACTGTCTCAAAAAGAAAGAGAAAAGAAAGAGACTTGTTTTCAAATGTCTCCACTGCACTGCCATGACAGTGCCCACACACTTATGCCTCCTCACACTGTGGCCAGCGACTTCAAATGGAAGGCACAACCAACGTCTGTGAAGAAAACTACAGCCACCAAGATTTCAACAGAGGTCTTTGGTATCATTTTCTGAAATTCCAGCTCTATTATTGTGTGGTGTTTTACTGAACTGAAAACAAATTAAACCACCAAACTAGTCTTGAGATTAAAAATAATTGCCGGAAGAAATAAAGGGCTGCTTTACCACTTGTAGCTTTTTGTTTCCATTTTGGCTAATTCCGATTAGTTCGGGGTGATAAAGCATGTCATCCCATTAGTGTTCTGTTATCACGATCATCTCTCCAGTGTCTTCCTGGTCACTGGTTCTCTCTTCTGGAAACTCTTTACTACAGCTGCCAAGGTCAAATCGCTTCTGGATGATACAGTGAGCTGAATTTATTTTATTTAAACTTTAAATTCATACACATGTACCAAATAATGCCAAGTATTTACAAAAAGTAATAAAAAAATGCTAATACAAAATCCTGTGCACAGATATTTGTGGTAGTTTTTTTTTCCCCCATAACCACCTGAAACTGGACATAATCTTCTTCAACTCTTCAGTCAGAGAAAGGATGAGCAAACCGTGGTATATCCATATAGCAGACTAGTACTCAGCAATAACAAGAACCAAGAATTGAAATGCAAAGCAGTAAGGACCAATCTCGGGTACACCTTGCCAGTGGAAGACCACCACAAACAATATGGCCAGGGAATAACAGAATTGTGGCTGCCAGGGCTCACTTGGTAGGAAAAAAATTGCCTCAAAGGGCAGCAAGAGGTTTCGGCATGATGGGATTAGTCTGCATGGATTATGTCAACTCATATGTAGCTCTACATACATGTTAAAATCTAACAAACTGTATACCTAAGCAAATGTCACTGGGTGTAAATTAAACATTTTAAATTCTTTAACCATACTATGATCAGTGCCCATCCTTAAAACCCACTCCACACCGACATCCAGGATACTGCGCTTGAGAAGTAAGGGAGAGATGTCTGGGAGCTGAGGGGGAGCAGACCCACATGTCCTTCAGGTCCTTGTCACCTTGAACCTACCATTCCTTTTTAAGGCTCCACAGCAGGACAACTTCTGTACCAGCTGTACTTTACAAGGCTGACTGCTACCAAGGACATGGACAAGGTCACTCAAAATCCACAGAACATAGAAGCTCAAGAAAGATTTCAAAAAGGGGCCAGGGACAAAATCTTAACACTGGAACTCAGCCTAGCCAAAAATGTAAGCAATAAAAACCCCACTTAAATGTGTCCTTAAAAGACATGGCTGGGCTGGGTGTGGTAGCACGTGCCTGTAATCTATCTCAACACCCAGAGTCCCAGGTAGAAGGATCAAGTTTGAGTGTGGCCTGGACCATGTATCAAAACCCCATCTCCAAGGGGTATAGTGTTTGAGAGAAAGGAGAATAGGGTGGTTGGAAAGGCAGGAGAGAAGGAAATTGAAAGAGAGAGAGACCTATGAACAAAGAATGAAACCCTGAACCAGGTTAGACTGAGCTGCAAAAAAAAAAACAAAAAAACAAAAAAAACCTTGAATTGAGCGCTCCTTAACATGGAAAATATGACTCAATTTCAGGCAAAGGATGAAAACAGGCAAGTGTTGTTCACCACCCAGTTACACTCTCTTTCCAGGGTGCTCTCGCCAAACCCGCACATTCCTGCTGCAGACAGGGAAGGCCTGAAGGTCCTCCTCAGACTGCCTCAGGAAACAGCAAGCAGGCGCCAGCTGTAGCTCCAGTATGGGTGCCATGGTATTCCCTCCTGGCTCTTCCAGGAAGGAACACGCCCTTGCTTATTCTCCAGAACACTCTGGGTCTCTGGGTCCCTCTACCGCCCCCCTCTCCCCCAGAGACATGGGCCTGCTACCTTGTTATAGCCCAGCATGAGATCAACACCTGAGGCCAGCTCCAATCCAAGATGAGCTCATGATTACTGCCTGGGAGAACCAGCTCCCCAGCCTCCAACAGCATTTGCAGCTGGAAAGACTGGCCTAAATGCAAAACAAATGCTATTTTCAGGAGAGACTTCTTGGGGGGAGGGAAAGAACAAAGCTAAAACCACCAAGAGAGTACACCAGACCAGAACATTCCATGACATGCAGTACCTAAAAAGGGCTTTTAAAAACACATTCTCAAAAAACATTACGAAGGGTGAGCTGTAAAAGTTAAATAAAAACCCCTGCCCCTAGAAAGACAGGCATGAAGGACTAAATGATAGAATAGCTTATTGTATTAAGCTAATTAAGGCTTATCACATTAGAGCCATCTGAGTTTTAGTTGGCACCAGAAATGCAGGGGCCAACACACCAGGCAGTATAGATTGGAATATGCTCGACAAGCATTATTTCTACCACAATCATCTGCAGAACTCTGGCAGTTGGAAATGAGGTAGAATTGAAAACCAATTTTAGCACAGTGATTTGCAAAGAACCTTGTTCCATTGTGGAAGCTATTTGCTGGTATATCTGTCTGAGATCACATTTATCTCTATTAAATACTAAATAAAATATTCCAAGCTAACCATGCACTCTAGTCTCCCCCTTTTTTGCCAGTGCTAGCACATAGGCGACTGTCTGCAGCCCCCCCCCAAATTTTCCAACAATAAAAACCCCTACATACTTAACACCCTTCACTGCTGACAGATTGCCCACCACTGCCAACACACAACTTCCCCAAGTCTAAGATCCTTCGCATTTCTGAACAGACTAGTCTGCTGAAGCCGGAGAGGAACATGATACGCACTTCAAAGAGAAAATGTATTTGCAATCAGGTCTCCCATGGGCTCCTCTTGACTGTACTTTTACCAAACCAGCAGAAAGGCAGAACCAGCTCTGTTGCTGATCATACTGGACCTGACTCTGGTGTGACTGGTTTCCTGTTTGGGGAAGTGGCAGGTCTTTGCACAAGGAACCCCAAGGCAAAAATGTTTAGTGTTCTCCTGGAAGCTCCCTCGGCCTTTGTTCTTCACTAATTTGCTGCCCTCCTCTGCTTTCTCCTCGCCTCTCCTCGCCAAGCTCTAGTTTACATTTTTTTTTTTTTGCCAGCCCAATTCCAACTGCAGCAAAGCATTCAACATTTTCTACCACCCACTGCAGTGAGGCTGCAAGCTAACAGTCATTTCTGCACAGATAAAACCGGACAGACCTGGGCTCCTCTAGTCCTTCGCTGCTAGTATTCCACACTGAGATGTATGCCACAAATAATCCAATGGCGAACTCACTGTCGACAGTCCCCAAAAATCAATACGACATTCCACCACTTGACTGAAAACCTTTCGGGTCAACATGGAGAAGTATGGAAAAGGGAGAAGGGGTTGATAAACAAAGGATGAATAAGCCTCCAGGCTCCTCAAATCCTAAGAACCTGGCTGGGCTACTTCAGTTTGTTGAAATCTTTCCCTTCCTTACAACTGTAGGCAAAATGTGCCATGTGGACCTGCTTCTATTCAAAAACAGTGCATTCTCCACAAGGCCCAGCTGCCTACCACCCTCTCTCTAGACATGCCTTTCCAGGCCTGACTCTTTCAAATGCCCGGGCACATGCTATTTAATGAAGGCATTCAGATCTCACCTTGATACCAACACCATCAAAAAAGTCAGTGGAACCCCTTAAACATGGGTAACAGGAAAGGTTGGGTCTCCACTCCGAACCCCACTCATCTCCAGGGTACCAATCCATTGTCAGTCTGTGTCAGAATGGATGTGCAAATTAATATTTAAATTCATGCTAAAAATAGCATATCTCACCTTGTGAACCTTGACCTTTTGAAAAGACTTTGGACCAGTGCTCAGTTACTGTCACACGGTTGCATTCTCTGCAAATATGAAAGGGTTAAAAGCAGCCCCAGTCAACAGGCCTACAAGGGAAAAAAAAAGACAGCATGTATGGCTGACAGCATCACTGGAACGCATTTATGCTCATTTCCTAGAACAATATTGTTACCTTTTGGCCTTCACAATGGTCCCAAGCATCCCCAACACCCTTTAGTAGCATCTAAAAGGAAAAGCACAAAACAAAACACAGTCTGAAAGACGAAAAAAGGCATGCAAAGTAGCATTCTCCAGCAACAAACTACCATTACAAATCCATCAGTTCATTCTAGTTGTTTCCTTAAAAACACACACACAGAGAAACTGCACAAACCAAGTGTCCCCACCCTAATAAGGCACATACTTTTTTTTCTTTAATAAGGGTCATAAATCTCAGCTCCTTGTCCATCCCTTAAGCAAAAGAAAGAGGCAGGGAAAGCCCAGCTCATCTCAGACCCTGCAAACCTGCACCTTTCTCCCATCATCTCTACACAGGATCTTTTAGGGCTCCATTAGTCACGTACCAGTGCTGTGTGGTGTCTAAGTGTGCATTTACATACTGTGTTGGGATGGTACCTTCCTGCAAGCTCCTCTGCTTTTGGCTGCCATGAAGGGAGGAAGCTGCTATCCCACTGTAGTAGCTCAGTGACTGCATTGTGTTCAGGAGCTGATCTGCCTCAAACCAGTTTCAGCCGGTTCTGGTCACCCTACATAAAAAAGCTATGGCAACCCTCGCTGAGTTGCCAACAAGTCCCTGAAAATCATCAGCACAGGATGGGAGCTCGCTGGGGGTTGCCTCTCCCCTTTAGGGTTTCCTGAGAAGGGAAAGGTCATTGTGTGTGCCCCCTCCACACAAGCACAGAACCCTGGAAATGCTCACCTCACGAGGAGCCCCCCATAGCCTCTCAGGGCTCATCCCCCTCCCCTCCACCCCGAAGCCCACCGCAGACACTGTCTCCCCCTCCTTCTCTTCTTTTCCCCCACTTACCTCCCACAACCTGGCTCAGATCTTTGTGTACGTGTGTGTCAGTGTGTGTTCTCTGTGTTGGTAGCTGACAAAGAGCCCCCAAGAAAGCAATCTATGTGTGTCTCCTCACACTGGATGCGTCGGCTGCAGGAGCCGGCCTGGCCTCCTAGCAGAGTGGTGCTGGCTTGTTGACCAGGCTCCTCTCTGCCTGTCACCCCCACCCCACCCAGCCCCCTCCTCCCTTCCGTCCCTCTCCTCTCTCTCCCAGCCCTGTCACCACCACCACCAGCAGCCCCCCCAGTCTCCTCCTCCTCCTCCAACCTTCTCTTCTTTCAAGCACCTGGGGGGGGAGAAGTCCAAATCCCTTCACCTCTGGGTAGTATACACTGGTGAGGTGTGGGGCTCTAGGGGACAAGTCAAGGAGCAGTAGGGAAGAGGGGGCACCCAGGCCTTGGGAAAATCATCTGTGCACAACCAGCTCTGGAGGGGGGGGAGGGGGGCGAACCTGCACTCACGTGGCCCCCTCTGGAGCCGATGGGGCCTAGCAACACCGGCCTGGCCTCGGCCCCCCCGCCCTTAAGAAGCTGGCTGGGCGCGAAGGCCGGCTGTCCCCAAGGCCAGGGTGGGGACAGGCCGCCGCATTCAGGCCAAGGGGCCTGAGCCTCGCGCTCGCCGTGACCCGCGGGGTAGCACGAGGGGCCCGATGCCCCCTCCCGCCCACGTCCGCCCGTACCCCCGCGGACCCCTGTCCCAGGCGCACGCACACCCACCCCCTGGCCGGGCGGGCCTCCGCAGCGCTCAAGCCCGAGCGTCCGGGCCGCGGCTCGGGCGACCTCTGCTTCGCTCGCCGCCGGCGGCTGCTGCTGCTGCTGCGCCCGCTGCAATACGAGCGGCAGCGGCGGCGGCTTCCATGCTACGGGCGTGTCGCGCCTCCCCGCCGCCCGCCGGGGTCTGTGTACGGGAAAGCGGAGCCGGGCCTCGCCACTCTGGGGTTCCCTGCCGCCTCGGCCTCGCCGTGCGCACGGACGCCGGCCCCGCTCCCGGGCGCGGGCTCTAGGCCGCGCGGCGGGCGGCTCGGCCCGGGCCACGCCGGGGCCTAGCGCTCGGGCCGCCCGGGCGGCGAGCGAACAAAAGGGAGCGCGGCGAGGGGGAGGGGGCGCCGTGGGGGAAGGGAGCCCGAGCCGGGCGACGGAGCGCGAAGCCCGCGGCCGCGACGCCCCGCCGGCCCCGCGGCGCCTCGCCCAGGGTAGACGGCTGCGGGAGCGCGGGGCACTGCACGGCCCGGCCCGGCCCGGGAGGTGCTGATGGCTGTGCTGGGGACGGGGCCGAGCGGGGGCTGTTTTGCTGTCTTTTCAAACGACACTTGAGACTCTCACCCAGTCCTTTTCCATGGCCCCAAGCCGCGACTTACTGGAGTGGAAGGAAGCAAGGCCTCGCCAAAGATGGTTGAAAAAAAAAATGCCCGTGAGCCTCTCTACCCAGGATCTTGAAGCCAAGGTGCTGGTTGTGCTGTCCTCCTCGTAATGGTGGCAAATAAGTAAGAAGAGAGCAAGCTATCTTCAGATAAATTCAATCTGAGATTCTCCCAGGAGGTGGAAGAAAGGACTCCCTTCTGTTAGTTAGTGGTTTGGAGCCCTTTTCGCCTTAAACTGAGCCACAAAAGAATGGAAGACACCCCTAGGGTGGGGAGAAAGCCCTGGTGTAAAAGACACACGTTTTGCTTTCCGAGAAAAAGCCACTGGGGCCAGATTGAAGCATGGCATGTTCGGTTCATGTAGGGTGTTGGGGTTTTTTGTTGTTTTTTTGCTTTGGTTTTTGTTTTTTTTTAGACTGGGGGAATGATATTGAGTAAACAAGATGTAATAGCTGGGTCTTTGGGTTCTATCAGGGAAATGGTGCACAAATGTTACAAGCCCAAGTTGAACATACAGCAGGTGGTCATGGCTTACAGAACACAGGCAAAAAGAGACACACAGAAACCCAGCCAAAGGCCAGGAAAGAACATACAGCGTTTCCTTCAATGCCAGATGAAGTATGCTGTTTTCCAGCCCCATGTCCTGGTGCCCATATTGTGCACAGTCGAGCACGCCACTAAAAGAGTTCTTTTTCCTCTTTTTTTCTTTTTTAAAGAACAAGAGAAACCTCCATGTCGACCTAATTGTGCTGACTGGAGGTAAGACAAAATGGAAGGATCTGAAAAAAATTTTTTTTAAAAACCTGCCACCATTACCTCCTAAAAAGGCTCCCTCCTGTTTGCTTGAACTCTGAAGACAATACTATCACCCGAGTAGCAGTGAAGAATCCCAGCAGAAGTATTCCTGTGTGCTCTATTTTAAAACAGACTGGCGAATGTCTGCAAAGTGTACGAGAAGTTTTTCTTTCAAATCTCAGTATTCTCCTGCATTAACTTCCGTTGAGGAAGCCATTGTTCTCTGTAATAGGGCGCTGTAGGATGGACACTGTAAAAGATCTTTTGCTCTTTGAGATTTTTTTTTTTATGCAGATGACTTGAATTATTGTCTCACTTGAGAGCTCTTTAGTTTCAGCCTGCGACTGTGCCATGATGCACAAGTTGCAATGCATATCACAGTTTTAGGACGACCTATGCAGTCTGCAGATTTTACCAACCACTGCATCATGTTTGCCAGTGTTACAAGATGATGAAATTGAAACTCTCATCTTCTTGGAGCCAGAAAACAATGCCACCCAGCACATTCTGTGTGTTGAGTTTCAACCTTGCTTGGACTTATTTCATTTGAAAGGAAGCCTTTTCCTTCTTCTGAAGGTAGGCCGTTGTTAATATGCATGAAAAAAAATTATGTGCATTGAAGAGAATACAAGGACCTGCTAATCTGAAATCCTGATAGGCTAGCGCCCTGTTATAATATATGGAATTTTATCGTGCAGATGTCTGTCATAGGAAGGTAGTGGGTTGGTTTGAAATCTTTTGTACTTAAGTGGTCTCGTGCCCCTCCCCCTCTCCCTACATAGCACTGAAAGCTTAGGGAAACAGCATTTAAATGGTTACAAGAGTTGTGCCTCCTAAAACCAAAGTCTAACTTGCTTATCCTAGGAATCCAACTGTGCAACTGCCCCACGGATTTGTAATGCCAAAGACCTAGTGAGCAGGGCTCTGTCAAACCCAGTATCTTGGTCAACCTTTGGCTGGGGGAATTTAGTTTCACGGTTCCACTCATCATTTGCACAAAAGACAGGAGCTGACATTGCATCTTTTAAACCAGAAACAACCAAAAGATAACAATTTCTAGCAAATTCTCTCATTTCTATTTTTACAATGAGGGCTTCAGAGAAACCTCTTGGCCAGATAAACTGATAGTTAAAAACAAAGCATCCATTTGAACCCATTTTGCAAAATCATTGAATTTCACAACTGAAGAGACAGCTTCTGAGTTAGGGAGTAGGGGCACAACCACTCTTCCAAAACAATCCCTACAGAAAGGTACATTCTAATATTCTACATATGTAAGACTACTACCTCGTATACCGTTTTTGCTGTGAGCAACAATAAAATAGTAATTTGAAGTAAAACTATTATCTGAGTACAGTAGATAAGAGCAGGACAAAGAAAACATACCCTCGTTGCCAAATAGAAACGAAAGGAATCCCAAGTCCTTTGGGATTTTGTTATTGATGTTTTTATTGCTAACACTGAATGCCTTGGTGTTTCCTCCAGTGTATTGGAGAATCTCAGCTTCGTTTTTGCCATTTGTTTTTATTTAATCTTTTGGGGTTGGAAGCCAGCTCTGTAAAAGCCTGTAGCCACCATACTTTCCCTCCTTCCACTCTGAAATTGTGAAATTCCTTTGTTAGGCAGAGCACACAAAAGGTGTGTTTCTGGAGGGAGGGGGCGTGGAGAAAAGCCTTTTCTTTATCTCACCATCCAAGGCCTCACAGACTAACTCCTCAATCGCTGCTGAGGTTTTGAGCTGCACCTTTTTTTTTTTTTTAAGCTCAAAACCAAGGTAGGCCTAGGTGTGTGTAATTTGTAGAGGATTTAACATTTGTTAGCCTGTTTTAAAGGAATCGTTACATTTGACCTTAGAATAAAACATAATGATTTGTAGCAGATGTATAGATGGTCACATCAAAGTCAGGGAGCTTTTCTTATTAAGAGTAGCAAAGGACAGAACCAGGATTTCCCTTTTGACATATATTTCCATAAACCTACCCCCCAAAGAAATCATCGCCAGCTTTTCATTTTTATCAGCCAGAACTGGACTGAAAATCAGATCCCAGACTTACTCTTTGTTAGTGATTTCGGACTTTCTGTGGCAACATCTCCTCTTTCCGGAGCTTCAGCACAGTCCCCATGAAGGCCTTTTACTACAAGACCTGAAAAGGGGCTGGGCCTGAGTGGCTCCTTCCTAGTAGGCTGCACTTAGGGGGCTCCTAAGTGTTTGAATGGCCTCCTAGGTCCTGAGGAGTGACTACATACATTAATTCTTAACTCTGCCTATCTGGTAAATCAGTGATAGCCAGCCTTATTTCAAAGGAAGAAGAAGGGTGAGGACCAGAGAAGGTGATGTCTCTGAGCTGTTGCGTGAAGAATCAGAGAGGCAAAGGATGAGGCTTGGGGGAAAGTTAAGAATTCTGTTCAGAAATGGTGAAAAGAATTGTTGAGAACTGTAGATGTTTCTCTTCCCCTTTGTATCTCACTCCCTGACAAGAACCCATACTCCAGCTTGTTTCCTACTACTGAATCTGGGGGAAGGGGGTGGGGGTGGGGTTGCTGAGAAATCGAGGAAAGAAAATTCCATGAGGCTATGACCCCCTCCCCATCCTCTACTTCCATCACCCATCACGGAAACACACTCCTGTAGCAAAAAGCCCTGGGGTTCCCAGGTTTCACACCTTGACATCTTAGCTCCTCTCTGGAGGGGATCTTATGAGTGAGTCTCCTGAAGTGGGGATGATGCCTGGACACCATGTTGTGTTCTCTCAACCATCCTGCCTGCTCCCTCTGTCCCTGCCCTCTGCAAATAACCACAGTGGTCTGTGTATCCCATGGGTCGCATGAACTCATTAAATACTCAAGCACCTAAAAGCAAATCTGTTCCCAGTAAAACTAAGGTCTTTTGCCACTGGCCTGGATGCTGTATGGTTTTGCTGTTTTCCTCAGGATGAATCCCTCTAGTCTCTGAGAAAATGAGAGATATAAGTGCCCATGCATACATGTGGGTGTCAGAGGACATCTTTCAGGGCTCCTTCTACCTACCTTGTTGAGGCAAAGCCTCACTTCTACTGCTGTACTGTGTGCTCCAGGCTAGCTGGCCCTCAAGCTCTGGCCTATTCTTCTGTCACAGCCTCCCATCTCACTGTAGGAGTGCTGGCCTTAAACATACACGTCACAATATCCAGCTTGTTATGTAGGTTCTAGGGTTCAAAGTTGGATCGTCAGGCTTACACAGCCCTGAGCCATCTCTCCAACCACTTCTGGGAATTCTGACTTCTGGTTACTCACTGCAAATTGCCTTGGTCTCTGTTTAATGTTAGTCCTTTAGGAACTGTCTGGCATGAGGGTATGTAATACATTCCCTTCCATCTAATTCCAGAGCCCTGTTCATTGAGGCTTTTCACCACCGACAACGCTGGGGATGAACTTCTTTCTAATCCCTCCTTGGGCACTCCTCCACAAATGTGATCCAGGGGTTGTCTGATCCTCCTTTTCCAGGCAATTGTAGCTCAAGGCCCTTACCACCATACATCCTCAGAGACAGCTTTCACAGATTGTTAGCTCTTAGCCACTCCATCACCAAAGGCTGTGAGAATCCCTATACCACTTCCATCCCCACTCGCAACCCTACTTCCCATGTCCATTGCATGCCTTCGACTTCCAGCCTCTCAGGTCAGTTTAGATATGGTCACTACCAGGTCTCTATCTCCAATCTGGCCAGCTTCCAGAGCATTCTCCACACTAATGCTCTAGGAGTCTTTCTAAGGATGCCATCCCATTATCCCTCCACTCAGACCTTTGCAATGCTCTTCATTAGACCTAGCTTAGAAGGGTTTCTCTTGTGCAGCCTATTACAAGGCCTCCCTTGCCTCATCTCTTGCCTATGAGAACCAGGCTTGGTGAACATTCTATTTTTTGATTGTGACCTACTTCTACTAGCTATCAAGTCTGTACATGTCAGTCCCTCTTTCTCAAAGAGTCTCTGGCCTACCCTATTTCTGTCTGACTAATGCTTTCATATCTTGAGGTCTAAATGTATGTCATTCACAGAATGACTTCTCAGGTTTGGAGTAACTGACACGCACTCACTCCCAAATTGCTTTCCTTTTCTCTTTAATTTTATTTCCTGTGTGTTTTGTCTGCACATATGTCTGCACCATGTAAATGCCTGGTTCCTGTGGAGGCCAGAAGAGGGTGTCTGATCCCCTGAAACTGGATGATTGTAAGCAGCCATGCAGGTCCTGGGAATCAAACCTGGGTCCTCTTAAAGAACAGATAGAGCTTTTAACTGCTGATTCATCTCTCTTAGACCCACTACTTTGCCTTTTTACATGGTATGTTAATTTTATATGACTTTGTCACCATGAAACAAGAAGCCTATTAAGGACAGAGATGATGACATTATAGGTCACATTGGATTCCCTCCACTACTCCTCCCCTCCCCCCCCACAATTCAATGCAGTCACAGTTAACTTGACATTTTGAAGTAGTCACTTGGAGCATTGAATTAGAGGGGTTTTTGTGGTTGTTATTTTCTTTTCAGATAGCATTTAAAGATAAAAGATGAGAGCTAGGCAGTGGTGGGAGACGCCTTTAATCCCAGCAGTTGGGGAGCAGAGGCAGGTGGATCTCTGTGAGTTTGAGGCCAGCCTGGTCTACAGAATGAGTTCCAGGACAGCTGGAACTACACACACAGAAACACTGTCTTGAAAAACAATGGATGGATGGATAGATGGATGGATGGGCAGAAAGACAGACAGATAGCAGGGGAGATTATCGAATCCCTTATAATTTTCTGCTAAACTTTTTGATAAATATTTAAAGTCTATTTTGAGGACTTCTTAAAGGGAAGACCAAAAGCCATGTATCTCGAAGGAAACATTGGCTTCTTCTGGACTTTTTTGTTCTGTTTTTTTCCTGGGGAGTCTTACTCTGGGTTTGGGTGATGTTAGAAACAGTAGGTAGTAATAAGATGGGGAAATAGCTGAGCGGCTGTCACACAAGCATGAAGAACTGAGTTTGAATCCCCAGCACATGGGTAAAAGCTGAGTTCTGCACCATTTATCTGTAATCTCAAGGCTGTGGGGAGGAGGGTAGGCAATAGAGACAAAGATCTCTGGGGCTCCCTGGTTGGCCAACCTAACTGTAAGGACGGGTTTCTGCACAAGAGATCTTGTCTCAAAAAAAATAAGGGCCAGGTATGGTAGCACACACCTTTAATCCCCGCACTCAGGAGACAGAGGCAGGAAGGTCATTGTGAGTTTGAGGCCAGCCTCATCTATAGAGTTCTAGGCCAGCCAGTGAAAACCTGTTTTTAAAAATGTTAACACAGTAATGAACCACGTGTAAGACCAAATGGCTTTTCTCTTTTTCCAGCTGTAAACCTGAAACTTCCTAGGGCTCTCACAAGAAATCCCATTTACGGTCAAAAACATGTTTGAATCCCACATGTGTACAACCTCCAAGGCACCATTTCTTGGCTGCCCTAATTCTCTTCTCAATGGTAAAAAGAGAGAGAGAGAAAGGTTTCTTTTGGCTCCCTGTGAAGATAATCTGTCATGGTGGAGAAAGCAGGGCAGCAGAGCCTGAGGCAAGAAGCTGAGAACAGCTCTGGTCTTCAGCTCGGTCTCCTTTTTATGCTCTCAGGACCACAAGGCATGGGACGGTACTACCAACCTAGAATTTCCTGCACAGATTCCTAGAGGTTGGAGTCTTGGGTGGTTCTAGGTCGTGACACATTGACAAGGTCCTGGCAGACTGACAACCAGCATGTCTGATAGTTAATCTTGATCAACTTTAGAGTCAGACTCACTGAGTGTGGGGCAGTGCCATCTGTAATCCCTGCATCTGGGAAGTGGAAGCAGGAGTATGAAATCCTTAGCTCTACAGTGAGTTTGAGGCCAGCCTGGACTTTATAAGACTCTGCACACACACACACACACACACACACACACACACACACACACACAGTCACATGCACACTCACACGCACACTCACACACAAAACAAAACAGATGGAAACGGGGGACGGATGAGACTCATGTCTTGGTACATCTGCCAGGGTGTTTCTAGGGAGGACTAACTGGAGTTGGGAGTACTCACTAAACGTGGGCGTGTCATTTTATAGGCTGAGGCCTGGACAAAAGATGGCGACAAAGAAGGAAGCTGAGCAGTTTTCTTGTTGTTGTTGGTTTGTTTTGTTTGTTTTTTATCAACCATTCCATCCTAGCCCTGAACAAAAGTGACTGACAGACCATAACATCCTCTGCCACACACCAAATCTAGGTCTCCCCAGGTGTGGAGGGAGGGAGGGCTTCCAGGTCATCCTCTTGGGCAATTTCTCTTCCCTCATCCTTCATTCTGCTTCTCTCTCTTCCTCCTCTCTTCTTAAGAAAGGCTCTGAAGTAGCCCTGGCTGGCCTGACACTCATTATATAGTTAAGAATTACTCCTCTGCCTCCCCCAGCAGAGTGCTACATTATAGATGTGACCCGTGCTCAGGGAATCGCACATGCTAAGCAAGTGTTCCACCTATTGAGCCACACCCCCCAACTGTCTGTTTTTGTTTTATGAATCAGAGTCCTGGAATTCATGCAATCCTTCTGCCTCAGCCTCCCAAGTGCTACAGACATGAGCCATCATGCCAAGCTTCTCACCTTGGAGTAAGTTTGTCCTAGATGCTAGGTCAACTTGACTATAACAGTATATATATATACTGATATACACACACACAGAGAGAGAGAGAGAGAGAGAGAGAGAGAGAGAGAGAGAGAGAGAGAGAGAGAGAGAGAGAGAGAGAGAATATATTTATTTGCCAGTTAGGCTGTTCTTAAGTACTCTTATCCTGTACTAAATACAATCCTTAGGAGACTGGGGAAGGAAATCTACAATAAGCCCTTGCTGATACTGCCCACCTGTCTATCCTTATAACTGGTCCTTCTGACTCCTATGTTCTCAGCATAAATTACTAACTTGAATACAGTGACTGATGAGACACCACAGAGGTTAAGGGTATGTACTATTTGCTTTCAAGTACCCATCACCTCCTGTAACTCCATCTCCAGGAGATCTGACACCCTCCTTCTGGGCCACCTTGGCACTGCACTCATGTGTACAACCACACACACACACACACACACACACACACACACACACACACACACACACACACACACCTACACACCTACACATAATTAAAACTTTGTAAAATAAAAAGGTATACAGCTTGGCACCTGAGGTAAACCCTCTGGCCGCTGATGGCCATGCCTATGGAAGCTCCTCTCACATCTCCCATTTCTTAGCTTCTGTGATATCCTTTCTCCTTCCATGAGGCTATTCCTGCCCAGCCTTTCTTCTTGGCTCATTTTCTGCATGCCTCTCTGGAATACAAATTTTGCTCCAGGTTCTATCTTTGGTTCTCTTCATTCCTAAATCTGTACTTCTTAAAGGGATGCATTTGCTCTCAGGGCTTCGAATTAAATTGGCTGACTCCCCAAATCTGATTTTTAGATCTGATCTCTGTTCTAAGCCTTCACAGGTAAGGTACCAAGTTCCCCCACTACACAACCCAGGAGGCCTTTTGGGCCACCACATCTTGTCAGTCAAGGTCATTCCCATTTCTTCTTCCTTTCACACTTAAGGAGCAAGAGCTCATTCCTTCTTGCAGTTTTTTTGAGACAGTAGACCAGGCTAGCCTCAAACTCACAGAGATCTGCCTGCCTCTCCCTCCTGATGGGACTAAAGACTACCAAGTCCAGCACCCTCCCCGAGGTTTACATGACTCCTTAACCATTACACAAGCCAACTGCGCTTGGTCAATAGCCCTTGAGTAACTGGGTTTATATGTTAAGTGTGAACTGAGAATGTAGCTCACTTGTACACCTTTCACATAGAGGAGGCTCCAGGGCCAAGTATTGCCCAACAAAGTCAAATAAAAGAAGCTGGTTATGGTGACACATATATATTATCCAAGCACTCAAGAGCTAGAAGCATACTAGGGACTTAGTTCAGTTCAATTCCCCAGCGCCACATAAACTGAGTGTGGTAGCCCATGACTGTAAAGGTGGGAAGATCAGGAGTCCAGTGTTATCCTTGGCTACACAGTACTTTAAGGACTTCAGGAGATCCTGCCTCAACAAACTCTGAATATACTTATACTAAAAAAAATCATTTATTATTTACTTGAAATTCTGATTGAACTGGTCATCTTAGGTTTTCATTGTTGTTTGTGCTTTGTTAAACATGGAAACCCTAGAAACAGTCTCTATTCCATTCCTCTCTCTCCCATTTGAGGGCAAACTGTAAGGGCACAAATATGGGCTGTTAGATCTGTTGCTCTAAATCTCCATCATCCAGTGTTGGGCCTCGTCAGGCTTGGCCAAGGGTAAACTCCCACAAATGTTGAGGAGAAGGTAGAATGCAGAAGGCAATCCACCCTGGCTGAGGTATCAGCAAGAACCAGGCGATCCATGCCACATTCCTTCTAGCCTCCAGATCGGCTCTCAGAAATTTCTCAATTGTCATAAGGATTCCCAAGGACACACACAAGTATTGCTTCCTGATCTACTACCAGAACATGCTGAACTACTGAACTGCAGACACATACGTTTACAATGCCCCCGACACAAGTCAGAATAGAGCCAGAAAATTGGCCATGAAAATAATTTTGGTGCCCTGTCCTGAATTGCTGAACCTAGAACCTCTGCATTTCTGGCATGGAGCTGCTCTGTTCTTCTAAATTATAAAACAGAACTGTGTCCATTTGATCAATCGCTAGTCTTTAAAACACTTGCAGGCTCTGAGGTCTGTGTCATCCAATGTTCTGACAACTGAGTACTGTTAGCTCCAACTGGGTTACTAGGGAGGACTTTGGAATCTTCTCCCAATCATTCATGGGTATTAGTCAGCTAAATAACTCCCATGACTCAAGACATTCTTCTTAGGGCTATTTTCCCCAAGGCAAGGAGGGAGCCAGGGAGGAGGTAAGAGCTCCCCCAGCCCCCAGGTCACACCTTCTCACTCATTAGCTTCTTGCGACTATGTGAATTTTTCAGAGTCTCAAGCCAGAAGAAAACCAAGTTTTTCTTTTCTTTCATTACTAGAGTCAGGGGTGGGGACTACACAGCATCAGCCTTTACAGAAATAAATGTCGTAGATGGTGACCCCCCACCCCCATCCCGCTTAAAAATCCCCTTTAAGGGCCTGAAGAGATGGTTCCGTGGTTAAGAGCGCTGGCTGTTCTAGCAGAGGACTTGGGTTTGATCCTCAGCATCCTCCTGGTGGACTCCTTTGGCTTCCTTGGTGTACATGTTAATCTCTGTGAATTCAAGGATAGCCCACTCTACATAGTGAGTTCTAGGACCGCAGGAAGTACATAGTGAGACCCTATCTGGAAAATAAAAAACAATGAAAAAAGAAAAAGAAATAAAATTTCAAGGTCTAGTCCCCTCTCCAACTGTTCCCATACACCCCAAAGAGGTGCAATATTAAGATGCCTAGGCCAGACGGAACTGCGGCCTAGACATTCCATACATTGGGCTATTTTTTACTGGGCCTGTTGTGAATCCATTAATTTCATTAATATATCACTACTTCTTTGCTTCTGTTTTTTTCTCCTAGAATTTGATATCTAAACCAGGTTAGCCTCAAACTCACAGAGCTCTTCCTTTCCCTGCCTTTCCAGTGCTGGGATTAAAGGTGTGTAGCAGTATGCCTTGGCAATTTTTACATTTATTTGTGTGTGTGTGTATGGTGTGTATGTATGTTTGAGTATGTATGGTGTGTTTGTATGGTATGAGTATGGTGTAAGTGTATGTGTGTGTGGTATATGTGTGAGAGTGTGTGTATGTGAATGTGTGTGTATGTGTGTGAGTGTATCAGAGTGTGTGTGTGTGGATGTGTGTGTGTAAGTATGTGAATATGGGGTGTGAGTGTGTGTATGTGTATTCGTGTGTGGTATGTGTGTGTATAGGGTATATGTGTGTATTGTGTGAGTGTGTGTGTGAGTGTGTGTGTGTGAGAGTGTGTGTGTGTGTGAGAGCTCATCAGGGAAATGAGCAAGAGCTGAGGTGCACACATAGAGGTCAGAAGACAACTTTGTGGAGTCAAGTCTGTCCCTCTAAAAGGTCTCTGGGAACTATGCTTAGTTGTCAGACTTAATAGAGCAACTGCCTTTACCCATGGAGCCATCTTTCTAGCCCTATCTCCTCCTCTTCTGAACAGCCATTGAAACATGGAGCCATCTTGAATCAGTTTGCAGCTGATACCCTCTTCCTCCATCCCCAACAGATGCCCAACAGGGCCCATGGCTTCCAGGAGTTGGAACAGTGAAGATAAAGTCAAAGTTTGCTGGGAAAGCATTGTTAGCCGCTCTTTGGGTATATCTTTTTTTTCAGGGCCTCTGGCCTGAGCCAATGGATTGGAGGCTGTGGTTTTCCCAGTTATTAAATTAGATGAACTGACTGCAATGGTTTGTCCTGTCCTCTCCAAACTCATGCTGAAACTTAAATGTCAATGTGACAATATTGAGAGATAGCAACACTCTAAACAGCCTTTATGCTATTTGGACTCAAGAGTCTCTGCCCTGACCAGTGACTAATGTGGTCCCTGCAAGAGTGGGTTAGATAAGAAAGCAGTTGTCATAAGGTGTCCGCCCCCTTGTCATCTTCTTTGTGCACTCACCCCTTTACTCTTTGGGTTTCCCATCATTCATGGAGCAGCAGAAGATTCTTGTCAGAGGCCTAGCTGACACAACTACCTTCAACTCCCAACCTCAGGAACTGACCTAAAAAAAAACAAAACAAACAAACAAACAAAAAACCTTTCTTCTTTATAAGTGTCTCTGTCTGGGGGTTCTGTGAGAGCAACAGTACACTAACTGTGACAGATGGTGTTCAATGTCAACTTGACAGGATTCATAATCACCTAGGAGAGGAGCCTCTAGACAAGTATCCAAGGGATTCTTTTGTGTTAATTGATATGGAAAGGGTGGCACCATTCCCTAGCTAGGATCCTGGGTTACATATAAGGAGAAGGGGAGCGGAGCAGATGCCTGTATTGATCATTCTCTGCTTCTTGATTATAGATGTCATGTGACCAGCTGTCTCAAGCTCTCTCTCTCTCTTTCTCTCTCTCTCTCTCTCACCTGAGACAGGGTTTCTCTCTATAGCCCTGGCTGTCCTGGAGCTTGCTCTGTAGTCCAGGCTTGACCTTGAACTCAGAGATCCAATTGCCTGCCTCTGCCTCCTGAGTGCTGGAACTTAAGGCATGCACCATCACCACCCAGTCACAGGAGATGTCTCAAGCATGCATCCATATCAGTCAAATCAGGCAGTGAAAGGCATAGTCCCATGTCTCCTGCTGATCTCTATGTCTAAAAGCCTTGAGTCAGTCAAGCTTGGCTGCTCAGACCTGTAATTCCAGCTACTCAGGAGGCTGAGGCACAAGTTTAAGACTTTCCTGGGCTACAAAATGATTTCAGTTAAGCTCAGCTAAGGCAACTTAGTGAGACCTTGTCTTAAAAAGCTCTGAGAAGACCTGTGGATAGAGCTCAGTGATGGATGTGGCGGTTACTTCTTCCCAGGAGCAACAGAGAAGTTATCACCGGGTTAGCCCTTCTCTGACACTGTGATTTCTGCTAAAAATTGTTCCTCCTTCTCTCCCTGCTTGTAGCATTTATTGGAACCACTGGAATTGACTAATTTATTTCTATACTTCATGGACTCTGTGCTCTGCATTAACTATTTCATGGACTCTTCTATATTGATGCACTGTCAGTTCATAGTTTAGGAAAATAAGATGTAACTTTTTTAGGTAAAAGCAAATTGGCCTAAAGTCACTGTAAACCCTCATGGACCTCTGGATGAGCCCAGATGGACCGAGATAGAAAAAATGCACTTAGAGACAAAGTTGGAAATATGCATCCTTAGTGGTGAATTGCAAGAAAAACAACAACCAAACCCTCGTGCACAGGGCCCCAGAAATCCAAAGTACTCTTAAAAGACAAAGGCTGCTGGCTGAGTAAGAAGAGACAATGATGTAAAATGTAAATCAGAAGAGGCAGATGGGTTAGTGTGGGACCTGGAAAAATGAGCTCAGGTTGGAATATTGCTTTTGTAACTCCTATGCGGAACTTTCCCAGGCAGGAGGGGCAGGTTGATGTGGCAGGTGTGACCTGGCACAGGAAGGATGCAGTGACAGCTGAGTCACTCCCTAGCCTCCCCCATTCCAGTTCCGGTGGAGCCAGCAAGTCCATTGCCATTCGCTTCCGCCCCTAGGGATTGCCTAATAATAGCTCCCACGTGTTGGGCTGCATCTGTGCTAGGCCCTGGCCTGCACCCTCCTTGCCTTGTTCAGCCCAGTTTGGGGTAGAGTTGGGAGCCTGGAAGGCTACTGGGCTTGCCCAACAACAGCAGCCCTGCCAGAACCGGCTAGAACTGCTGTTTAGACTCACACTGGCTCGCTGCAGGCATAGGATGATCTTGCCTCTTCAGAATAATGCCTTGATGTTTTGTAGAAAATAACAAAGTTGGCTTCCTTCTGGTTTACGCCTTTTGAGTGGGGGGTGACAGGTGGGGTGTGCTCATCTGCCTTTTCCTTTCTAGTACATGCAGAATGAAGTTCTCTTCTGACCTCAGCTGCTTCCACCCGCGAAACAGCTCAAAGGACACAGCCATACTCCCATCGGTCTGTCTTCCTTGCCCACACCACCCTGCTCCCCAGGCATGGATCCCTTCAAAGCAAACTATCATCCCTTATTGGTACCAGACATCCTTAATTCTGCCTGCCAACTTGGTGGGGTATAGAATGACCAGGGAACACATCTCTGAGTGTAACTGTGCTTCCAGAAAGAGGAAAAGAGACCGATGCACCCTGAATGTTAGAGTGGTCCTGTCTCAGGGGCTGGGGGGAAGCAGAAGGGGGGGGGGTGTCACAGACTGAATAAAGAGGAAAAAAAAAAACTTAAGCTGAGCAGCAGCGTAGTGCAACTAACTGCCTCCTGTTGTTGTCATGACTTCTTCCAAGTTTCTCTTGCCACAGCTACAAGAAAACTAATACAGGACTGGGAAGAGAGGAATGATCGCTTTCCTCACTCAAACCACTGAACAAACCAAAGGGTTTAACATCGCTACTGTTGCATTATTGAGTGTGCCAGGGGTAGGCAGTTCATTACTAATTATGACAGGACCATAGATAAAGGCCAGCACTACCCCAGCAGATGGGCCATGCTCAACCCAGACCCTTGGAAGAGACCTGAGCAATGGCCTCACATCAGACAGCCCTGTGAACTTGGAAAAGTCATTCACCATCCCTGAAATTCAGATGGATCAGCTTGGAAGCTATAAAGGCTGCAGCATCCAAATGCCCTTGTCTTCCTGGGCAAAAATGGTTCAGAAGAAATGGCAGCCAGTCTCCACTTATGCATTCCTAGGCGCCAGGCACATGATTTTAGACATTTTCCCACTTCGTTCTATGTGAATGGCATGGCAGGGATAAGGGCAGTACCTCAGATAAAGGTGTCCAGGGGTGATGACCCTACTGCATTCTCCCCATTCTCTCCCTGGCTCTTTAAAGACTGAAAGCCATCCCATTAGGTGCAAATGCATGGAAACATATTCATGATTATTCAAATGAAGCCCACAAAACAGTTGCTACCACTCATAAATATTCATTGTTACCAGCTAATCACTAGCAATCTCACAGGAAGACGTGCTCAGGCAACCCCCACCTCTTCCCCCTCTGCTCCCTCCTCCCTTTGTCCAACAGTCCTAAGCCTCCCAACGTCTCCTGAGGTCTTCACCATCTTATTCAGGGAAAAGATATTTCTGGTTCATGAGTTAAAGCTTGCTTTATTTATCTCTGTCAGAAGATGACTCTACCCGGAGGCTGACCTTCTGCAAAGTGTAACTGGTCAGGTTTCAACAGCTGCAGATTCTCAGTCATCTATGTAAAATTTTATTTTATTTTATTTTGAGACAGGGTCTTCTTATGTAATTAGTTCTGGCTGGCCTGGAACTCATTATATAGATCATGATGGCCACAAAATTACAGAAACCCACCTGCCTTGGGCTTGAAAATATTGAAAAATACCCCCTTCCCCTTAGGATTTATTTATTTTATTATTATTTATTTTGGTTCAAGACAGGGTTTCTCTGTGTAGCTCTGGCTGTCCTGAAACTCACTCTGTAGATCAGGCTGGCCTCAAACTTCATCCCAAGTGCTAGGGTTAAACATATGTGTCACCTCATCCAGCAAGATCTTTTTTTTTTTTTTTTTTTAATTACTCCTGCCTGTATGTATGTAGGTGCATGTGTTTGAGCAGGACAGAGATGTTAGATTTTCTGGACCTAGAATCATACGAATTGTGAACCACCTGATGAAGGGTCTGGAAGCTGAACCCTGGGTCATCTGAAGAACAGTAAATACAATGAACTATGAGGTCATCTCTCCAACCCCTGAGTTACTGTTTTATGTGTCTTGTTGATTTGTTTTGCTTGTTTGTTTTTTCCTTTTAAAGACAGTGTTCCTCTGTGTGGGTCAGGCTGGCTTCCAATTCTCTATCCTTAGCCTCCCGAGTCCCAGAAGCACTGGCACGCACCACCTTGCCGTGTCTAGGCATCTGTACTTCCAGACACTCCCTGTGATAGAGAAGGAGATGTGTTCCCCAGAGGGCATTTTTGCCAAGCACGGTACTAAGGCTGGGGGCCACCCCAGCAGGACACCTTGAAGCTTAGCGCCCAGGAAAGGCAAATGGGACAGTAGGCCATGGGTATAGTAACCCCATAGATCATCCCAAATTCCAATCTAGCCAGGACTGTCCAGTGAGTTCCAGAGACACACCAAGATCCCGTATCCAAAGTGGGGAGTGTTGCTGGGCAGATGGTTGAGTGTTTTAAGTGTGGTCACCACTCTTTCAGATGACTAAGGTTTGAAGGAGGAGGAGGAGGAGGAGGAGGAGACGACAAGGTAAACTGTTGCCATTCTATTGGGTGGTGTGTATCTGGGAGAATGGAGCATAAAATGAGACAGACTAAACCCTCATCCAATATCTTTACTGAGGGCATTAGACAATTTATATTCTGAAGGTATTCTAGGAATAAGGCAAGGTCACGTGAGCAAAGTTCACGGTGTGTCCAGTCACAAGGACAAGGTCACAGTGACACTATTCTGAATAATAATGGATCAGACATAGGTAAACTAAAGTTAACCCATTCCTATTTACTACACCTGGGAGGGACACAAATCTAAATTATGGAGAAACAGAAGTTATACAACTCCTGTTTCCTTGGAGTTTTCTCGCAGGCTCAGAATTCTCACACAGCTTCATCTGTGGACCATGTCCCGACTAGAAACAGTGTTCTGTAAGAAGGTGCACAGTAAAAAAATGTGCAAATGTGTGTATGTGACAATGGTTTACTCTGCAGTCAATGAAATTCACAGTGTAGCCCAAGCTGGTCTTGAACACTTTGCAACTCCCCCCCCCCCCCCCAGCTTAGGTCATGGATGAAGACCGTCATCATATCTGCCATAGCCCTCACCCTCAGACTCAGTGCTTGGGAACCCAGATCAGGGTCTAATTGATGCTAAGTAAATGCTCTACCACTGAGCGCTGCTCCCAGCCCCACATAAGTTCCTCCAACAGGCTATTTCCTTCTTTTCCCATGTGCCCTCCTGTGACTGACTGCAATAAATGGGTGCAAATTAGAAACAATTTCCAATTCAGGGGAGACAGGCCTACAAAGATCTCTTAAAGATCAATGTGTCTGTGGAAATTAAGGGCTGGAGAGATGGCACTGGCTGCTCTTTCAGAGGTCCTGGGTTCAATTCCCAATTCTTTTTGTGTGTTTGTTTGTTTGTTTGTTTGTTTTTTGAGGTAGAGTTTCTTTATGTCTTCTTGGCTGTCCTGAAGCTCTCTATATAAACCAGGCTGACCTCAAACACACAGAGATCTTCTCGCCTCCACCCCAGTGGGTTTAGAAGTGTACACCACCATGTCAAACCCAGCTTTTGATTTGACTGTGATAAGTCCTTCACAAATTGAGGCGTTTAAACATTTGATCCCAAGCTAGTGACAGTGTTTTAGATGGCCATGAAAACTGGGACATGGGATCCACCTAGGTACTGAGAGTGGGTCTTGAAGGTTGTATGTAGCTGACTCAGGTTCCAGCCAGAGCTTTCTGCTTTCTTTTGGATACCATGGAGTTGTAAACAATCCAGTCCTTGAGATCTGCTGCCAATGGATGGAACAACTCCAACACCTTGTAGTAAGAAGTTTTTGGTCCCACCTAGCCCTGAGGTCTGGACCCAAAGTTCCAAATAACCACACAAAGGCTTATATTAATTAAAAGCTGATGGGCCTATGGCTCAGGCTTATTACTACCTACCTCTTATACTTTATGTTAACCCATATTTTTATTTATGTTTAGCCACGTGGCTTGGAACCTTTTTGTTCAGTGCAGCATCTCATCCTGCTTCCTGTGTCTCACTGTCCTCAGCCCCCTCCCCTTCCATTTTCCAGAATTTTCCTTGTCTGGTTGCCCTGCCTCTACTTCCTGTCTAGTTACTTGGCCAATCAGTGTTTTATTAAACCAATATTTACAATGACAAATATTTACAGGGTACAAAAGCAATGAGTTGTTCTCTTGTCTCTTGAACCATGGGCCTAAATAAACTACTCCTATCTTAAGCAACTTCTTCCAGGTATTTAGTTTCAGGGACAAGAAAAAATGGCATAAAGATTTTAGAAACTCAAGGGCGGCAAAATCTAAGGTGGGAAAATATAAGAGCAGCTGGCACAAACTAGGCCTAGTCAGATACAGGAATCTCACCAGGTATATGTCAGTTTAAAAATTTAAATGACATTGGTACATGCATGTGCATTCATGCTTCTCTCTCTCTTTCTCTCTCTCTCTCTCTCTCTCTCTCTCTCTCTCTCTCTCTCTCTCTCTCTCTCTCTCTCTCTCTCTGTGTGTGTGTGTGTGTGGACAGGTCCCACTTTGCACAGGTAGAAGTCAGAAGACAACTTATAGGGAGTCCCCTCCCTCTACCATGTTGGGAGCAGGAATGGAACTGAACTCAGAGTATCAGGTTGGCAGTAAGTGCCTTTACCTGCTGTATTGTCTCCCCAGCCCACATTTTACTTGTCAAGGTTAAGGAAAAACCTACTATTGCTTATTGCTTGGCAAAGAGTCATTTCTTTATGAGAAGTAGATTACTCTTAACCATCCGGGATGCACAGGATGAAAGTAGACTTTCATTTATCTCCATAAAAGCCTGGCAATAAAATAGAGTTTCAGAGAAAGCAGTGTGTCTCCTTTCAGTGATGACAGAATGCTGCCAGAACAGACAAAGGGCCAAATGACAAAAACCATTATCAATTTCTCATGGTTGATTTGTCAGCGGCTCCCGCAAGAAAAATAATATTACTTTCTAATCCAAAGTGGTGTCATACCTGTATTTGCAACATTATTTCTTAGATCAACATAGCTTTTTCTTGCTAGAAATTATCACACACACACATCCCTCTAATCAGGAATCCCTGGTTTGATTTAATGAGATCTACACAAAGAGGGTTGTCAGTAACCACAGAAACGGGCAGGGCTTTCATAATGATGGTGCTTGAATTGTATCCCCATCTGAAAAGAGCCTTTTTAATTATAGGGTTTGGGGTAGAGGGGGGTGGACTGGAAGAGAGTTGGAAGGGGCTTACCGAGGACATAGTCTTTTATCTACTTGAAAGGATAGCAGGTGGGCCTCACTAACAAGTCTTAACCTCAGGACTTGGCTTAAAAACCCTAGAGAAAAGAAAAAATGTTTTTTTCCTTTTAACCCCATGTTTTTGCTTGTCCTTCCTTAGATGGCGATGTCTGTTCAAAAGGGCTCTGAAGAGCCACAGGGATAGCTGTGAGACCCACCAGACCAGTTCAGAGGTTTGTAATCCCTCTCTAAACACAGAAGTCCTTCCCATGCGGGTGAGTCTGTATTTTGAAGCCAGTGACATTAAAGTCTATGACAGTCCCTGGGATATTTGCAGTGTTAGGTAATTCTAGTGCCTCTACCTTTCTCACATCAAGTCAGCAACAATGTAACCCACTCTAGAAGGCAACATGATCCGAGTTAAAGGAGCCAGCACACAACCAGGGAGGAGCTGGTCAGGGGCAGTCATTTTCATCAGATGTCACATCACTGCTTCAACAAGGAGCATAGGGGAAAATTTGGAGCATCAATTGTTCCCTTTCTGGGAGCATCAATTGTTCGCTTTCATCAGGAAATGAAGATCTTTCCCAGAAGCTTCCTAAAGTTTCTGTTTGCCTCTCATGGCCCTGAACTGTCTAATGGTCACCTCTAAGAAAATCAAGTTGGAGCCCAGCGTTGTGGTCCATGCCTTTAATCCCAGCACTCCAGAGGCAGAGGCAAACAAATCTCTGAGGCCAGCCTAGTCTACAAAGTGAGTTTCAGGACAGCCAGGGTTGTTACACCGAGAAACCTTGCTTTGAAAAAAAAAAAGTGCACAATGGGGGCCAAAACATGGCTCAGTGTATGGGAGAATCTGTTGCCAAGCCAGGAGAGCTGAGTCTTATGCCCAGAGTCCACATAGAGAAGGAGAGAACTGGTTCCCTCAAGTTGTCTACACACACACACACACACACGCACACGCACACGCACACACACACGTACGCATGCACACACACACACCCACACACCCACACCCACCCACCCACACACACACACACACACACATACACACATACACACGTACACACGAACGAACGCACGCATACACACACAGTGGCAAGTCCCCCCACCACCAATAAATGAAAAAATTTGAGTCTCTTAATGGTGTCATGAGTTAGAAGGCTGAAAACTGAATTTAATGAGGTCAAAAAAAAAAAAATCCAGCAATATCCCAGAAATAAGATGCCTTCAATTTCTTGTTGTGAGTTGACATTTATAGAAAGGTACCAGCTCAATGCACGGATTATTTGTGTATACACACAGCCTATCTGAAACTTTAGTTGTATTGAACAACATATCCAGCACATTTAACTTAATAAACACAGACATGAATGACCACAGGTCTCAGTCACACTAGCTAAGGACAGGTCTGGGAATTTCATCCCAGAAGGTGTTTTATGAACTCAGTGTAGTGAGTGACACCTACCCGAAGGTTTATGTTCTTCTGCCACAGATGTTTTGCTGTCCGACAAAAACTTTAGATGTTTCAACCAAAAAAGAAGCATGGGGGCTTGAGAGGTCGCTTGGCAGTTGCAGTGTTAGCTGCTCTTGTAGAGGATCAGTGTTTGGTTCTTAGCACCCTCATCCACAGCTCTCGGTCACCTATAACTCCAGCTCCAGGGGGCCTGCTGCCATCTTCTGGCCTCCACAGGCACCTACACACAGAGAGAAACAAAACACGTAGTAACAAAAACAAAATATTAGGGCTGGTGATAGATTCCTCCCCACTAGACATCCCTGACTCAATCCCTGTCACTCTTTTAACAAACTCAGTGCTTCACTGGTCTTTTTCATTGACCTGAGTTTGAACCCTGGAACCCAAAAGGTATGAAAAAAAATTAACTCTCCAAAGTTGTCCCCTGAAATCCATATTCCCACTGGGGGGTGAGGGTACAAATACAAATAAACAAAAATAAATTAATAGATATATAAATGTATTTTTTTTTCTAAAGTCAGGAACATGTTTTTAATCCTAACACGAGGGAGCAGAAGCAAGCAAATTTCTGTGAGCTTGAAGTCAGCCTGGTTAGCCAGACCTACATTAGACAGACCCTGTCTCAGTGAAACAGAAAGGGATGCTGTCTTTAAACCAAATCAACAGCAAAACTACCATTTAAAAATCCCCAAACAGGTACCTTGTGGTTTTGCTTTCTGATAAATGTAGACTAGACCAGTCAACAAAGGAACCTGCTTTGAGTGTAAATAAATCTATTATAGCTGAATGCCAGCTTCTTCCTTATAAGAGGAAGTGGGTTGCTGGAATGGGGCAGACATCTTTAGCAAGACAAAGGAGTAGTATTGTCATTTCTTCCTTATTGTCCGGCAAAGATCTCATGGGTGTTTTTGACTAGTGAAAGAATTTCTTGGGGCTGAACACAAGCCCTTCTCTAGATAGGGAAATATCCTCTAGTCCACAGAGAAAATCTCCTCATGGATGTCTGAACTATGTCCTAGCTACTTTGATTCCACTCTTCAGACCGAACAAAAGGGGATGATGGGGAAATGGACAAATGGTGGAGAGTTGCAGGATCTGCTCAGGATGCTGGCTGTGAAAACAGGAGGTTATGACTTCAAAGAGTTCTAGAAAATGGAAGAGATGGGGTTGTCTTACAATTGACATTCATCTTTCTGTAGAAGATGCTGGATCTTCCATAGCTCTTGAGCCCACAGGAGCTCACTCTGACCTTTGAGAGACAGTTCTCCTGAGTCTACTGCCTCCTTTTGTTTTGGTTTTAATGTCTGAGACAAGTCCCTTCCTTGTCAGCAGGAAGTTGCAGGGTTAAGTTTCCTGGAGCAACACAAAACCACAGGCTTCATGGGACTTGTGGGGTACATGGGCTTAGCATTTATGACTCCCTAGCACCACCCAACAAAACTCCAATAAACCAAACAGGACACAGTGGTGGGCGGATACACCCTCTAACTTCCTCTCTATCTAGTGGACAATTCTCTGTGAGTCCTCAATAGTTTCTTAGGAGATATTGTACAGGATGAACCCCCTCCCCCAGCTGTGTAAAGGGATAAGCCATCAGGAACACAAATTGGTGTCTCTGTTACACTTCCCCATTCACTCACAGTGCTTCCTGGAGTTCCCTCCTGAATAAATCACCAGTACCTGAGGGAATCCAAAACTAAGGCACAACCTAGAACTCAAGCAAGTAGAAACCCCAGCAAATAGAAAGCTTGCCTTGGAGACAGCTCAAAACTCTGTTCTTCCCTGCTCATCTTATGCAGAAGCTGGCAGGATGAAGCAGTCGCTGCCATGGGAGGGGCATGAGAGGCTGAAGGAGATGGGAGTCAAAAATAATATTCATTAATATTCAATCAATTCATTTTGAGATTTGAGCTCTTGTATACCAGGCTGGCCTTGGACCTACTGTGTTCCCCTGCCTCTACCTTCCTAATGCTGGATTATAGGTAGGCATAATTGCATCTGGTTTATGTGGTGCTGGAGATGGAACCCAGGGCTTTGTGCATGCAAGGCACACTATTGGATAAATTCTATTTCGTTTTATAATAAGACCTGGAGCCAGATAATTGGAACAAACCACAGCCAATTCTCATCCAGCCAACTCCTCAGACTGAACGGGGTAGACCCTTACCGCGTCCAGTTTTGGGGTGTTTGAGTCTTGTCCAGGCGAGGGGCGTCGAGGTTAAATAATCTGCACTCTGGAGTCGTTAGGTTCTATCATTCAGGATCACAATGAGAGACCCGAGTTTTATTTAGTACACCTTACATCTAGTCCTGCTTCTCTCTCCCCTAGTCCCTCACTTAGCTCCTCCTTTCTTGACTCTCTCACACCCCGCCCCCTTGTCCGGCCCACCCAAGGTCTTGGAAAATCCCAAAAGACTAGCACTCAGCAGGTGGCAGCAATAAGGAGACTGTAGAGCAGGAAAACATGTTTTTCTTAATCCCCCTATTTAACATAAGGTTTAGTCCTTTGGGGAGGAGGAGGGGCCATAAGGGCCAGAATGGCACTATTCAGGAATCAACAGACCCTGGTCTCCACAAGTCCTCAGATTGACTGGATGAGAAAGCAAAGGGAAGAACTTCTGCCTTCTCCTGCCTTATCTTTCTCTCCCAGTTCATCTATTTCATTTCTTGGATCAACTCTCCTAGAGCTAGGATTAAATGTAGGTGACACCACTTCCTGGCTCTCTTTGGCCTTGAACTCACAAACATCCAGAGGATCAATGCCTGGGAAGTGATGGGATTAAAGGCATGGGTCATCACTCCCTGACCTTCACTGCTTGGCTTTGTGAGTGGCTCTGTCCTCTGATATTCCAGGCTATTTTTATTAAATATGCATTATATCACAACAGTATACATTCCTTTCTGTAGAGGTCAGCCTGCAGCCCCCAGAGCTTAGCTCTATTTATGGCCTGAGGTGTTTACTAGAACCAGTTGCCCCAGCAGGTGCTGCCATTAAGGAATCAGGAAGTCAGCAGAAAACAAAGAAGTTGACCCAGGCCAGGTGTTGCATGTGAGCTGCTAAGGTTACTCAAGGTGAGAAAAACAACCTCTGTATATAAGGTTTCCCCCTGAGCTTCAATAATAGACATTATTCATTAAAGAGTGACCCACATCTCTTGTGTCTTTCTTAATCTCCAGGCCCTTGTCCAACTTGCAGTTTGTTATGGTGGGGCAGATGTCACAGGTGGAGGCCCCCAGCGAGATTGGGAACAAGCAATTCTCTTGTAAAGATGAAATTTTCCTTGCATAACCTAAGATTTGACCTCTTGTGCTGTCATGCTAACTTTCTGTTTGCTAAGAAGGTACTTGTTCACTAACCTCCTCCTGAGCAACACAGGATGTGCTTCCTCCATTGCTTGGCTGGCTGACTCCCTAGGATTGCATTCCGGATGTAGCAACCTGGGTGGGGCCACCCAGGAAAGCCCTACCATGAGAACTGTTACAACTTCTCTATCTTTCGAGCGGGATGTACCCCTCCCCTACCCAGAGTATGGTATAAGAATTCTACTCTGAAAGCATTCGGGGCTCTTGGCTTCCACAGTGCCTCTAGCCCACACATGTGTGTACCAGTATATCATTCATTAAACTCTCATTAGCCGTGGTCTTGGGGTGTCTAGGGGTGCTAAAGTTAGGGGTGCCCGCCCGTTACACTCTGAGAGACCACCCTCGGAAGGCTGGCCAGCAGGTAAGAAATTAATATGAGGAGGGTGAATTGAAGTATGGGAGCTTCAAAGTCTGGGCAGATTTTAACTGAACAATTGACAGCTTCATCTCCAGACTCTTATCCAACTTAGGTTGGGAAATGGAGATTCTCTGAGAGATCGCCCTCAGAAATAGGAGGAGGGTGAATTGGAAATCTCTAGACCCTTGCCTGACTTAGGTCGGGAACTGAGGATTCTCTGAGAGATCACCCTCGGAAATAGGAGGAGGGTGAATTGAAACATGGGAGCTGCAAGGTCGCAGCAAAATTTAACCGAACAATTGACAGAATGGTTAAAGAAACGGGACAGGAATAAAACGCAAGACTGCTCAGGAATTTGTCAAGACTAGAGAGGCTACTAGTCTTTGGTTCCTGTGAGCTGGCATGCTTAGCATTCAAGACTGGGAACAAGTAAAAATTGATTTGTGAGAAGCACTTTGCCTCCAGGAGCCAGAGGACCAACCCATTGCTACCTTTTAGTTCTGGGCGGCTTGTAAAAGATGGCTTGTTTAGTACTAATGTAAAAGTGAAAGAGCAATTGGCCAGGAAGGTTTTGATGAGATTCAGGGACAGGAGTCTCAGGCTTCTTTGAATGACTTTGATATGACAGAACAGCCTTCCCCTAAGGCCCTTGAGGAAGAACAACTAGAATTAGAGGAGCAAATACAAAAAATCCATGAATAGCTGAAAGATGATTCTGAAAGTGAGTTTGGAGCCATCCTTTAGGGAATGCCTTATGCGCCCTAGGTGCTTCAACCTGAGAACAAGTTCAACTCAACGGTTACAGGCCTTTGGTCTGGAATGGATGCTGTTTTTATGCACAAATTCAGTGACTCTTGACAACCATTATCCCAATTGTAAATTGTTACAACTATTTCTTAATCACCCTGTGTGTTTTCCTAAAGTTGTTTCTCAGCACCTTATAGCTGTGTGAATGTGTGTATAGATGGGTCTTCTAATGGGATGGCTGCAGTCTTTGCTAATGGTATTATTTGTACAAGTTGCTGAACTGGCTGCAATATTTATGGCTTTAAAATTTATATACTAACTTTGTAAAGATCAAGCTGTTGCCCTTGTCAAAAGTTGCCCATCTTGTGTGGAGTTTCTTCCTGTACCCCATTATGGAGTTAATCCCAAGGGTTTACCACCCAATCATATTTGGCAAATGGATATTGTTATTCATGTTGCCTCTTTTGGGAAATTAAAATTTGTTCATGCTACCATTGATAGCTTTTCTGGAATTCTTTTTGCCTCCGCCCATACCGGGGATAAGGTTAAGATTGTAAAAAGTCATTGTCTACAAGCCTTTGCCTATTTCAGCGTGCCAAAAATCCTCGTGGTCAAGCTATTATTGAAAGAACACATCATACCCTGAAGGTATATCTTCATAAAATAAAGAAGGGGAAGTATAATACCTCCACGGATCAGTTATCATTTAGTCTCTACATTTTAAACTTTTTATAGAATTCAAGTACGGGGTTTGAAAGCTCTTTGTCCCTTCTGTTTTTTCTTTGTGGTGACAAGTGTTACTAACGTGTCTAGCAGTTTGAATTGTTCTAGAGAATCCTGTTTCTTGACTGGCTGCTGGAAAAATGAGACACTCATATTGGTGGTTTGATCAGCTCATTTTGGTTCATCCTAAGAGAGATTTTGGGAATTATACACAGAACCTGTGTAGAGAGATCATTGCAGTGAATGAGACCAGAGTGCCAATCAAGTAGTTACAGGTATATATTGTAAGGGTCGAGAAACTCACTGTGTAAAGACCCCAAGAGATGTTCTCTCGAGCAAAGGGGAAGTTTATTTACCAAGTATACCTGGGGCTCAGCTCACTGAACAGAGAGAGAGCCCCGAGTTGAAGTAGAGCAGGGTTTTTATAGGGTGTAGGGAACAAAAAAAGTTTGTCCACAGGTCATGAGTGTCAACGTTTATTTTATGGCTTCTCTGATAGTACAATCTTTTCTGGAACTTCAAGCTCACACTCTGTGATGATAAACAGCCAGATAACTCTGGGGAGTTTCTATCCTGGAACTTCAAACACACACACTCTGGGGGACGATAAACAGCTGGGGAGTCCCTATCTGTTTCTCTTAACCTTTTGTCCTATCTCAGGAAGTGGTTAACAGCCACCTGGAGCTCATAAAATTTCCTTTTACATTCCCCACTTCTTCTTATGCTAATCTCTAATCCCAGAGATTTGAAAGATCCTCCGGGTCATCCAGAATTGAGTACTGCTGCCTAATAAGCATTAATTTGACATTTCCAATTTGCCCCTGTAAAAAGTTTATTATTCTATTTAGGACCCATGGTCCTATAGTTATTACTAAAAGCAACACAATCAATGGCCCAGCTAAAGCAGACAGCAGTGTAGTAAGCCATGGAGACCTAGTAAACCAAGATTCAAACCATCCTTGCTGTGCCTCCCACTCTTTCTGTTGCTCGCAGAGGCGTTCTCTGAGTTTGGTCATAGATTCTTTAACTACACCAGAGTGGTCTGCATAAAAGCAACACTCTTCTCTCAAGGCAGCACATAGACCACCTTCTTTCATGAATAATAAATCTAGCCCACGCCTATTTTGTAGCACCACTTCTGACAAGGAGGTCAAAGAGTCCTGTAAGGCCATTACTGAAGTTTCTATAGCCTTTAATAATAAGCCTGAGTCAACATGGCCACCAAAAAAATGTGCTTTGTGCTTTTGCCCATGATTCAACACCTAGTAAGTTGTGTATTAACATTCTATAAACTGTCTAGCAAGCCAATGACGGGTAAGGTATGGGGGGGGGGGGGGTTGTAATCAATCTAAAACAGGAGGTTCTGCCCTATGCGGCAGAATTCTCTGATTATGGGTAAAATATAATCTGATGTCTCATGCCACCTAAGACAAACCTAGTCTGAATGTCCTTTTTGTATAAAAGGAAGGGGGACCTATAGAGGTTGGTCTGCAGTCCCCAGAGTTTAGCACTATTTATGGCCTGTAGTGTTTACCAAAGCCAGTTGATCCATTATCAGAACAATGCCCCAGCAGGTGCTGCTATTAGGGAATCAGGAAGTTAGCAGAAAACAAGAAGTTGACCCAGGCCAGGTGTTGTATGTGGGCTGCAAAGGTTACTCAAGGTGAGAAAAACAACCTCAGAATATAAGGCTTCCCCTGAGCTTCAGTAATTGGCATTCTACATTGAAGAGTGACCCGCATCTCTTGTGTCTTTCTTAATCTCCAGGCCCTTGCCCAACTTGTGGTTCATTATGGTGGCACAGGCATCACACCTTTCTGCTGAGCTACATCCACAGTCTGATTGTTAGGTTTCATATTTATCCCTTTGGAAGGACGAAGGTGCCACCCCTGAGTTAGGGGTTCCTAAAGGATCAGCAGTCTAGGGTAAAGACCCAGAGTGAGATAATTTTCTTGCATAGAGCCTATTACATGTTTACTGCATGGGTAGCTACAGCCAGAACCAGAAAAATGACTTTTGAGGTCTATGGCAGGATGGAAATAAAGAGGTGGGAGGTGGCTTAAGCAGGTAAAGGTGCTTGCCACTTATCCCGACTATCTAAATTCAATCCCTGGGACTTACAAGGTGGAAGTAGAAAACTGACTCTCACAAGTTGTTCTGCCATGCTGTGGCATGCATCTCCCCACCACACACATGGAAAGACAAAAATTAAAATATACTCTTAAAAATGAAAATGCAATCCCCTTGTTCCAAAGTTAAAACCCTAAAGATAGCCAACTACAGAGCAACAAACCAAGCAGAGAAATGTCCTGAGTGCTAGGTTCTCTATTTGAGCAAGTTGTTTGAAACTGGCTCTGCCATAGCTCTGTGAAGACAGGAGGTAGAGAGTTAAAGCCAGGTTCTCACATAGCTCACAGGCTAGAACAGCCCAAAGAAGCAAACTGTACTAGTCAGGCTTCTCTGTTTTGTGACAAACACTGACCAAAACCTGTAGGGGTATTGTGTTGTTTCATGGTAAATAATTGTCCCGCCCACTGGTTTAATAAAAAGAGCTGATTGGCCAAAGGGAGGCAGGAAGTGTAGGCAGGGCTACCAGACTAAGAAAATCTCTGAGAGCAGAATTCCAGACAGAGCATTAGAGAGAAGCCAGAGGAAGCCGAGGACAGCTATGCTGCTCTAAAGAAAGGTACCGAGCCGCATGGCTGAACAAGAGACATGGGTTAGATGAAGGGTAGAGAGCTAGCAAGTGATATGCCTGGGCCTGAGGCTGATCATCCAAAAACTAATGAAAGCGTCTGTGTGTCTCTGTAGGACTGCGGGACTGCGGGTCTGTGGGTCTGCAGGTCTGCGGACCTAAACTTGGAGGTTAGGCCCGAAAGTCTGGGCTAGAAACCTCATACTACAAATGGCGCCCAACGTGGGGCAAATATGCCCACATAAAGTCATAGAAAGCTTAAAAATGGTTTAGAGCCAAAAGCAGCCTCTGAATTGTGTCTCCCACATGAGCTACAATGGCGGGCTTTTGGAGTGCAGTTTAAGGTGTAAAATGGCTCATTCCTGAAGTCTCATGAGAGCCTAGATGTGAGCAAAAGGTTGTAAATGATGTATTTAAAGTTTCTGTTCATAAGGAGAAAAAGGGAACAGAATCAAAGATGGCTTTCTAGTGGCAGTGTTTTCTTGGATCAGCTCTGTTTGCGGGGGCAAACTGTGGCTTGGTTTTAAGAGAAGCTTCCTGATTCAGCATTAGAAGCAAAACACTTGTGAGTTTTTAAAGAGGCCCTGCTACCTAACACATAAATGGAGTTAATGAGTAGCAGATGGCAAAGCTTTACTTGATAATTATATGGACCCTAAAATTCCCAGACTACCTGGGTTAAAAAGATAAATTCTATAAAATTAAACTAGGAGTTGGGTGGAGCCATCCACCCACCATACCAGCCTTTAATCCTGGCAGATTAAAGGTGTGTTCAGAAACAGAAGAAATAGAAGAATCTGGGTGGAGTCAATCACCCTAGACAAGCAAAGGTGTGGTCAGAGACAGAAAAAGTTAAGAAATAAATATACAGTAAAGACAGTTTTTTTTAAAAAAAAAAGTCTAAGTGGTAAAGAGTGTTTGGAAAATATATGTACATAGGCGTAAAGAAAGAAAAAAGAGGTAGAGAAAGCCCTTAAAGAAATAGAATAAATAAATAAATAAATAAATAAATAAATAAATAAATAAATAGTATATTACTGTCTTATCTTTAAGCTTCTTGACTGAAAATGACTTAGTAAAAGCTGCTAAAAGACAGTTGATTATAAATGTTGTTGGAGTAATTCAACCTATATATTTTGTAAATGAGTTTACTTTAAAATTGAAATGCAAAGATATGCTACTTTGGAGAAGAGGTTTTCCTTTAATTTTCACAGAAAATGAAAGACTGTGGATTTCTTCCTGGATAAAGAACATAAAGTTTGATAGAGGAAGACCCCCTGAAAAATCTCCAATGGAAATGGACGGACCAGATGATTCAGCATTTCAGAGCACCTCTGTTGAAGTTTCCAGAGCTCTGAATCCAAAACAATTTCAAGGAGACTGGCTGAGATGACCCAGCCTTAGAGACTACTCCACTAAAGACTTGTCCATAATCCTACATTTTTCTTTGGATTCCCATGAGATTGTCAGAGTCCCCATTCAGCAGGAAGTAGCCTAGAGAACGACGCCCACATTCCCAAAACATGGATTATGGATGTTTGTGTTTATTTACAGTGTTGCTTATAAGCTGTTATAGATAAGGGGGGAAAATTCAAAACACATGGTAGCAGGCAGCCAAAGCAAGAAACCCAGAGAGCACATCTCTTCCTGCAAACAGAAAGCAGACAGGACAAATTGAAAGTGGGACAAAGCTCTAAACTCCAAAGCCTGTCTCTGGTGACGTCCTTCCTCAAGCAAGCTTTCTTCCTTTAACCTCCCAAAATATCACAACCCACAAAGTATTGAGATAGAGTCTCATGTAACACAGAATGGACCCAAACTCATTATGTAGCTGAGGATGACCTTGGACTGTTGGGCTTCCTTTTCACATTATGTCACCTTCCTAAATAAGATGTTATTACTATTTGGTTTTTGTTTCTCATTCTCTCCCTCCCTCCTTCCCTCCCTTCCTATTGTTCTTCTAGGTAGCTCAAATTGGTCTCGAAGTCACTGTTTCACTGATGGTTCGTTCCCCTTTTCTCTAACCTTTAAAGTACTGGGTTACCAGTATGCACCTCTATGCCCAGTTTTACACAGTGCTAAGAATCAAACTCAAGGCTTCATGCAGGGCAGGCAAGCACTCAGCCAAATGAGATCTTTATCTAGCCGCCCCCCCCCCCCAGCACCTAGATTGTAGGATCCAGCCTTGGGTTGGTAGGAGACTAGTCTTCATCGTGGTAATGCAAGATCTTGGGAGCTGTGTCCAGTAGGGTCAGGAGTCAGAATAGACTCCATAAAGAAGCAGGTTGGTGCTGGGGCTAAAATCCTAGTATTGGCATTAGAGAGGTCAGGATTATGTCTTGGATCAAATTGTATAGTCTCTGTATCCTCAAGATGAGGCTTCTCCACAAAATAAATGCCTAGGTAACAGAATTGACTGTTATCCCAGCTCTGGAAGCTTGAAGTCCCAGTCAAACTGTGGACAGGCATAGTTTCTCCACAGCCAAGCCTCTGTGCACAGTCCCTGTGTCTTTCTCTTCTTATAAGAACACTGGGTTATACTAGAGGAGGGTGTCCTGGTTACATTCTCATTTAACAGCAATTACTTTACAAGGCCTTAGCTCCACAACATATTAAGGGGTAGATTTTCAAAACATGAATTTCAGAGGAACAACACTCAGCCTTTCTTATAACTTTGACTTCATTATCATTGTAAATAAATTATAATCAAAGTGGGAGACTTGGCTCAGTAATTAAGAGCACTCCTTGCTCTTCCAAAGGACTAAAGGTCATCCCTGTCACTTACATGGTGGCTCATTATCATCCCATCTAGGGAACCTGACACTTTCTGGTGCACATATGGATATAAAAACAAAACACTCAGACATATATAGGCAAAATAAAACAAATATCTAAAAGAAAAATATTGCAAAGTTTATTGTAATAACAAGTAAAATAAAATCTGTACCGTCTGCTATGGTTATCTTTGGCTCATTGGGCCAGACCAGGTAGTTAAAGGCAGGACAGAAAGATACAGGCCCTCAGGCCGATGGGAGAAGCTTCCATTTACAGGTATCATCGTGGTTCTTTCTTGACTGTGCCTCACCCAGGGGGTTATGTGACGACCATAGAAGAAATGATTGAAATTAAAGCCATGCACTTTGAAAAGCATTGTTTCACTGCCTGTATGATTCAGCCTCGGTTAAGCCACGAGGCTATTAATTCTGTCACTGTGTGCCACCTCCTCGATCGCTTCACTTACACCATTTGCCACTGAATTAGTGATGATTTGCTTGGCTGTGAGTCAAAGAAAACCCCAAATAACAGTTGCCTAACAAAACAGATGAATTGAACAATGGCAATCTGCTTCAGAAAATCTTTAGGGACCAGTCCTCCTGGTGACATCATTTCCTAACAGAAAGATCAAGGCAAGGGTTCCATCCATCCTGCTGGCCCCAATTTAGTCCACTGACCACACTTGCTCCACAAGGGAAGCCAGGAATCCTGTCCGTTCTGGGTGGCTATGTGCGCCAATAAGATGTTTATTGATAGGAAAGAGGAGAAAAGCAAACACTGCTGGGAACTGGGAATCTGCTTCGTAACAGGCTCTTGAAGTGTTCTGGAATTCTGCAGTTTCACAAATCAACCAAGTTGTTGAGTGAGGAAAAAAAAAAAAACCCACTTTAATAGGTACAGCTTTATATTTTAAAAAATCTTTTTCAGTTCTGGGGCTCTCAATCCCAGCGTCTTATGGATGGTAGGCAAGGATTCTGTCACCAGGCCATATCCTTAGCTGTTTAAACCAGGGCTTCATCAATGGCTCAGTGTGCAAACCGCCTCCTGAGCAAGGGAGAAGGCATGAATTTGGATTCTAACACCCACAGGGAAAGCCATGCATGGTAGTGCACGTAACCCCAGTGCTTTCAGTATGATGGAGATAACAGACCATATATATGCATCAGCAGGAATTCAGAGGCACCTACTTTGGCCTTCCGAGAGCTGGAACTAGAGATGTGTACCAATGCCACCCAGCATAAAATAAATCAAGCTTTCTCTGTGTAACAACCCTGGAACCCAACCTGTAGACCAGGCTATCCTTGAACTGAGATTCGCCTGCCTTTGCCTCCATGGGCTGGGATTGAAGGCCCACACCTTCACCTCTCTGTAAGGTAAGTAAATCTTAAAAACAACACAAACAAATGTAACAAAAAGAAGCACGGTAGAAGAAGAGGAAAAAGGCTTACCCGGCAAATATGCTCGCTGCCCAGCCTGCCGACCAGCATTCAGTCCTAGGACCCACACAGTAGACAGGCAGCCACCGGCTGTCCTCTGACTTTCACATGTGTGCTATGGCATGTATGTACTTCCGCACATACACACTCCAACAAATAAAAACATTGATTAACAAAAAGGGAGTGGTGATGGCCCAATCCTTTAATCTCAGCACTCAGGAGACTGAGGCAGACGGATGTATCTCTGTAAATTCAAGGCCAGCCTGGTTCTCAGAGTGAGTTCAAGGACAGGATTCAAAGCTACACAGAGAAAATGTCTCCAAAAAAAAAAAAAAAAAAAAAAAAGAAGGAAAGAAAAAAGGGAGGGAGGGAGGGAGAGAGGGAGGGAGGGAGGGAGGGAGAACTCTGGGCCCTTGCCTTGAAACCCCCTGAAAGCATACTTTTAATAGCATTGTGATAAAATAGTAGATTAAGTCACAAGGCTGGAATGTTTACAGACAAGGAGGCCTATATGACTAAACCAAGTTAAAAACCAGTATGCTCTAGGCAGTCACACAATCACGGGTAAAAGCCAGGAAAACTATTAACCAGAAAAATCCATGTGCCATGAAACGCCCTCGGTAAGCCCCAGAACCAATTTCAGTATCAACCTGTCAAAGCTAAATCACAGCATTTGCTCTTTGACCTGAAATTTCCTAATTTTGGAGGTCCCACAGCTGGGTAATACATTACTGACTTCCCACTGGTCTGCAAGAGATAAGACCTCTGATGTGAGTTATGGTAACAGTTGCCTAGGTTACTGCCCAGCACCTGAAGGAGCCCTTTGATAAACACTGGCTTTTCACTGTGACCTACAGATAATATATGCTGATGGCTGTAATGGCATAAAAGGCTTGGCATCTGTCTCTATATCATGTCTGTTCCCTTTGCTCCTTAACCCTAGGGTCAAATTCTTCTGAGTTTTACACGTTGACACAGTGATGGTTTAAAATGCGGCGCCCAAGGGCTAGGGAGATGATTCAAATGCTAGAGTGTCTGCTATAAACCTGAGTTGGGATTCCCAGAACCCATATAAATAACTCTGTGTGGAAGCAAATGCCTGTAGCCCCAGCATTGTGAGGTGGATCCCTGAAGCATGGAGGAAAGAGTTGTTATCAGTCTTGGGTCTTCACACCTGTGCTCATACACATACATGCAACATGTACACGCGCGCGCGCGCGCGCACACACACACACACACACACACACACACACACACACACACGTGTGCACACACACACCTATACTAACAAGTGCATACAATACACATATACAATGGCAATGCGGACTCACGTTTTTTGTTTTTGAGACAAGATCTCACACTGTAGCCCAGGCTAGACCTATATAACTCAGGGTGATGTTCCTGTTCAGCTTTGTGTGAATTGGGATTAATAGGCATGAACCATGACACCCAGAATGCAAGCTTAACTTGATCGTGTCCACTGGTGCTGATATGAGTACCCTACTCCGTGCTTTCCTGGCAACTCAAGCAAGGACGGTCCCTCAGCCTTGTCATTAAGGCCCAACAAACCATAGGCCAGGATGTCTGCGAAAGAAGGTGACATCAACAACAGGTGACACTCAACAGTTCCTGAGTGGAGTCATGACTCAGCCTGCGAACCTCCAGGCTGGAAAGCTTGCACACAAGAAGACCTTACACCAGGCCTTATGGCGCATTCCTATAATCTTGGTTTTTGTTAGGCTGAGGCAGTGGATTGAAATGAATTGGAGGCCAGCCTGAGCTACATAGTAAGACTTTGTCCCCAAATAAGCATATTAAACACACAAATAGCATAAATAAAGAGGAAAACACGTGCCCATGGCCGCCAGACAATCATCAAATTTTAGATAGATGTACTCTGAAAAATGGGCAGGCCTCTGCTATTTCCTTGGCCCTGTGAACAGCAGCCAGCGTCTCTATTCCTGCTATCTTCTCAGAACTGAAGTCCAGTTGGGTTTAGAGGCTTCTATCCAAGGCCTTCAACTGACAAACTAGTCAAAGACAGATGTTTGAATTTCTTCAAAAAATAGAGAAATATCTGAGAACTCACCCTGTATAAAAATCTTTTTTTTTTTTTTTTTTTTTTAAATGGCTTGTTTTTCTCAGGAAGTCCTGACAGCTTTTTATAAAAGCCCATTGTCATACATTTAATCCTAGCACTCAGGAAGCAGAAGCAGATAGATCCAGGTCTCTGTTTGAGGTCAACCTGGTTTATACAGCAAGTTCCAGGCCAGCCAGGGCTGCATGAGTGAAATCTTGTCTCAAACAAATAAAGAACCGGATAAAAAGCAAAGAAATAAAGCAAGAACTAAACAAAACAAAGGAACCATGTCACCGTCAAAAGAAAATAGAGTCTGGTGTGGCGTGAACATGTATAACATCAGTAAAGCAAGAGTATTTCTGTGAGGTTGCGGCCAGTGTGGGCTCCCATGGTGAGTTCCCACAAAGGATGGATTGACAAAGTCATATCCCAAACCAAAACACAAAGCAAATCAACCTAACAACAAAAAACCCATGAGAGAGAGAGAACGAGAATTCGGCTTCCCTCTGTAGCTCCATGTTTCTGTCTTTGTATCTACTTCTGTTTCTCAGAGTTTGGGAAGGACCAAGGACTTAAAACGGAAGCAGAATAGAAGACTGTACAGTCAAACCATCCGTTATATAAAAGCAAAGACCTTTCACAAGAGTGTCTGGTTTTTTGCTCCAATAATCCTTTGCCTTTGTAGAAGAGCATGTTTCTAATCCAACGCTTGGGGCTGTATTGTCTTCAGCCTCTGGTGGCGCCTCAAAGTAAAGATTCTTGAGGGCTGGAAAGTTCTTCCCATCTTAGAGGACACAATTGTTTCTAAAGTTTCCATTCTTTGGTTCTTGTCTCCGTAAATAAGAAACCCCTCCAGAGGCAGACATGCTCCAAGTTCATCTTGAACTGCTCACCTTTGGCCTGGCTCTGGGGATGTTCACCTCTAAAGTAACGATTCTAGTGCGGATGATGTCTACAAAGGGCTTCAGAATGTGGCTTCATCTTCCTCCTGGACCACAGCAGAGAGCACAGACTGTTTCCTTTTGAGAACAGTAACTAGATAAAAACAAGAATCCTGGCTGTCAGGAGAGACACTGGGCACTTCCATCTAATGGTTGCTATGGAGACGAGCCCAGGCTACAGTGGATGATCTATGTTTGTATTCTCCACTCACTTTTTGAAATTTAAGCCCAAGTACAGGAGCTATGACCTAGTACATGTGTCTCTAACTACACTTTCCCTTTCCAAAAAATTCTTTCCAAACTTGTATTAATACTAAGTCCTCAAAGGACAGCTTAGTAATAACTATCAAATATTTATCATAACTACAAATAGCAAGCTAATATATTTATTGAAACTACAAGTATTCTTATTTGTTGAGTGTATTTGTAGGACGTTATCTTATAGGACATATATGTTTATGCAAAATGGTAACTGTCCTAATATTCTTTTCTGGTTTTTCAAGACAGGGTTTGGGAGCTGGGTGGTAGGTCCCCCAAAGAGTAAAAAGAATAAAGAGCCAAAATAGTCAAAAACAAAACAAACAAATAAAATCCCAAGAACACAAAGTGATGAAAGCTGTGTTAGAAATGTATCCAGAATGTGTTCCTGTCTTAAACAGGTGACATTCCCTATGCCAAGAAGATGACAAAATGAAAAACTCAGAGAATATCAGATTTTCTGACTCTGCATTTCCCTGTCTGGGACAGAGTCTCAAAGCCAGGTACACAATGGGAAGAATATGTCAGAATAGGCAAAGAACACAGAATATTATTCTGCCTCAAAATATATTCCCAACACCACCAGTAAATGATGTAGGAATGTCTCTCTGTATGCTGTGAATATCAATCTTTAAATAAAGGAGCTGTTTTGGCCCATGACAGGCACCATAGAAAAAGTAGGTGGGGAAATCACAACATAGGTAGGAGAAGCAGGGCAGAATCAGAGACAGACCGAGCCAACCACCCAAGAAGAAGCATGTAAGGAACACAGGTGAGCCACGGGCAACGTGGCAGACAGATTAACGAGAATGGGTTGAGTTAAGATGTAAGAGCAAGCTAGCAATGTGCCTGAGCCATAGCCCAAACAGCATGAAGTTAATGTAAGTGTCTGAGTCATTTCTGGGGGCCTAATCAGCTGTGGGCGGCTAAGGGGTCTGGGGCTGTAGGTCTGTGGGTCTGGACCTCTGGCCACCCGGGGCCAAGAAATCTTATTGTAACAAGTATATGTTTACATAGAGACTATATTCATAGACGTGATTACATTAAATTTATTGAATCCAAAATCATTCCTGACCCTTTCTAAATTCATTTGCTTAATCTGCAATATATTTCAACTCAGCAAACATTATGTTTCTCCATTCAAGCCACTGCTCTAGTTGCTGAGATGTACAGGTAAGACATTGGACGGGACACTCCACATAATCATGCTGCCACAGGCTCCTGCTGTGGGATTATGCTCTTGTACATTGTAAATATTTCTCCCTCCTACTGGTTTAATAAAACACTGATTGTCCAGAAGGCTGACAGGAAGTATGGGTGGGGCTACCAGACCAAGAAAACTCTGGGAAGAGGAAGAACAGAGCAGAGATGCCAGGCAGACCGAGGAAGGAAGACAGAATGGTGCTCTGTGAAAAGCTTGGCTGATCATGGGTTAGTTTAAGAGTTAAGAGTTAGCAAGTAATATGCCTGAGCCATAGGCCAGGCCAGAAACTTCTAACTACAGCCTTCTTCAAAACAAGCTGTCAGTTCTTTATGCAAAGTCCATCCAAGGTACAAACAAATAGATTGGATATAAGCAGGGCGCTGCTAACCATAGAGGCTGATGTGGGACTAACCAATGAAATGTTGGAAATGGGACTTGAGAATTAGTTTCCTTTGGCAAAGAAAGCCAGATTACCAAGAAGGAGAAAAAAGTCTGAGAATGTGAAGGCTTGCTATTAGAGGGTCAGAATGATGTATCATGGAAAAAGCTGGGGGCAGGAAGACGGTAAGAGAGGAACTGGGTCAGATGGTGACATGAGTTTGGGCCTATTCTGTTGCTGTGACAATCTGTGCTTTGTGAACACAGGGCTGACTGACACTGTATGTATTATATGGAAGGAAACTCAGTGGCAAACATGGACTACAGTTCGCCCTCATGAGGTCCAAAGAGGCAAGAGTAAGTCTAAAGAACTAATTAAAGAGCTATTGTAAGGGCCAAGGAGATAGTTCAGTGGCTAAGAACATTTGCTGTGGAAGTGAGACAGCCTGGGTTCAAATCCCTGGTGCCCTTGTGCATACTCCACATACCAAAGCTAGTTGCAATGGTGTGGTCAGGCAGTAGGGATGGTCTGACCAGAGCTGCAGTTGTAAGGAGGAGGCAAGAGTGTCACTGGGACATGATAAAGTATGTGTGTGTGTGTGGGGGGGGTGTCACAAAAAAGAACGCTGGTGAAGCACAGACTTGGGGAGGAAATGCCATTATTCTATTTTTGATTGGGTTGAGTCTGAAGTGAGGATGAAATACAAAGAGAGGACATAAGAAGTCAATCTATAGACATGGGGCTCATACATTAAAGATGATTTATTATAATCACATGTTGCATATCAATGTTTTTGGTCAGTAATAGACTATATTCATGAAAGCAGTCCCACAAAACTATGCTGCCTGATGATGTCACAGCTCTCTTACACTGCATAACGATGATCTGAACCATGACTAGATTGCCTAGCCATGCTTTGTTTCTTTGCTTGCATGCTTGAGACAGGGTCTTGCTATCTAGCCCTGGCTGGCCTAGAACTTACTTTGTAGATCAGGCTACCCTAGAACTTGCAGGCATCTTTCTGGATCTGCCTCTCAAGTGCTGGGATTAGACAGGTGTGTTCTTCCACACCCAGCTTAATCCATGCTTTTGTCAGAATGTGTCTCAGTAGTGATACATAATCACTCGGGTGGATTGATGGCATTTATCCCAGGAGGAGGAGGGAAATCTCAGAGTCGAATTTGATCAGCAAAAATTAGAGCTTGCTTCTCTTCTCAGCTTCAGTATGTGTGGTACAGACCTCCCATTTCTATCCATAGTGGAGACCCCTGTCAGCTACTGTAGGGGGATCTGAAAAGATGCTGCTGGATAGACAATAGTCATCAAGACTTACCTCTTTCAGAGATATGTTCCTAAGCTGGCCTCCCTTCTCACACATTGAGGGACATGAATTTTTACACTCATGCACCATAGTCATACACTGTGTGTGTGTGTGCATGTGTGTGTGTGTGCGTGTGTGTATATGTATGGTTTTGTTGTATTTTGGCATTTTTTTTTTTTTTACCCAGATGAATGAGTGCACAAGAATGGTAAGGAAGGATCTGAAATAAAAATTACTCCAAAAACCCAGGGCAAGAGATAGCAAAGCCACACTCTCCCAAAGTCAAAGAGGGTGAACACCAAAGAGATGTCAAAGTTGAGAATCTTTTAGAAGTTTAATGGAGCCGATGAGAGTAATGAAGATAAAGTAGATTCCTGAGGAGAAGTCAGGGGAAATTGAGTCAGCAGACGCTGGTATTTTAAAGACAAGGTAATTGAAACAAAGTAAACAGGTCATGGGCTGAGATGTAGCTCCATCAGTAGAACTGTAGTATGAGTTTTCTGGCCCGGACTTTTGGCCTATCCTCAAGGTTTGGATCAGCAGACCCTCAGACCCACAGCAACACACAGATGCTTACATTAATTTTAGGCTGTTCGGCCTAAGGCCCAGGCATATACTTGCTAGCTCTTGCTCTTAATCTAACCTATGACTCTTATCCTGTTCAGCCATGTGGTTCGGTACCTTTCTCAGAGCAGCATGGTTGTCCTCTGCATCTTCTGGCTTCTCTGTGGCATTTCTGCTCTGTTCTTCCTCTTCCCAGAGTTTTCTTAGTCTGGTAGCCCCGCCTACACTTCCTGTCTGCCTTTGGCCAATCAGCCTTTTTTATTAAACCAGTGGGTGGGACAATTATTTACAATGGAACAACATAATCCACTACAGTAGAACACTTGCCTAACATGTGTGAAGCCCTGGGTTCAGTCCCAGTACCACATAAATATAATTTGGTAGGAAACATCTGTAATCACAGAACTTGGGAAGTGGAATCAGCAAGTTCAAGGTCATCCTCAGTTCCTGTAGTGAGTTTGCAGCCAGCCTGGGATAAATGGGACCTTTCCAAAGGAAAAAGAAGAGATGAGAAAGACTAAAAAAGCCTGTGTGGAACCACGGTCCTTTAGTCTCAACACTTGGGGCGTTAGGACAGGATAGTTGTGAATTTGAGAGCAGCAGCCTGGTCTAAACAACAAATTGGAGATCAGCCTAAAGGAATCCAGTGGTGAGCGCCTGCTTAGAAGTGAGTTAGTAGATGAAATAAACTTTCAGAAAAGAAAAGTGGATGTAGCATGGATGTAAGAAAGAGCATTTCTTAAACTTCTTGGGGGCATGGAATTAATTAGGACATTTAAAAATAAATAAATAAATTAATTAATTAATTAATTAATTAATTAATTAATTAATTTTTAAAAGGCCTCATCAGCTGGATAGATGGGTCAGTGGTTAAGAGCACTGGCTGCTCTTCCAGAAGACCCAGGTTCAATTCCCAGCACCCACATGGCAGCTCACAACTGTCTGTACTCCAGTTCCAGGGGACCCAACAACCCTCAAACAGACACACACTCAGGCAAAACACCAATTCATTAAAAAAAAAAATGAGGTTTGGGTTTGGGACCCTGAAATTTGTGCTTTTAGTTAGTTCTTCATGATTAAAGCATAAATCTAGTCATTAGAAACGTAAGGGAGACATTGATTTGTAACTGGCAGTATGAACCACTAGATAGGAGTACCCACCTTAGGTGTTTCTAATACGGGGAAGTGGGTTTGAAGTAGAAATCAGCTATCTTGTCTGCCTGATACCAGGGTGTAGGAACTACTGAGCCGCTCTTTATAACAGGCAAATCCTAAGACATCTTAAATGTCAGTCAGCAGTAGAGAGCACAAAGAGACTGTCATGTCCTCAGAAAGTAGCACAGAGACACAGTCTTGACACACGAAAGACCTGCCATGTGCTGCTGCAGAATATTCCTTTACGCTGGCTGAATAAAGAGCTGAATGGCCAATACCTAGTGAGGAAGAGGTCAGGCAGGACTTCTGGGGAAGGCGAGAACTCAGAGAGGAAGCAGGCCAAACAGGAGGAGAGGGAAAAGCCATAAGCCATGTGGCAGCATGTAAGTTCATAGAAATGGGGTTATTTAAGTTATAAGAGCTGGTTAGAAACAAGCCTAAGCTAAGGCCAAGCTTTCATAATTAATAAGAAGTCTCTGTGTGGGAGGTAGCTGTACAGAGAAAGACTTGCTACAGTACATTATTAGTACCACGGGAATCCCTTGACTTCCCCTGGGTAGAGACTGGGAAGCGGATCTGCTAGATCATGGGACGATGATAATTTTTACTTATATTTATTATTGTTGCTGTTGTTTTTCCAGACAGGGTTTCACTGTTTGGCCCTGGCTGTGCTGAAACTTGCTTTGCAGAGGAGGCTGGCCTTGAACTCATAGAGATCTTCCTGCCTCTGTCTCCTGAGTGCTGGGATTAAATGCATTCGTCATCACTGCCATGCTGGCAATGCTCTTTTTTTTTTTTTTTTTTTTTTTTTTTTTACTGTTCTGGTCCCCTATCTCATTATTTTAAGTTTTATAGCTACCTCCCAGGGAATGAACTTAAATAATGCTTAGATTTGTTACTGAGACTTTTAAAAATACTTATTTCCATGTCTGTCAGTGTGTATAATATGTGTAAAGGTTCATGAGGCCAGAGGGTGGACGGCATTCCCTGGAGCTGGAATGAAAGGCACTTATGAGCCGTTCAGTAGAAGGTCTTAAAAACCTAACTCAGGTTTCCTGAAAGAACCCCAAGTGCTCTTAATGGCTGAGCCATCTCTCTGGCTCTATTTTGGGAACTTTAGGCAGTATACTATCAGGTCAAGTCTCCTTTGCTCAATATCACATTTGAGATCATCCCATGATATATATTCCCTTTAAGATGAGAGCTGCTGGGACTGGAGAGACGGCTCAGCAGTTAAGAATACTGGCTGCTTTTCCAAAGGTCCTGAGTTCAATTCCCAGCAACCACATGGCGGCTCACAACCATCCATAATGAGATATCGTACCCTTTTCTGGCGTGCAGACAGAACACTGTTACATAATAAATAAATTTTTAAAAAAAAAAAAGATGAGAGCTATTAGAAAGTAGATTATTGCCTGCATGCCAAGACCCCACCCTATGCACAATGTATACAGCCTGCTGGGGCCCTGAAACCAGTGCACAGTACCTTGAGCTTCACAGGGAATACTTCCCTCCCACTTAAGGTTTTATTGTGCTGCCTCGGGGATTCTATATGAATAGGGTCACGTCAAGTCATGCCTTCTTTGCTCAGCGACGCTTCACCACCATTCCTGTAGTGCTGGTCTTGCGTCTTATTCCTCTATGAATACCCGACAGCCTCCGCAGGGATTCTCCTGCTGGCAGACACTGAGGATACCCCAGAATTCTGTTGTGAGCCATGGTTCAATGGTGTCTGCACTCTTGTCATGCATGAGGCAGGATGGCCACTTTTTACTCCCCATCTGCCATCCCCATTCCATCCCTCTGAAATATCTAACTTGGGAGTGGCTTCCCAGTGAGGCCACTAATTATTTCCTAATCAGCGTTTCCCACCAGTGATTTTTCTCATAGCCTTATGATCACTTGGGATTTTTTTGTTTTGTTTCACAAATAGCCACCCTGATAGATTCGGCTGAAATCTTATTTTCATGAAGAAACTTATTTTCCGGTGTTACCCAAGAAAATGAATAGGACCTTCCTGTACTTGGCTAAGCAAGCATTTCCTCATCTCCAGGGAAGCTGGCCAGGGCTCTCCTTAGAGCTGGGTTACACGTTCCTCTTGGTTCTATTCAAGGAAACCCCTGGCATCTCTTGTGCCATTCTTGGGAATGTGATGTGTGTAAAATCGTATAGGAAATGGGGAAAAAAGAGAAAGTTGGGAGCCAATGCAGAAGGCAGCTCAATGTATTTTGTAAGCACTGGAAGCTCTTCCCGGCTCAGCCTGGCCGGCAAGCCAACCTTCTGTCTGTGTTTCTGGATTTTCCCACTGTTTTTTTTTTTTTTTTTTTGGTTTTTAGTTGTTTGTTTTTCTCCCGATCCTGTGCACAAAATAAAAAATGAGCTTCTCTTTTTGCTTTAAACTGTCTATTTATACTATTGTAAATTACAATATCTGTAATTTCCACTTAGCTGATTTTCTCCGAACACTTTTACTTTTATAACCGGTTCTTCGGTGAAAAGCCAACTCCCGTGCTTCCCAAGATTTAAAAAGGTAAAGTTTGCAACTGTGGAGAGCTCTCCCTCCACATTTGCAAATGGCAATGTTGACCCAGCTATGAAATAACCCCACTGCACAGCCTGTGACTCCGGCTGCCTTTCCTGTATCTGCTTCCATCAAGCTGTAGGAATGCTGGCATCATGGACTGGTCACCACATCCGGTTTGTCTCATGGGTTTGGGAAGTTGCACTCAGGTTGTCAAGCTCGTGTGGCATGTTATCTTACCTTTGCCCAAATACTCCCCATCCTTCAATATCTCAATCAGAATCCTGTATCCTGGGAAGTCTTTGATGATCTCCAGTTTTTATGTCAGGATATATTTCTTTAAAATTACACTTACTTAGCTGTGTTTGGCTGGGCCACGTGTCAAGTTCAGAGGACAATTTGTGAGTGTCAGTTCTCGCTTTCCACCATGTGAGGATAGAACTCAGGTCATTGGACTTTGTGGCAAGCTCCTTTAACCGCTGAGCCATCTTACCAGTCCTCTCCACGGATATTTTGAACTGTGTAATTTGTCAGCTGACTGAATCTGTATATTGTATTCTTCCTCTTGCTGCAGCCGTAGATTCTGAGTTAGAACGTGAACTCGGTATTGGGAGAACATGTCGCACTCAGGATGCCCTACTACATACAGCTCAGAGAACACTGAGGGTCTGGAGAAACCACTCATGTTTGAAATTACCATTGGTGGCCTTGAGTGTACTCTTCCTGAAAAAAAAAAAGTAACAAGTTTCCACCTACCCCAGGGCTGGTAGGAGGTTGGGGGGTTGGACAGAGACCTAAAGAATTCTACCTGGCTCTAGCATGGCCAGTTTCAGGAAGTTGGGGGCTTGGGGGTGGGGCGCAAAGCAGCAACACCTCGAAAGCCTTGCCTCCGCTCCGCGTGCATGATGACTTTCTCAGAGCTAACTGGAGTTGCTCCCTCTGGTAGCCTTTCTCCTGTATATGCTTTAAGCACAGTGGTTCTCAACCTCCCAATTCAGTTGCTCGTGTTGAGCTGATCCCCGACCAAAAAGTAATTTCACTGCTACTTTATAACTGTGATTTTGATATCGTTATGAACCATAATGTAAATATTTGTGTTCTCTGATGGTCTTAGGTGACTCCTGTGAAAGGTGTATTCAACCCTCAAAAGGGGTTGCAACCCACAAGTTGAGACTGGCTGCTCTAACAGCGCCTACCAAGACCACACGAGTCGGGGAGAATGAGCTACAGCTGTGAGAGAAAGGCAGGAAGGGTGCTGAATCTCAAAGTGGGGTTCATGACCCCCCTGCCCCCACCCCACCCCCAGCCACCAAACTCAATAGTCTCTGCTGCTTCTGACAAAGATGGTTAATGGCTGCCATGTTTAGCAGAGAGGCAAAGGATACACAACAATCTAAATCTCCACCTCTTAACTCCGGACATGATTTGGTGGACAGTGAAGGTATTTTGGAACAAAACTGAGCAAAAGACACCTTATAAAGTGGCAGGTGTAAGAAGCAGGCAATGAGACCAAAAGATTAGAATTAGGTTGCCCTCAGATCTTCTGCCTGGGATGCCTTTGTGGCCTCAAACAGAATAAACTTCTTTGCAGCCAAGGATGACAGTTCTACTGCTTGATGGGCTTGCTTTCAAACACCCAGTTTCTGAGCGTTAAAGCCAGATCCTCACGTTTCCCTCATTTCCCTTCATGAGGGACCATAGCAGGATGTATAAGCCAAATAAACTCTTTCCTCTTCAAGTTGCTTTTGGTCTTGGTGTTTTATCACAGCTATAGAAAACTAAGACACACATCTTCTGGCTATAGAATCAGTGTGAAGCCAGCCTGGGATATGTAGGATTCTAGGGAAACAAGGAAGGAATTGGTTTCTGCTGCTGGTTTCCTAGTAACAGGAGGCATGGCCTGCTGTACAGTACCACCTGGGGCCCATGGAAGACCTAGTGGCTGGTGGTTTTCTCAGGAAGGGCAGGCAAGGTGTGCTGAGTAGGATGGCTAGGCTCAGGAGAGGTAAGTTTGATTGTCCTGGAATAGGGGTTTTCACTAGTCATCTGGAACTTGGGGGTGAACAGAGGAACATGGTTCCCTGTAGTGAGAGTAAGAGCCAGAGAGAGAAGATGGCTTCCAGTATGGGCTCTATATTGGTTAGGGTATTTGTGAAAGGTGGGCTAGATGCTTCTTCCAAGAACTGGCAATCCCCAGAAAAAGGCATCTTTCTGCAGTCAAGAGAACTCAGATACCAGAGCAACAAGATCACAGAATATTTAATAAACAACAACAAAGCAGCATGGTTTTTGTTGAGTGGGTGAATGAAAAAACAAAAATAGAGGGAGACGGCATGACTGCCCCTAGGTATCTTGGAAGAGAAGGTTATAGTAGATATAAGGGAGAGCATAGTCACAGGCAAAGGTATCAAGGATGGTCCAGACTGAACATGACTAGCAAACTGAGCCAGGGCCTATGAGAAGGGGGGGGGGGCAGGAAGAGGGGAGACCCAGCAGCCAAGAGACTAAAAACGACCAAAAGAAAGATAACAGGACCACTTGGGCAAAATGAGTAGACTATATAGGGCAGAGCAGGTGGGGGAAGGGGCGGCCCAGCCCAGTCCCTAGGCTAGAGAAGTTTAGGGTAGGGTGCAGACCCTGTAACAAGTAGGGACCGAGGGATGCTGGGAGAACCTGGTGGCCAGCATCAACTTTGATATGTCAATGGGCACCATAGTTCACCTAGGTTTGAGAACTAACATCGCAGCCTTTTAGTCATTGGTAAGAAATGATGATGAAGAGTAACATAATCTTTAACTATTTTCTGCTGAATTTTCAGTCAGTGAGGTCTTAGAGGATGGAGCATCACGATCACAAAATATTCAACAAACAAACAAAAAAACAATTAACAAGGTTGTTGAGTGGAGAAAACACAGACCACATCGCAAATGAAAAGTTTGTGATTCCTGTATTCCTGGGTCCCTTGTTCCACAACCTTTCTGTGGCTCAGGAACCACTTCATCTGTTGGCCTGAGATAAGTTATTAGGTAAGTGGCCTCTCTCCCTCAGCTCCCCAAGGAGTCTACCTTCCCCTACTATCCACCCTGTCAACCTGCTCCTCTCTGCTCCTGTCACACAGAAAGGTTTAAAAAACCTCTTGATAAATATCTGAGGGAGGAAAAGAAAATGACCTTGGCAGCAGGAAGGTGAAATCTTCACTGGAAGCTCAGACAGCTCTCTGTCAGAAGAAACTGGGGGGGGGGGGGGGCAAGAATACGAATAAACATCACAATCATCACAATAAACACATTTTTAAAATGAGGGTCATGATTCAGCTGTAAAACCTCACTGAATCTAGTCATAAAAGAAAAAAAAAAGACTCTGAAATAATAAACCAAGCTCTAAATTAGGAGCACTGGCAAATGTAGTCATTTCTACCTAAGAGGCTCTGTGTCCAAACATGTCATTTGAGATCCCAGGCAGACAAAGGAGAAGGCCCTTGGTAACAAGGCAGCCATTCAGCCCACAGCCCTGGGGCATTGGATTTCCTCTCTGGGCTCAAAGCTTTTTCAGCCACATTAGGCACCAGCTTCAAAACTGGTGGGAAGCTAACTTAAGTGTCCCTTTGAGTGGGAAACAATGAGAAGGCTGTTTTTCTACAAAAGAAAGGAATTCGACCACTTTTTGGATTTGGTGGGCCTAGAGTCTTAACAATTAAATTTGACAGTAGCGTGTACGTCTAGATGTTGATTTTTAAAAGATGTTTTGGGGCTGGCGAACCTTATCCCAAAGGAAGGAAATGTCCCAGTTTCCCTAATAAGCACAAGTTCTTTAACAGTCTAGGAAACATGTTTATCCTGTTCATATTTATCTTTGGGTCCCCAAGGATGGATACATGAGTGTATGAATGGATCTTATAATTAGATGGGGGCCTGCTGTACTGATATTTTAGGATAATCGATGATTTTTAAAAGTGCAGATGACTCATTCATGATTGCTTTCATTCACCCACTGCTGTCTTCAACTGAACGCTTTGTGTGAAGGGCTACTACACTTCAGGAGAAAACCCTGTGGAGAGAAATAGAAATAGGCATTTGGGGTGGGGGGTGCACTAGTCCTACCTGCTCGTGGAGAAAAAAGAGATCCAAAGCTGTGGAAACAGAAGAAGGGATGAAGACGTGGGTGGTGGAGAGAGTTTCCATCACTGGTCTGAGAAACCACAGGTTTGTTTTTTGGTTTTTTTTTAAGCAGAAGCAAGATGACACAGCCCTGATGTCTAGCATTCCGGAATTTGAGGCTAAAGCATCCTGGGCGTTATAATAAGGCCTATACCCAGGTGGTTGACGGATGGTGGGCCCCATGCCCCATGAGGCACAGGGAAAGGTGACATCGCAAGAGACACACTGGGCTCACGTGGAGAGACTTTATTATTATGAAGAGAGGGAGAAGAGATGGAGAGAGAGAGAAGGAGGAGGAGAGAGGGGAAAGGGAAGCTGTGTGGTGGGATTCATGTGTTAACTGATAAGATTGGAAGGTACTTATGCAGAGTCCCGGGTGCCTGAAGGGGGCGTGGCCAGCCCCGTTCAAAAAGGGGCTACTAAAATCTTGAGCGGCCAGTTTGTTCCTGCCTTCTTAAGAGATTGGATCAACATCCATCCCTTAGACCATCCGATCGCTCAAATATCTTTCTAAGGTATAACCTGTTATCGTGAGTATTAAATTACTTTCCAATAAATATTAATCCTGTATTTAGTATATTGCATGTGAGATTTATTGTGATAGGCTCGGGCTTCAGGGGCTAGGACAGAATTCTAACACTGGGTACCTATATAATTCAAGTCCGGCCTAGATTATAGAGCAAAAGCTGTTTAAAGTCCAAAACAAAAACAAAAACAAAAAAAATTAAACAAGGGGCTTGAGCTACAACTCATTGTTCACCTCACAGGCATAAAACTCAGGTTGCAACCTTCCCACCACACAACCAGGCAGCACACAGCACATGTCTATAATTCCAGCACTCAGAAGAACTGAAACGCAAGGTCATCCTCTAGTGGATGGGCAGACGAAGCTAGTGCTGAATAATTAAGTTCTTATTTCAAAAATAACAGGGTCTGTGAGGTGGCTCTGTGAAGAAAGGTGCTTGCCAAGCCTGATAACCTTGAGTTTGATCTTTGGCACCCTCATAGTAGAAGGAGAGAACTGACTCTCTCTCTCTCTCTCTCTCTCTCTCTCTCTCTCTCTCTCTCTCTCTCTCTCTCACACACACACACACACACACACACACACACACACACACACACACACACACGTAAAAACAAAAACAAGGAAACAAGGAATGGGGGAGGTGAGTAGAAAATGTTCACTGTCATGCACAAACCCTTGCCCAGGGTGGAGGCTGGGTTCTTTAGTAGTAGCTCTCAACCTGTGGGTAGCAACCCCTGGAATTGTCCAGTGATGCTTCCATTTATTTGTGTAGCATATCAAATATCTTGCATATCAGATATTTATATTGCAATCCATAACTAGCAAAATAGCAGTTATGAAGTAGTTACAAAAATAATTTTGTGGTTGGGGGTGTCACTACCACATGAGGCACTGTACCAAAGTGTTGGAGCATTTAGGAAGGTTGAGAACCGCTGCTCTACAGGATGAGATTGTGGAAGAAGAAATGTTGTTTTTTTACCTTAATCATATTTATGTATTCATATGAGTGCTCATGTAAGTGTATGGGCATGTTACCTTCATGGAAATAGGGAACAGCTCACAGCGACAGTTCCCTCCTTCTGCAAGATCCCAGAGACTGAAGTTAGGCTTGGCAGCAAGTACATTTACCCAATGAACCATCTCATTGGCTCAGAAAGAGCTTCTTTTAAAGACAAAGAGTGATGTTCCTTCTCTGTCTCATCCCCTTTCCAGTGTGACTGCTGGGCTTATGTATTAGACATGTTCAGGACTAGCTAGGACTAGCCCGGGACCTGTGTGTGGGAGGGGGAGGCACTCAGCTCTGATTCCTTTGTGTGTGAGGTGCCCATTTGGGATCAGGGTTTGCCAAGCTTGGAAGACTAAATGAAGCCTCAGAGGTGGGGATCCCTTCTACCCTGTACCCCATGCTCTTGTATACATTCTCATACCCTTGTGGTGGGAAAAATTCTCACATGCTCTCTGTCCATCAGCCTTACTGTCTTAATCCAAGGAACTGGAAACCCCTGTTTATTCCATTAAGTAACAAAAACAGCTTACTAATCAGTTCAATTAGATTTAATCAAAAGGAGGTTATCTGGGTGGGTCTAATCCAATCATAAGTATATTAAAAGCAATATTTTATTGATAGTTTGAAAAGAAGCAAGTTGGAGGGACTGACCGGGGTGAGGGTGGAGGTAGGGGTAGGGTGGGGAAGACTGGATGTGCCCTTCCTAGCCTGAAGATGGAGGGGGTGCACAATACTAGCAGAGCAGTCCTGAGTGACCCCTCTCTGACTAGGTAACAGTCATGTAGCTGAACTGAACTAAATGTTATTGACAATTTAAATGAGCTTGGAAGGGGCTCTTTCTCCAGGCCCTAGGCTGGCCAGAGGCATTCTGGTGTTGTGCTGTGAGATCCAGAACACAAGCTCCAGGAGAGAAGGCCTGGACTTCTGCACTGTAGAACTGTGGACTCCTATCAGGGGTTGTTTAAAGGGCCAGCTGTGGTGATTGGTTTTGAGGCCCTAGAAACCAAACTAATCTCTCAGTGGTCTGAAAGTCGCCTCCTAAACATACAGAAGCTTAGCTTCCAGAACCTTCACGTTGGGATTACAGTTGCCCATTTGAGAGAGCCATGGGGGAGGGGGGCGTTCACTGAAAAGTCTCTTCTTAGAAGAAAGGAGGGGGGAGTGAAGGAGAGGGTAGGGCTAAACTTGGCAGCTTCAGTGATAACATTACCCTCAGCATTTTTCCCATCTTTGTTTTTCGTTAAAAAATAAAGAAGATATGTGAGTAATTGCCCTTTGTAGCTACAAAATTAATGTGCTTTTCCCTATTTATTATTTATCAAATTAGTAGACTATATTTGTTGCTATTAAAGATGCTACTACTGCCCAGTTATCTAAAACTCTCTCTCTCTCTCTCTCTCTCTCTCTCTCTCTCTCTCTCTCTCTCTCTCTCTGTGTGTGTGTGTGTGTGTGTGTGTGTGTTTTCCAACAGTGCTGTACAAAAGTCAGTGAACTCAAAAGACATGTTTGGGAACCTTGGGGAGCTTCAGGCAGCTGAGGCTGGTCCTGTCTAGGGGACAGATGAATTCCTCTTACCCTGGCAGCTTTTCTCGGGACCCTCCCCACCACCATCTTTGAGGATGTCAGAAAGAAAGCACACCTGTGGACTCCTCCTTCTCCGGGGCCTGAGACAATGGGTGGGGTGGGGTCAAGGTTGCCTTTTGGCAGAGGAGAAAGTTTCCCAATCATGTTCACTGAACTTTGGCCAAGAGGCGGGGATGGCTTTGAATATCACCACTTCACTTTTCCAAAGACATTGATATTTGGATGTCAAAACACAGGAATATCTGTCAGCTCCCTCTCCTCCCTGCCTCAGTTGGCCTACATAGCCCAGGGTGGCCCCAGACTTGCCGGCTCCCCCCTCTGACTAAGTGCTAAGATTACAAGCCATTGCTTCACACTCTGCTCATCTACTGGATTCTGTCAGCATCTAGGCTTGTAGTTTGCTTTCACCGGTGTCTCTCATTCAGATTCCTAAAATCAGAGTTGCACGAGGATCTCAGATCTTGAAGAGGGAAAAAGTTTGGAAAATATTGAAAATTGTACACATGAATCTGTTAGCTTCTACTTAACTGAATATGTATATTAAGGTAATATATATACATATATAATTTATCTGTTTAGGGGGCTTGGGCATGGGTAGAAAAATCAAGGCTTCCAGAAAAGTATCCTGTGACTATCTTTATGCCAAATGGAACTCAGTCCTATTTCTGGGTCTCCCTCAGTGTCTGCTTGAACAAAGCTGCCTCCTCCATGGCCTGCCACAGCTTGCCCATGGCCATCTGGCTTTACATTTGGACTTCTTCCTTCATGCCACATGCTGCAGCTCTCTGCTCTGGACATGCTCTGCCTCTTTGGGGTCCTGTACTCTTTTCTCTTTATGAGAGTGCAGAAACATCTGGGTGCCTGTCCCTTCTTCTCTTCCTCTGGGTGCCTGTCCCTTCTTCTCTTCCTCTTTCACTCTTTTAAGTATTTATTTATTGTACACCGGTGTTTTGTCTGTATATATTCAGTGTGAGGATGTTTGATCCTCTGGAGCTGCCATGTGGGTGCTGGGAATTGAACCCGGGTCCTTTGGAAGAGCAGTCATTCCTCTTAACCACTGAGCCATCTCTCCAGCCCCCTTTCCTCTCTTTCTTTGAACAGGCAGATTCCAATTTTTTCCAGGTTCAGCTTAAACTTCATTCTGCCAAATCTTCTTTCTTCCTTTAAAAAAAAATACTTATTTTTCTTTATGTATTTGTATGTGTTTGCAAGTGTGTGTGTGTGTGTGTGTGTGTGTGTGTGTGTGTGTGTGTACATACCTGTAGAGGCCAGAAGAGGCATCATATCCCTTGGAGTTACAGGTAGTTGTCTGCTGTACAGTGTGATTACTGGTAACTGAACTGTTTCTCTGCAAGAGCAGTAAACACTCTTAATTAGTTGCTAAGCCAGCCCTCAAGCCCATTACCTTATCATATAATTTTGTCGTGCACACTGTAGGGACCTATGCCCTTCATGTTCACCCCTGCTTGTCTGGCATGCCTGAATGTTAATTGTGTACTTGTCAATAAGACTCAGGACAGCCAACTGCAAAGTATTAAACTGAGAGGGTTTAGAAAAGAGAAGGAGCCTGTGTAGGAAGGATGCTCTGACCTCTGACCCCAACCCCCAACCCCTCACCCCGTCCTGTGAAGAGTGTTCCTACAGAGGCGTCTCTGGACTCGGTTTGGTGCAGATCCTGAGACTCTAATGTGAGAGGTTCTTCTTTACACTTTTGACCACCCAGGGGCAGAGAGAAGAATCCAGACAAACAGGCCTTGCCCAGCTTTCCCAGTGTGTGGCCTTTAGACCGTACATTTAGCTTTATTATACTACTTTACGACGCCCACTCTTCAAACATAACATAAATATGCTGACTTAGCTGTATGAGTCATTTCCTCATGAAAGTGCTTATGTCCTGCTAAACTTATAATTAAGTCGGCGCGTTTTTCTTTTGTCAGAGGGACCTTAGCCTTGAACTCAACTCTCTATTTTTGATTTTCCAAGACCCTTCTGGACCATTTATCTTTACCTATCACTATTATCTAACATTCCTCTTGTTTGGGGGGTTTTATTTATTTGTGGGTTTATATTTGTTTTTTCAACTGCTCTTCTTTCCTGGCTCCTACTCTGTTGCTAATATTTTTTCTTCTTTTTGGTCCTAGAAATGGAACCAGGGCATGAAGTGTGTTTATCATGAAGCTACATCCCCTCCCTCAGCTCTGAGACTCATCTTTAAATTTCCTTTGACTTGGAAATAAACACACATATAAAACCACTCACTTCTGTTTGTGCAGTAATGCTGCGTATAAAAATATCCCTTGCCAAAAGATGGCACATTGCAGCAACCAACACCCTTCTGTCTTTTAGGGTTAGGCCATAAACTTTTTAGGCCCGTGAACCACACAAGGTCTCTGTTGAATTTTTGCTTTTTTCACTTCATGGCCTGTAAAAGTAAAAAAAAAAAAAAAAAAAAAAAAAAAAAAAAAAAAATGTAAAAGCCATTCATAGCTTCTGGATACTATATAAAATCAGGCTGCAGACCCAATTCAGCCTACAGGGCATAATTTGTGGGCTCTTGGTTTATGGAAAGCATTTGCCTCTGAGATAGTCTCTAGTATCCGCTCTGTCCTCAGAACGACATCGGGTGCGGCCTCATGCTTGTTTGGCCAGGAGAATATTAGCATCCATGAGAACAAACTTCGGGTATCTGCGAGGCCTAGGATGACAGACACGTGGAGAGCAAACTGCAGCTTGGAGCCTCAGCCAGCCCGTGATATTTTGCAGTATGGATGTTGGACAACTTCAGAATATGATGCCTTAGCCTGAGGTAGAGCTTGGCATCAGAATCCAAGCTGAGCATGCTCATGGCTCGAGCTTTGATGCACACCAGAAATGAAAAGGAAGCAGAAAGAAAGGAGAGAGACAGCCTCTGGGGGAGTATTTAATCACTGCACTACCTTCTCTTTTGTTCAGGAAGAAGGTACACAAAGTACTTCTCTTTACAGTTTTTACATATATGTGTTTGCTTGAGCATGCTTACGTCTCTGGGCATGTGTGTGCCGTGGAGCGAGCGTGGTGCTCACAGAGCAATGAGCAGGCTCTGAATTTCTCCTACTACATGTGTCTAGGAGATCTACCTCAGGTTGTCAGGCTTGGTGACAAGCATCTTTACCTAGGAGCCATTTCACTGATACACAAAAAGCTGCGGAAAGTGTGGGCAGGGTCACCTACCAAGTGTCACCAACATACATCAACTGAGGAGGTTTTCAGGTCTCAGTTCCCTGAGCCCTCATGTAGAAAGGAATAATCTAGGAGGGCCAGGGAGGAGACATCTGTAGACTATGGGTTGTACTAAACAATTGCACGGACCACCCTGTTTCATTCTTTCTTTCTCTTTTTTAATTAAAAAAATTCCTATTGGACATGGTGCCACATGCCTTTAATCCCAGAACTCAAGATGCTCAGGGAGGTGGGTCTCTGTGAGTGTAAGGCCAGCCTAGTTTACAGAGCAAGTTCTAGGACAACCAAGGTTACACAGAGAAACCCTGTCTCAAAAACCAAACTAACCAACAAACAAAAAGCCCCTTCAAATACCAACCCCCTCCCCAAATATTTAATATGTGTGGTGTTTTGCCTGTATGTAAGTGAGTGCATCACATTGTGCCTGGTGCCAGGAGGGGACAGAAGAGGGTATCAGATCTCCTGGAACTGGAGTTACTGATGTGAGCTGCAATATGGGTGCTGGGAATTGAACCTGGGTCCTCTGGAAGAGCAGTCACTGCTCTTAACTGTGGAGCCATACTCTCCAGGTCCCTTACTTTAAAAATAATTGATTAAATGTATGGGCGTTCTGTCTGTCTGTATGTCTGTGTACCGCATGCCTGGTGCTCTTGGAGGTCAGAAGAAGGTGTAGGATTTCCTGAGACTATAACTGCTCTTAACCTCTGAGCCATCTCCCCAGCTCCAGTCGGTGTTCTTCATTGCTGGGCTATATCTCTAACTTCCCCTTCCACTTTCTTAATACAAAAAAAATTTAATGTTCAAAAGTCTACTTAAAAAAATTTCAAATAAAGGGAATACACATTTGGTAACATTCAAATAATCACATGCCCCCCAAATGGCATCTATGCAAAGACCTATGAATATCTCAAATACAGAAGATTAGTAGCCAGAATATCATGCAATGATTTGATTTTAGCAGAACCAGAACCTTTGGTAGGAGCAGGGACTGCGCTTATGGCTGAGGGTTATATTTGCATGAATTTATCAGCTCCCCAAAGCTATTATTTTGGGGGGGCTTCAGCTTATGAATTGTGGGGGACACAAATATTCAGTCCATGGCAGGCAGATTCCTTGACTTTGGAGGAGCCTGGAGAGGCTGTTTAAAACATTTCTTGGGGCTGGAAAGATGGTTCACCTGATAAAGGCACTCACTGCCAAACCTGAGGAGCTGAGTTTGATCTCAGGGACCCATTTGTGGTGGAAAGAGAGAGCTGAGTCCTGCAAATGGTCCTCTGTCGTCCACACGAGTGCTGTGGTACCCCACCCCTCGAGATGAAAGGACAATTAAAATGTTTCTCTACCCTCTAAGATTCTGGTTCCACAGATTAGAGTTATGCTCGGGGAGTCTGTATCTTCAGCTAGCTTTCTGTGCCTAATGCTAGTGTTTTCTAAGTCATACTTTGAGAAATCCTGAACTAAGGAAATGAGTCATAAAATGATTTTTTTTTTTTTTTTAAATTTTGAGACAGGGTCAAAAGTAGAGCAGGCTGACATCACATATCCACCTGCATTTTGCCTCCCAAATAATGGCATTAAAGGTTTGTACCACAATGCCTGGCTAGATTATTTTTTAAACAAAAAAATGGGCTGAGGGTTGGGGGACATAAGACACCTATCGATGCTCCCCACAAGTGTGTTTGTGTGTGTAGTATGTATAGAATAAATTCAGCTAATTATTAACACTTTGTTCTTAGAATGTGTCTTTTCCTTTTCTTTTTTCCCACTCTGGCATTTTAAAACTAGGTTTTATGTGTCCCAGGCTGGCCTTGAACTAGCTATTCAGCTGAGAACGAGCCTGAATTTCCAATCCTCTTGACTCTACCTTGTGAATGCTGGGATTATAGGTGTGTGCCACCATGCTTAATGAATACTGTGCTTCAGGTAGACCTAGGACATCAGTCATACTAGACAAGTATTCTGCCAACTGAACTACATGCCTAGTTCAACAATGTTTCTTAGCACAGTTAATAAATATAATAATAAACCAGATATGGTGGCCTAAGCCTCTAATCTCAGCATTTGGGAGGCAGAGGCAGGCAGCTCTATATATGTTTAAGGCCAGCCTGGTCTACATAGCAAGTTCCAGACTGGTAAGACTCTGTCTCAAAAGAAAAAAAAAAAAACCTCAATATATATTACTTTAATATATTATATGTAAATAATACAATATACATTAATGTAAGTGTTAATAAATATAACTGTACATCAGACCTATGGTGGATTTTAAAATGTCAGTGTAAATATTGTTTGGGATGATTTGAGATAATTTTGCTTTCCAATTTATGCTCTAGCTAATGCCTATCCTTCGCTTTCCAAGAAGAACATGGAGTTCATTTCAGGGCTTCAGCATGGTGGTCTTAGCTCAACAGCACCTGGAGTGGGCCCAGAAGAGCAAGCGCTTTTAACAGGTCCTTGGTACTGTACACTCAGGCATTCTGGACACAAGTTTACTGTTTCTGAGAGTAACCGGGGCCCTTTCAGCCTCCAGCATCCACCCTGAAGGTCCCCATTCCATGCCAGGGTGAATCTGCACAGCTCTGGAACTTTGCTTGCTCATCTCACACTCTCCACACCCATGAAGCTGATGGGAACGTACAGAACCCGCTGAAGGCTGAAACTCTAAGCCAAGTGAAACCAGATTGTTGGCCTTTGAACTGAGGCACCAGCTACTCCATTGAGTCCTCTGTCGGCCCCAGGTCTGGAGCAATTAGTGCAAAGTTCAAATCTATGGCTACTCACAAGTGAATTTGGCAACCATTGGGTGGCCCCTGACCTCCCAGTCCTCTAGCTTGTGACCCAGGCCACCCTTCCTGGCAGTGAGACAGAATGTTTGTCCTTGAAACCAAAGGAGGAAAAATAAAACATATGTACCCAATTCTGGGAAAAAAGATGACCTTAAAAATACAATCTTCTTCTTCTTCATCTTCTTCTTCTTCCTCCATAATTGAGATAATTGTCTTCAGGCTGAGGTAAATAAACAGCAAATCTCTCAACCTCCTGTTTGGGGCTGTAAAGGGGTCTGCCTTTGTATATTCCTGGTGCTTTTTATGACCCTCAGCTGGCCTCTCTGCCGCTGGACCCGGACCTGCACAAAGCCAGACTAATCACAGAGCAGTTTCGGAAATGAGGGTCTTGAATGGAATTTCCTCCACACACCCTCCACAGGCTTTGGCCTGCCTGCAGAGCTTCCCCTTCTGGAGGCTCTTGCCCAGCTCTGGGCAGGGCCAGAGAACAAAGGGTGGATTCTCTGAGGCTCCCAGGGGCCTGCTGAGCCTGGCCTTGTGCAAAAATTAAATGAAAGCAACTCTTATGCTCCCTTTCCAGTGCCAGGGCTGTCGGAGAAAGTAAATCACGTGATACATATTTATGGAGGACTTTACACTGTGTAAATCTGCGTGGGGGAATAAAAAGATGTATACTGTGGATAGGAGTCTTGCCCTCAAAAAGCTTAATGTTTGGATGGAATGTCATGACTAATCACAGCAGGGGGGAAAGTCAAATCCTGGTTCCTGGCCACCATCCAAGCCATCTTGTGACAAATCAAAGTCACAGGCTCCTTCGGCCCATCTGCAATGCATATTCCTCCAGCCAAGATAGGGGGTGTCAGGAACCCTGGGAGGCCGTCCTGTATCGGTATCAATTCTTTCCTTCCTTCTGTGGTCACGCCAGAGCCTCTTGGAGAGGGACACTTTCTCCCCGACTTTTTGTAGACTGAGCTGACCAATGACCAAACAGCCAGAAGACAGGGAGTAGTCATTTGCTGGACTTCAACCTTGCCTTCAAAGGGGTGGCAATTTAGGCTTTTCCTATTTATTTATTTTGAGACAGAGACTTACTATGTAGCCCTGGCTGGCCCAAGAATTAGAGACCCATGTACTAGGAACTCCTTACATAGAGCAGGCTAGTCTTGGATTCACAGAGATGCGCCTGCCCCTGCCTCTGAGTGCAAGTACTGAGATTAAAGGTACAAGCTACCATTTATTGTGCTCCTCTTTTGATATTTAGACCATGGGTGCCACCTGGAAAGTCCCAATGGAGGATATCAGGGGTTAGATTACCATGACCACGGTGGCACTGAGTGGCCAGCTATTTGAGAGCTTTTGAACGGCTCCTCCATTTCCCCTGATACAATTCAGTTTGCACCAGAGGGAGCGGGGGGGGGGGGGGGGGGGTGAGCTCCATGTTCTTGTTCAGCCGGGGTGGGGGTGGGGGTGGGGGTGGGGGGGCAGTGCAGAATTATAAACAGACAAGTGCTTCATTCATGCATCTGCTTTGTGTTCACAACAACGCTGTAAAGAACCTTTGTCAGCATCCCTCCCATTCTGCAAATGAGGGGCTGGGCTCAAAGAGGTCACATAAATTAGCCAAGGTCACACAGGTGGCAAGTGGAGAAGTCACAAGGACACAGAGCATGTCCCAGGATCGGCACATACCCCAATTTTCCTGGAGTTATAGATATTAATTAGGAAGTCCCATGATATAAAACGGGATGATGGATGGGTTGGGATCACATTAAGAAGGGGCTGGCAAGTAGAGTAAGAAGCTAGTTCTTCGTTTACTAAGGGCCTCCTTGAAGCATCAAATGACATCTGAGGAGAGAAGACAGCATAAGAAGAACTTAAGTGAGTTGAGCAGAGGATTTTTTGAAGGGACAAGAGGCTGCACACAGATGGTCCAGCAAAGGCAGAGCTGGTCAGTAGGAAAGTGGTGGTGGTAGGGTCATCGACTCTGCCCCAATCAGCAGCCATGGGAATAAAATGAGTCAAATGACATGGCTGGAAAAACCCACTGGGAAGATCTCATAGACAGCAATTCGAAAGCATTTGAACTGGACGTCCCAGAGGAGAATGGGAAAATTTTTTGATGAAACTGGAATGCAGTAGGGAGAGCCAGTCTGAAAGATTCCACACACGCCAAAGGTTCTCACAGAACTGGAGCAAAATTCAGTATCATGAGTCTGGTTGTTGGTACCTAGAGACTGAAGAGCTGACAAGGAAGATGTGTGAGCCATGGTTCATCCTGCAGGCAGCTTGTAATCCCCTGTGCTCTCTCTCTCTCATACACACATGGTCATTACTCACATACAAATCTCTGTTCTCCATGCAAAAACCAGACAGCAAGTCAAAACAGTACATGATAAAAAATAATAAAGTGAATACACTGCCCCAGAGGTTGGCATTGAGGCTAAATGCTCTGAGCAATTGGGGTGGGGGTGGGGGCTGGCCCTGTAGCATCCAAAGGGGTTACAGTAAAATCAAAGGAGGGGTAGATGAGGTATAGTCCTATAAGACATGCATGTGGGTTTGAGAGCTGAGGCAAGTGTCCTGGGATATGGTAGGAAGGTCGTAAAGAAAGACATCATGAGTTCTCCATATTCTTTGAAAACATTTATTTTGGAGGCAGGCATCTAACCCTGACATTACTGCCTCTCAGGTGCTGGCGTACACCACCATGCCTAACTTTAAAAATGACTGCTTTATTTAATTAATTAATTAATTCATTCATTCATTCATTCATTCATTCATTCATTCATTCATTCATTCATTTATTATTTATTTACTTGCCAGAATGATCTTGCACACCTTTAATCCCAGTACTCAAGTGACAGGCAAGTGTGTATCTCTGAGCATTTGAGACCAGTCTGCTGGTCAATGTATCAAGTTTCTAGGCCAGTGAGGGCTAGCTACATGGTAAGACTCTGTGGAATGTACTCTGTAGCCCAGGCTGGCTTGGACTCTCTATGAAGTCCAGGCTGGTCTTGATCCTGTGAATGTCTTCCTGTCTTTGTCTCTGAGGGCTGGGATTACAGTATGTGTGAACACCTGGCCTTTAAAAGGTAATTTTTTTTAAATTAAAAATTATTTCATTTCATGGGCAATTATAGTTTATTTAGCTGTCCTTCTACTTTTTAAAAATATTTTTATTAATTCCTCAAGAATGTCATATAATGTATTTTTTTTTTAATTATGAAAACTCGGCCTTAGCTTAGGCTTTTTTCCAACTTGCTCTTTGTTATTTTTTAATTAAAAATTGTCATTTTTATCAATGTATCCCCCTCCAGCTAGCTCTTATAACTCAAATTAACCTGCTTCTATTAATCTACCTTCTGCCAAGTGGCTTAGTTACCTCCATTTTGTATATTATATCCAATCTGTTCTTTATCTAGCTGGAGTCTGCTGGTCTCTCTTCCTCCCCGAGCTGAGTTCTCTCTCTCCCTAGAAATCCCACCTATCTTCCCCACCCTAGCTATTGGCCAGTCAGACACATCTTCATACAGTATAAATACCAATTCTGCATCAGGGTAGGGTGACCTTAGCACTGGGGAGGGGTAAGTCACACCGTGGTAGGCAATCAATAAGCAGACACCAAGATCAGCCCTAGGAAAAGGCTGTAGACAGGCTGTGAAGGCTTCCAACTCTAGGGTGGTGCCAGCATCCAGCACCCACACCAGGCTGATATCTGCTGCTGACGTGCAGCCAAGGCAGCCCACCTTCACCCCAAAGACATATACTCTGACAACAAAAGCAGGTCAATATATACTTAATAAAAACACCTATGATGGTCAGATGGCTCAGTAGGTAAAGACATTTGCTGCAAAGCCTGACACCCCGAGTTTACTTAGACAAGTGATCCTCAACCTTCCTGATGCTGCTATGCTTTAATACAGTTCCTCATATTGTGGTGATCCCCAACTATAAAATTATTTTTATTGCTACTTCATAACTGTAATATTGCTACTGTTATGAATCGTAATGTAAATATCTGATATGCTTGATATCTGATCTGCAATCCCTGTAAAAAGGTTGTTCAACCCCAAAGGGTTTGCATCTGACAGGCTGAGAACTGCCGTCTTAGACTCACATAGTGTAAGGAGAAAACAGTCCCGCTAGTTGCCCTCTGACCTCCATACACACACACCATGACAAGTGAACATGCGCACAAGCAATCGATAATAATAACTGTGGAGTCCTGTTGGTTTTTTAAAGCTGATCTGCTGCCTCTTGCTCCTGTTCAGTTTTCTTACAGAGGCTGCTCAGCACGGACAACCTGAGCTCTGCCCAGAGCAGCCCCAGTTCGGGCATGGCAGAAACAGTCCTCTTTTTGGTGAGCTGACATGAATGTTTACAATACAGGAATATTCAGTGGTGACATTCTGAGCTGAGAGCTCACCCTTTACCTGCTTTCTCGGTTCAGTATGCATTTTCCTAAAGCCCATCTACCAGTATATCCTCAGGGACCCTAGACCACAGATCCCTTGGAAACAGCTCCAAGAACCTTCTTCCTCAAGGGACCCTAGAGACCTATCAGATCCTGGAAGATGGCTGAGGGCAGTGTCTACCCACTCAGATAGGACACAGCCACCTCCATTCCTGCCCTGCTACTCCATACATCCCCCAAACTGGGAAGTCTCCCTGAAAGCTCACTAGAGTCAGGTCATTACCCTTTATCTGCTTCCATGCCTAGCTCTGAGAGTCTCTCCTGGACAGAGTTGTGCTCGGGTCTTGAGTGCCATACTCCTATTGTGGACTTTGGCTTCTTCCTGTCCCCCACCATCCTCAGACTCACTTTTTAAAATCCTCTGGAAATCGCCCTCAAAATCCAGGGCCCACTGGTTGGGTGCACTGGTTGCTACTATCACCTTCTGGCCCATCCTGGTTTGCAGGCTCCTGGCTGGAACGCTGAACAGACGCTGCACAACAGCCTATCAAAAAGTACTTCGATCATGTCATCCCACCTCCTCCCAGACCCATCCCTTACCTCTTGCCCTCCCTTCCCAACTGTAAGTTCCTTCATTTTGTTATTTTTATAAAACATTTATGAAGCTATTTTATTTATTCATTTATTTTGTTTTTCCAAGACAGGATTTCTCTGTGAAACAGTCCTGGAACTTACTCTGTAAACCAGGTTGGCCTTGAACTCACAGAGATCTATCCACCTGTCTCTGTCTCCTGAGTGCTGGGATTAAAGGCATGTGCCACCACTGCCCAGCAATTTGTGTTTTCTCAACAGTATGTGTATTACAATGTTCTGTTTGCTTGTGTGTGTGTTCGTTTTTGAGACAGAGTCTGATATAGCCCAGGCTGGCTTCCAACTCACTAGGTAGTAGAGACTATTCTGAAATTCCTGAACTTCTTTCCTCTATCTCTCTAGTGCAAATATGAAAAGGTACATGCCCATACCTGGCCAAAATCAATCAATCAATCAATCAATCAATCAATCAATCAAAGCATAAAAGGCTGTAGCCTAAAGCTTCTGGCCCAGCCTAGCCCTGAGGTCCAGACCTGCAGTCCTGCAGCCATTTAGTCCCAAAAAATCACACGAAGGCTTACATTAATTATAAACTGTTTATAAAATGTGGCAGACAAGTCTATCTAAAGCATAAATCAGGACAAAGCTGCTACTTTCTCTCCAGTCTTTCCTGATACAGACTTTGTACGGCAGGGCACTTCAAAAATAATTTTTCAGAGTCCCCTCCCTACACAGAATGAATTGTTGCATGGAGCAGGGGCATGGTGTTTTTTAAAGGCCATCCCTGAACACTAATGTATAGCTTGTGGGGAACATCCCCTGAGTTTAGGGGGTAATGCCCTGAGTCTCAAAATGCCCAAGACAGTTACGACCCAGGGAAGAGGTGTATCCCAGACAGGTCCAGTACTGTGGCCCCAGGTGGAAAGTACTTTGATGCACATCTTTACACTTACAGACTTCACAGAAAATGAACCAGAAGCTCTGGGAAATTCAGGTTCCGGCCTCTGGAAGCAATGAGAGCCCTAACAACCTCATTGTCTGGCTTTGGCAACTCTTCCTGTGATGGGGGCAAAACAGCTCTCCTTTTGGGGAATTTTGTGGCTTTTTTTTTTTTTTTTTTTTTTTTTTTTTTTTTTGAGAAGTGGAGCCAGCCAAGGCAAGGGGAAAAGGCGTGGGCCTATGGCCTGTACTTCCTGTGGGTCAATGGGAGCTCAGCTTCCTCTGAAGCTGGGAGATTAGGGCAATTTAATCCCTAGGCTATTTCTGAGCAGAAGGGGGCTGGGCTGCTGGCTGCTGGCTGTTGGTTCCCTCAGCAACAGGGCCCGGCCTGCTCTATTGTGAGGAGGCCCCACTGGGAAAAGTAGTGAGGACAGAAGGCAGGAGATGACTTTTCCAGGGTCTTCCCTTCTCTGAGGCTCTGGTAACACCCAGGAGCTTTTGGGAGGGCTAGGGAAAGGGAAACCTCTGAGACCTCACGTCTTCCCAGGGGGAGCCTGTGGGCAGTGAGCTCATTGTTTACATGCAGACCCCTGTCTTGGGGGAGGTGTGGTCAGAGCTCTAAGGCAGACTTTCCCTTTGATGAATCTCTGGCTGGGAGGCCACCATTCTCATAGTCTAGGTTGGCCCCTCAGAGCTGGCTGGCACTTTTCCACAGTCAGCCTTAGCATTTCTGTTTGTAGAGTTTAGGGCTATTGTGGTCATCTCACACCTGAGGCTCTCAGGCCTTTATCTGATCTCTGCCGTCTATTATACCCCAGCTCTTCTCTCTCCCTTCTTTCTTCCAACACACACACACACACACACACACACACACACACACACACACACACACACACACACACACACACACATTCCTTCCTATTTATTTTCATCTCCTATGGCAAAACCAAACAAATATCCCATGCCTTGCCTGTCAGTTTACTCAGGATAACAAATGTTCTGATACCTTTAAAGGAGCTGATAATACCATCCAGGTGCAAAGGTCAGCAAGCTGCTGACTTAGCACTATGCTAGGCGTGATATACTCTCTTTTAAAAATGCCCTGTTCTTTGAAGCCCTCGGCTTCCAAATTGAGAACATGGCCTCTGTAAAAGTCACCACTTTCCCCACCACAGTCTGTGGATTAATGCTCTTGTACACTGTGAAGATTTGTCACTCATATTGGTTTAATAAAACGCTGATGGGCCAGTAGGGAGGCAGGAAGTAGAGGAGAGGCGACCAGGAAAGACAGATGCAGATGCCAGCCAGACGCAGAGGAAGATGAGAGTGTTGAACTGAGAAAAGGTACCACACCACATGGCTAAACATTAATAGAATTATGAGTTAATTCAAGTGTAAGAGTTAGATAGTAATATGCTTAAGTACTAGCAGTTACTATAATATTAAGCCTCTGAGCCAATTATTTGGGAAAGAGCTGCTGCTGGGTATTTGAGAGTTTTTGGCTGGGACAGAAACTTTTGACTATAATAGTTAAAAGAAAAAAGTAATTTGTTTCAAAAAATAATTTTATATATGTGTCTATGTGTATGTGTTGTACCTGTGTTGAGGGATCCCCAAAGACCATCAGATTCCAATGTAAACACACGAGGGTCAGTTTATTGCTTTGGTCAGGTTTGAATGAACCCAGGGCCAGAAACTTTTGTTCTGGCACAGAAGAGTGTTTCGGCCTGAGCTCAGGGGTGAGGAGGTTTTTAAAGAAAACATCTGTAAGTAGGGTGTTACACATCTTGGCATTTTAGATGGGTAAAGGGGTAAGGAGTAGAGTAACTATTGGCTAAACTTCTGTGCAAAATTAAGTTTTGAATCTATTGGTTGTCAGGCCCATTCCCAAGACCTTTCCTAGACTCTTCTCAGACCTGGGCCCTGCCCTCAGGCACCAAACGGTCCTTCCCAGAAACAAAGCTCTGCAGCCATAAATCTATGCCTTCACATATGTACAAGACACATCATACAAGTGGAGGTCTGAGGGGCAACCTTTGAGGGCTGATTCTTTCCTTTTACATATGGGTCCTAGGGCTTGAACTCAGGTCTTCAGGCTTGGCAGCAAGCACTTTAACCTTCTGAGACACCTTAAGTCTGGCATGGTGGAGCATGCTTGTAATCCTTGTTCTTAGAGGCTGAGGCAAAAGAGTCCGAGGTTTAAGGGCACTCTAGGCTCCTTAGGGAGACTCTCTCAAAAATACAATAAAAACAAACCACTAGAAAATAGAAGATTTCCTGGAGAAATAGAAATATATTGCCTATTTTCACTATTTCCCATTTTTTTTGAGAACTATTATTCCAACATGGACAGGGTCCTTAATTCCATACCATGTGGAGGCAACTCTGTCTCCCACTTTGTGATGTGCTTTTAATTGCACATGTACCATCAACATGGCGGACCAATACCCAGGGTCAGTAGGACGTGGCGTGTGAATCTAACTCCTGTTTTGTTTTTTCAAACAAAGTTTTTTCGTAGCCCTGGCTGTCCCAGAACTGTAGACCAGATTAGCCTTGAACAGAGATCCATCTACCTCTGCTTCCCAGATGCTGGAGCTACCACTGCCCAGTGTATCTAACTCCTTCTGACCCCTCATTGCTTCCCAACCTTAAAGGGAAATAGCAGATTTTTTTATCACAGGAAGGTATGGCATTGCGGGGCCGGTACCTTTGCTGCAGCGGCCTGTGTAGATTTTCTCTAACGACCAGACAGCCCATCTCTCTTGTGTTTTCATTTCTATTTTTGAAAAATAGAATCTATTCTAGAGGTGAAGATTATGGATGCTGGGCTGGGTGTGGCTTAGTGGTAGAGCATATGTGTGAAGTTCTGTGTGGAACAATCAAAGAAAACTATCAATTTTGTATCAAACACTTTGCGGTAGAGCCTGGTACACAATAAGCAATGTTTCCTGATAGTTTTTATGTTGTCTTGTTTTGTGGGTTTTTTTTGCTTGTTTGTTTTTGAGACAGGGTCTCACTATGTAGCCCTGACTGGTTTGCACCTTACTATATACACTAGGCTGGCTTCAAACCCTGAGATCATCTCTTCCGTCTCTGGAGTGCTGGGATTAAGGGCAAGCAAGGGTTTGAGATACAAGTCGATGGTATGGCATCTGCCTGATGTTTATGAGGCGTTGCTTTGGTTACTTTGGTTAGAGAGAGAGAGAGAGAGAGAGAGAGAGAGAGAGAGAGAGAGAGAGAGAGAGAGAGGAGAGAGACTTATAATAAGATACTGGATCTTGAAGTCTTGAAGGCACAAGTGAGTGGATAAACTGGTGACAAGGATTGGCCTTAGTTGTTGACAGAGAGGTGGAAGTATAGGCAGGTTTTGTGTCTTGCCCAGAGTCATCCATGTTAGGTGGTGAAATCTAGATCTGAATGTTAATCGATCATCAGAATAAATTGCAAGCCGTCTTGAGAATCTCAACTGCCTCTACTGCCTATTGACAGGGAGTCATAGATGCTTTGTTCCTGAAGGTCTGCTCAGGGGAGACAAGTCCTCCATGTCAATATGTAGGAGCACTGCTGTAAGTAGCCTTGCAGGGTGCAATATCTAAAGCCTATTAAGCAGGTGGCAGAAGGTCTGTGGGGACAAGGGGCAGCTGCAGCTCCTGCTATGGCTTGGGATTCTGTCCCACTGTGGGTTCTCAGGAGTCGCTGGGCTGGAGCTGCAAGACTTTAAAGAATCACTTTACACAAAGACAGAGAAGGTGGCTCTCTCTGGTTTATCTTAATAGCCAGGTAAGGTTCAGTCTAGCATGTGTCCTCTGGATCCATGTGCAACCTCAGCTGTGTCTAACATCCTCCTCTGGTCCTTTGCCCTGTCTGGAGCCCTCTCTTCAAATGTACTGAGATATAGCCCAATAGCATAGTGTCTATTTAGCATGTACCAGGCCTTGTGCTAAATTCCAACATACATACAGAGAGAGAGAGAGAGAGAGAGAAGGGGAACATAACTGGAAATTGTCAGAATGATGGCTGTCTTCCTGGAAAGCAACCAAGCACCAACACCAAAGGCCGGGCGAGGAGAAATTGATAAACCATGTTCCTTCTCCAGGAATTCTGGGACACATCCCAGACTTGGTATTAGTTTCATGGTCTTTTCAGGACTTTCTTACTCCTTCCTGTAACTTCCTGGCTAGGAATAAAGCAAGCAGGGGGACAATAGCGGGTGAGGAGCACAAGAGTCTGGTTGCCTCACTGGTGGGGGACACTGTCAGCTCCAATGTACGTATGCACTTGTTATACTAACGCTATATGACACACGTGGCCCATGCACATTACACACCTCACATATATCCTTTATGCTATGCTGTATATACAAGGCATGCACACACTGCACACACCACACAAAATGTGCACATACAGTATACAGACACACCCATCATACATACCACATACACCACACATACCATGTATACCCACACCACAGGTATATCATTATATCTTTACAGGTCAAGCCATTCACCCCACAGGATATGCATACCGTGTCACACCCTCTGCTGTTTGTAGAGGCCAACATCGCCACCTGCTGGTGATTTTTGTGCAATAGCATCCCACCTCCCCCCACACCTGCCCCATTGAAGAAATAATAAGGTCTCATGAGTACTTAGTAACACGGGCTCCCCACAATAGAAAATATCTCTTCTGCTTCTTTTTGATCTTTTCTCAGGAGAATAATTCAAACTGTCTCTGAGAAGGGGTTCACAGGATCATTGTAGAACTAGCTGGAAACTTCAGAGACGTAAACTGTGTTTAACTCTTAGTGCACGGAGTACTGTGCTCCTTGGTCAAGAAAACAGGTAAAGCCTTGAGTTCAGGACCCGATGTCAGGCACCTGACAGGTTAGGTGCCGTTCCCTCCTCCCCATGTCCCTTTTCTTTTCTTTCCTTTAAAAAAAGTTTTCAAAATTTTTATTTGCTGAGAGGTAGTAGCGCACACCTTTAATCCTGGCACTTGGAGGCACAGGCAGGTAGATTTCTGAATTCAGGACCAACCTGGTCTACAAACTGAGTTCCAGGTCAGCCAGGGGCTACACAAAGAAACTGTTTAAAAAAATTTTTTTTAACGTGTATGTGTGTGTATATGTGTATGTGTGTGTATGTGTGTATATGTCTGTGTGTGTGTATGTGTGTGTGTATGTGTGTATATGTCTCTCTGTGTGTGTATGTGTGTATATGTGTATGTGTGTGTGTGATGGTGTGGGTGTGCTTTACACAACAAGCATATAGGGAGGTTAGAGGACAGCTTTGTAGTCAGTTCCTGTCTCCTTCCACTTTGATGTAGGTTCTGGGGACTGAGCTTGTGTTGCTGGGCTTCTGTGGCAAGCGCCTATACCTGCTAAGCTGTCTTGCCACCACTCCCTTCTTGTATACGTGTATTTTTGATTTTTCATTTTTTTTTGAATCTTGCTTTGAAATCTTGCCTGGCCTGAAACTCACTACGTAGGCCAGGCTGATTTCAAATTCACAGTGGTTCCCCCTTCCTTCGCTCCCTCCGTTCTTAGATAACAGGTGTGTGCCACCATACACAGCTGACACTGTACATTTTTCGGCATAAATTAGAAGAACAAACAACCCTGCACCAGTGGATTCCAGCTTCTATTGCCCTGTCCCAAGCTCAGCATCTTCAGTGGTGGGTTCTCTCGCTGGCAGTAGTGAAAAGATGTGCTCTGTTGGTGGCCTCTCCAGGGTCAGGAGCAGTCTATGGGTGGCTTCATCCTCCTGGTAGATTCAAACTCAGAGGTTCTGCTTTGCTATCCAACAAGCAATTCAGGCATCCCACCAGAAGGTAGCCTGCATTGTCTCCCAATATCACCATAGTAACAGCTTTCTGAATAGCTCATGTGTATCATGAAGGACTCCACCTCCACATGTGGCCTGGATCATTCTAAGTGGGATACCTGGGACTTATGTGGTGGCGGGCTGACACTGAGACTCATAACAGGGCACCAGAATTCTACTTTGGAGACTTTTATATGTGAAGGAATTTGTGGAGTTCTTTCTAAATGATCACTTGCAGATTTTGGCAATGTCCCCTAGAAGTATCTGGCCAGAAAAGGGGACAAGGGGCAGCTATAAATCAGAGTGGTAGGCACAGGAGATAGTTCTCCAAACCTCTGGAGTCTGGTGCAGAGAGCAGCCTTGCAAACACTCCCAGTGTCTGCTTTGCGCATCCTTCTTAAAGGGAAACTCCTTCTTTGTCTGGAGGCAATCGAGGAATGCATTCTGGGATAGCACATCAGGAAGAGTCTGTGGGAGAGAGAGCTGGGGGAGCTGAAGGGTATCCCTCACCTCCTTCTAGGCATGGAAGTCAGGTGACAATGGCCATCAAGAGGGCCTTGGAGAGAAAGTGTAGGCTAGGAGCACAGAGGGTTGGTAGAGGGCTGTGGGACCGACCCTAAAGGACCTATGATCTCCTGAGCCTGACACATTCTGACCTTTTTCCTTTTCTCCCCTCCCTCCCTCCTCCCTCTCTCCATCCCTCTCTCCCTCCTCTCTCTTTCCATCCCTCCCTCCTCCCTCTCTCTATCCCTCCCTCCTCCCTCTCTCCATCCCTCCCTCCTCCCTCTCTCCATCCCTCCCTTCTCCCTCTCTCCATCCCTCCCTCTCTCTATCCCTCTCTCCCTCCTCCCTCTCTCCCTCCTCCCTCAATCCATCCCTCCCTTCTCCCTCTCTCCATCCCTCCCTCTCTCCATCCCTCCTTCCCCCCTCTCCATCCCTCCCTCCTCCCTCTCTCCATCCCTCCCTCCCCCCTCTCCATCCCTCCCTCCCCTCTCTCCATCCCTCCCTCCTCCCTCTCTCCATCCCTCCCTCCTCCCTCTCTCCATCCCTCCCTCTCTCTATCCCTCTCTCCCTCCTCCCTCTCTCCATCCCTCTCTCCCTCCTCCCTCTCTCCCTCCTCCCTCAATCCATCCCTCCCTTCTCCCTCTCTCCATCCCTCCCTCTCTCCATCCCTCCTTCCCCCCTCTCCATCCCTCCCTCCTCCCTCTCTCCATCCCTCCCTCCTCCCTCTCTCCATCCCTCCCTCCTCCCTCTCTCCATCCCTCCCTCCTCCCTCTCTCCATCCTTCCCTCCTTCCCTCCCTCTTTCCATCCCTCCCTCCCTTTCTCCTTTCCTTCTTTCCTTCTCCTCTGCTTCCACCCTAATGTCTTTTTATTGGCGTCTCTCATTATTTAGCCCTGTCTGGCCTTGGAGACTTGGTCCTCCTGCCTCACTTCTGACTGTATGGTCTGTTCTTTCATGACTGGCTAATAATACTTTTCTTCTCATTCTGTCTCTCTCTCTGTCTCTGTCAGACAGGGTCTCATGTAGCCCAGGCTGGCCTCAAAGTTGATACATAATTGAAGGTGACCCCGAATTCCTGATCCTCCTCCATCTGCCTCTCAAGTGCTGGGATTACACCCGGGTGCCACCATGCCTGCCGTGCCTTTATTCTAAAATAATTTTAGGCCCTCAAAATAACAGTGCAAGAGTTCCCACATACCTTTGCAAACCTTCCCCTAGTGTTAACGTCCTGTGTTGTAACTGCAGACAATGTCATTTACAAGGGTACAAAACCTTGTATCAAACTGTGGATTCTGAGTTTTTATCGGTTTTTTTCAGGAATGTCACATTTGTGTTTTGAGGTCCCTGTCAAAAATCCTGCTTCCCATCTACCTGTCAGGCCTCCTTAGGCTCCTCTGTGACACCACTTTCTTTGCCTTTCATCACATTGAAACTTGGCAGCTTCTTTATAGACAGTTCTGCAGTCTGGGTTGGTTTGATGTTTCTCATGGCTAGATGAAGGTTATACCTTTTACAAGAATCCCACGGAAGTGACGCTGGGCAAACTGTCAGCAGGTTGGATCTGGAAGGTTCGATGCTGACAAGGCTTGTGACTGGTGATGCTCTTTGATCACAAGAGTAAAGTGGGGTCTTCTAATCCCATTCTGAGTGAAGCTTCCCCTCACCTGCAGGTCTCAGAGTGGGAGATAGGGTAGAATCGTGGGTGCTGTGAGTCTGTTTACATTTCCAACATTGTGTGTACCGTTGACAGCAAGTAGATTTCTAGAAGGATTTAGGAGCAATCTTGTGTGCCTCAAACTAGCATATGCTTCCAAGTCCTTCTGAGGGCACCGTGGTAGGCACAGAAATTTAGAAGGAGCCAGTCCCAGGGCCAGTATAGGGATAAATCACTGTGGGAACAGAGACAGTTGGTTTGTGTTTCTTCAAAAGCAGAGCCAGACCCTGAGGCTTTGATGTGGAATTTGGAGCAGGGGAATTGAGATAGAGGAGGAAATCTTAGCAAAAGGCTGGATGTTGACAAGCTGATCCCCACAGTGGCAAACCAGAGTTCAGTCTCGTGGGGAAGCCAGGAAAGGATATGGAGATATATATCTCCTCAATCCCAGCACTCAGGAAGTGGTGGCAGGAGCATGAACCAAAGGCAAGCCTAGGATACATAATTCTGAAACCCTGTCTTAAAAAACAAACAAACACACATAACAACAAAACCCCCAAACAAACAAGGGGTGGAGACACAGCCCCGTGGTAGAGCACTTGCCTAGCATCCTTCCTTAGCACTAAAACCAAATAAGAAGCACGGCAGAGTTATTCCTCTAGAATAGAACCCGAGAAATTTACGGACTAACTGCCAGGGGTTACTACTGGGTAGGGAGGGGACTGGTGTGAACTTCCTACCACTTTCCACATAGTATCTGGAAAGACTTCTGGGCAAAAAAAGTGCAGCTACTGGAGTCTGGAAGCTGGTCAGCGCACTGTGACTGATGCCATAGCCCTGTAGTCAGTCTATGGGCAGGCCACCGACAGTCTGCTGTAGAAGGGAGGAGGGAAGGGAGGAGGGAAGGGAGGAGGGAAGGGAGGAGGGAGCAGAGGAAGAGAAGGAAAGGGGGATGAAAAATGTTCAGTCCTCAAGGAGAACCTGCTCTAATATTGTCCTGAACTTCGTCCAAGTCCCTTCCGCCCCAAGCAAGCACAGTGTCTGGTAGAGAGTCTTAGGTCCTGAACATCTTAGACTCCCCTCCCCCAGGCAAGCACAGTGTCTGGCAGGGAGTCTTCAGCCCATGTGTTCGACATGTTGAAGACAGATTGCAGTCAGGAAGGGCAGGAAGCACAGGAAGCAGGTAGGGCACAGATGACAGATGTCCAGCTTTGCCCATGGTAGGTAGGCAACATTTCTAGCTTTTTCTTATGTTTCAGGAAGCCTGTGTCCTGGGGTGGATGTGGTTTGGGCTTTGGTTCTAATTGATGGTAGGACCTTGACCAGGTTATTTGAGTCTGTGTGAATCTTGGTGTTTGTAAATATAAAATGAAGGCAAAAATACAAGCTCAGGTGCTGGGTGTAAGCTCTGAAGCAGGGGCTGGGTGTGGCCGAAAGGAGAGGAGAGCGGGATCATGTCTGTGAAATTTCCAGAGAGTACCCTGGAGAGGTAGACAGAAGATCTGCAAGATTTCCTGACATACCTTTGTCTTACAGATTGGCAGTTGTCAAGAAAGTTCTTACCCATTGGGATCTCTTCCATCCACTGGCCTTAAGAAATAAAATAAATGGCCTTTAGTGGGGAATATCACTCAGAGTGATAACTACTTAATGACCAACCAGCAGGGTAGGAAGTCTCCACCACTGTGAGCAGATGCTGGCATGGGTTGAGCATTAGACAGATGATTTCTTACTAGGTGAAGCTCCATAGACTATCTCAGGTCCCTGAGTCTCCTAAACATTTCACAATTTTTGCCAAGTGTTGTCAATAAGGAAGCACTTTTGGGGGGAGACTCTGGTGACAACAGAGAGGTACCATAGCGGAAAGTACCACTGATGTGGATTCAAGAGAAGAAGTAGTTAAGCCCCAGGACTCAGAAGTCAGATTGCCATGTTCTGAGCCCCTGGGGTGATACTTCTAGGTTCTGTCTTCCCATAGTTAAAAGTTGTTTATTTTAATTTTTATTATATATGCAGTATGGTGTCGGCATGTTTTGCCTACATGTATGCCAGAGAGAGCATCAGATCTCACAGAAGCTTGAGCCACATGTGGTTGTTGGGAATCTAACCCAGGACCTCCCGAAGAGCAGTCAGTATGGAGGTTGGCTTGCAGCCCCCAGGACTTAGCACTATTTAGTGGCCTACTGTGTTTCGGAAACCAGTTGACCCATTTCCATCATCAGAACATTGCCCAAGCAGGTATTGCAATTAAGGAATCAGGAACTTATCAGAGAACAAAGAAGTTGACCCAGGCCAGGTGTTGTTTGTGAGCTGCAGAAGTTACTCAAGGTCAAAAAGGCAACCCTGGTATATAAGACTTTCCCTGAGCTCCAATAAACAGCATTCTTGGCTCAAGAGTGACCTGCGTGTCTGTGTCTCTCTCTCAATCTCCAGACCCTTGCTTGATAAAGCTTGCTCAGGTGATGCAGGCGTCCCAAGTCAGTGTTCTTAACCTCTGAGCCATCTCTCCAGCCCTAAAAGGGGTTTTCTACAGCTTGTTTGACTGTTCCTGGTGATGCTTTTCTACCTCAGATATCATCCCTTCAGCCTGCCCCTGGCCTGATTTCCTCTGGGGACCACTGGAGGTCAGAGGATATTGTTAGCTGCGATTCATAAGGTCAAGAGTGTCCTTGTAGATGTCCAGTGGTGAGCTGTGGACTCTTCTATCCTGACAATCTCTGGGATTATAATGAATTTAATTCTCAGTTGGATAGCTCCTGTACCACCAAGTGATAGGTATTTTGGATAGCTCTTCTCCCCCCCCCCCCCCCATTGTAGGTTTCTCTGCTGACACAATAAGCCGAATTGAACCAAATTAAAAAGTAAAGAACCAGGTTTAAGATGAGTAAAATACTCCTGGGTGACTCATGTGAATGGGAGCAAGAGAGAAATCACATGGAGGGGTAGGGACCAGACTTAAATATCCTGTAGGCGAGGTGAGCTCTGGAAAGGAGCCTGGACTTTCGTTGGTCTTTCTGAGAGGGGTGGGCTTTGGAATTGGGAGGTGTGGGGCACCGAGGCTGAGCTTCCAACTGAACACCAAGAATAGCTTTAGCTCTCTCCCCATTGAGGATCCATCCACCCAAAACTAGTTTTCATGCTATGGCAGCTACTTGTTGGAACGGTTGTTAGTGAGGTAGAATAAGCAAGACGATGTGTTGTTGAAAAATGGACAGAACAGTTGTCAAGTAGCCTAGCATGTGTCTGAAGCTTTGCTGGTCAAGTCTGAAGGACCATATGGGTGACAGTAGCCTTAGGGACAGGTCACAGGTGTACCTGGAATTGTCTCCCAAAAGGCCTCCAGCCAGAGGCACACCTGTGGTAGAGAACCAATACTGCCTATCCACTGTGGCTGACAATGGGCTAGGACATTCAGAGCCAAGTCTGAGAGTCCCTTAAAGACTCCATCAAAGCTATTCATTCATGTGATCTGTAGTTCTGGTCAAATGGAGCTAAAGAATTATCTGCGATTAAAAAGAGACAAGATTAGTTCCATCCAGCACTTGGGAGGCAGAGGCAGGTGGATCTCTGAGTTTGAGACCAGCCTGGTCTATCAAGTGAGCTCCAGGACAGCCAGGGAAACACAGAGAAATCCTATCTTGAAAAACAGAAAACAAACAAACAAAATAAATAAATAAATTTTTAAAAGAGAGACAAGAACCATTTAAATAAACTCTTGCTTTACTGTAATGGTAGATACCGTTAGCTGGGGCTGGCGTGTCAGTTTGTTATTGAGATCCTGCCTCTGCCCAGGACTGACTAGAGACCTAGCTGCTCCCAGATGGCAGACTGGACATGTCCATCCTGTGGGCTAGGGATGAATGGAAGGAAAGGGTGACCCTGACCCGAGACTTCTCTCTGTCCCCCTTTACCTCATTACAGATGGAACAAGCTGTTTCCAAGAAAGTCATTGCTCAGCTCCCTTTTCAAACACTGGGCAGAATTAGATCCTTAGATTTTTAAACAAAGGCCCTGCCATTCCTTAGTCAGGAGGCACAGACAGCACCCTCATGATAGGCCTGTGTATTGCAAGATGCTCTGGGGACTCCTTCTCACACCACAACACTCAGCCAGGAAGTGTTGGGGTTCCCTGTCTTATTAATGAAAAAAAGCACAGACTCAGCAGGGAGCTGGGAGACTTTGAGGGGAAATCGATGGGGCAGGAAAACCATAAAATCTTGGCGGCAGCTCTGGGTTGGAAGAAGCAGGAAAGCGAGAGAGAAAGCCACACCTTCGAAGTTAGGCTCTGGAAAGGGCCTGGCTAGCGACACAGGTCAGTAAAGCGCTGGATGGTGATCGGGGGTGGGGTTTCAGCTTAGCAAGGGAGGTCTGAAGGGGGTTACTACAGTAAGGGAGATGCAGGGAAAGTAGGTCCATTAGCTAATTAAAGGGATAAGCACTCCTACCGGCCAATCAGATCTCCTGTGGGGTGTGCCTGGCAGGCACAGCGGCTCCGGCTCCCAGGAGACTGTATACAGTGTTCTAATCTTTGGAGCTGATCAGCCTGTTATCTCCACCCAGGACTAGAGGTTTTCCATTCTTTTGACCAGAAGACCTAAGCAGGGGCGCTTGCTCTGTCTTCCATTCTAGTGTTACCAGGGAAATGGAAGGTGAGGGAGGGGTTCTATTTCAGTGCCCCCCAAGGCTGCCCACTGTCTACCTAACCACCCACCCAAGAGCTGATACCCTAAAGTTATTTAGGAGATAGGCTGAAATGGGGGGTGGGGGGCGGGGGGGGGAAGAATCTGTTTTCACCACAGAAGTCCAGAGATTCAATTCCAAGGCTGTTAACCAGATGGACTGGTGTCTGGGCTGGATCGGTGGCAGTATCCTTAGGGAAGAGAAATTGTGCCAGAATCCAGAACTCCCTTCTTGCATTTCTGGCCTTTGGCTGGGACAGATCCAAGGACATTTCTGGCTTCTGGACAAGAAAACAAAACAAAACAACCCCCCCCCCCCAACCCCAAACAACAATAAAACCCTAGAGCTGTTCACTTTGTGCGGAATACTCTTAAAAACTGCACAGCCAGATTCTACCTCCTGTCCTGACTAGTGTGACCTTGAGGGATAAATTAGACATGCTTGTCACAACTCATGTGTGTGTGTGTGTGTGTGTGTGTGTGTGTGTGTGTGTGTGTGTGCTGGTGTGGTTGGTAGTGGAGGATACTATAGGTCTCCAGTAGGTGGAGATTAGGGAGGGTTACTCACAAAGTTCGTAACTGACCATGGCTGCCAACAGCAAAGGGTGATCGAACTTTTGGAAACCAGGAGTGTAGAGGTCAAGAAACAAAAAAGAACCCCTCAGTCTAGAGCAGTGGTTCTCCATCTTCCTCACACTGAGACCCGGTCCTCATTTGTGGTAACCTCCAACCACGAAATTATTTCCTTGCTACTTCATAACTGTAATTTTGCTGTTGTTTTAAATCACAATGTAAATATCTGATATGCAGGATATCTCATATGTGACCTCCCCAAGCGGTCGAGACCCCCAGACTGAGAGTAGCTGCTCTAAAGGCAGGAAAAGGAATACTGAAGTTGATCCAACTAGATGCAAAGAGAAAATCCCAAGAGAACAGGATTCCCCAAAGAATTATTGCCCCATGGTTTCTCATGGAGAAGGCCAGAAAGATTTCTTTCCTAATGCACCCCAGAATGAGATTCTCCACTGGGGAGGCTTGCAGGCCTGAAGCTAGAGGCAGGTCTTCGTTCCTTTTAAGGTGGCCCGGGAAACAAAGGTAGGGTAGGACTGACTGGGACATGGCTCACTCACTGATGAGGGACTTGCACTTCCAAAGCCACGCATTGCAGGTGAGTTCTGCTGTAGGAACAAACCAACACTCTGCTGAAAGCTGGACCAATAAAGACCCAGATGAGAACACAGACTCCCAGCCACCCAGCAGCTGTGAAAACACTGCTGTCCACTAGGACACTGCTCACTTGTACAGACAAATGGAAACAGCCGCCAATTACAAAAAAGAGAGATCAGGAGAAATAGTGTCAGAATCCAGAATAAAAAATAGATATCAAAAGGTGAAAGGAGATGTGTAGCCTAAATACCCTAGATGAAAAGCCCTCAAGCCTGAGAGACTCTTGTTCCCTTTACAGCAAGCGAGGCCAGTGTCGATGAGCAGATGTTGGTGTCACTAATTAGATGGCTGCAGGTTCCCTGCTCACGGTGCCTCCCCTCTGACAATGCAGTGGGTACAGTTTGCTGAGAAAGGTCAGAAACGGGTCTAAGGGACAGAGGAGGTTAATTAAAGCTGTCGTGTGCACAGCTGCCTGGTGACTTGGACATATCATCATTTATAACCCTTTTACTTTTTCTACCTTTAATTTTTTTTTTAAAACTAGCTTGAAATATAGGCGCCCAGTCACATAAAGCAACACAAAACAAAACACATAAAAGCCCATCTACCTTATTTGGTACTTATTTATACAAGATCGGGCCTGTATGGTAGGAAAGGGAAAGATAAGAAATGGTTAAGTGAACTGGAAAGCAAGTTCAAGGCCAGCATGGGCAACTTAGATGTATCACGAATCCTGGTTTTATTAGAGGAAACTCAGAGCCAGATATCAGGGGAAAGGCTGAGATATCAAAGAGAGGAAACAGCACAGTCAGATTTCACCCAGCTGTCTTCCAGCTTCCTCAGCCTCACTCCTCCTGGCTTCTTCTGCCTCCTCTGTCTTTCTATGCCTGCCTTAAATACCTTCTTCGCTCAGTTGTTTCACATCCAGGTTAAGATTAAAGGCATGAGTTACTACTATTTGGTAGTTAGCCTTGAACTCACAGAAACACAGAAAGAGCTCCTCTGTCTCTGGAGTTATGGGATTAAAGGCCTAGCACCACCACAGCCTGCCCTGGAGCCTGGAACTCCCTCTGTAAACCAAGCTGGCCTCAAACTCAGATCTGCTGGGATTAGAGGCATAGGTCACCACTCCTGGTCTTTCTTTGTGTTGGGATTAAAGACATGAGTTACCACTCTCTGATCCTCCTGGATAGACTGGGTAGATCTCTTCTCTGATATTCAAGACTGTTTTATTAAATATATAACAAATTACTATACTTAGACTCTTTTTCAAAATGAAAATTAAAAAATGACTAAAGGGCCTGGAGAGACGGCTAAGAGAATATATTGCTTTTTCCAGAGGACCCGAGTTTGGTTCAGTGCCCATATTGAGCAGCTCACAATTGCTTCTAACTCTAGTTCCAGGGGATCCAATGTCTCTAGCCTCTGCAGGCTCCTGCATGTGTACATATCCACTCACACACATAATTATAAACAATAAAAATAAATGTGCTGGAGCATGTGAAGGGCCCTATCCTGCAAATCCGAAGATACAGGATCTCCATGGCACAGAGCAACAACAGCATATCCAAGAGGAGCCCAGTGAGGATCCAGCAGATGCCCGAAGCCTCGAACCAGACCAATGACTCATTTCAATAAACACAAGTAAACGTGTATGGACTAAAGGGTACTCTGTGTGATTCACTGTGCCACACTACAGATTTCATGATGTGATATTTCTTCTTTTAAATTTTCTTTTATTTTATTTTTCAGGGGAGGTTGCAAGGGCAGAGGACAGATATGAAGGAATAGAGAGATGAACGGGATCAGGATACATGATGTGAAATCCACAAAGAATCAACAAAAAATTACTATATATAGACATATGTGTGTATATACACATATGTGTGTGTTCAAAAAGGCCTGGTGATGAAGTTCAGTGACTGGGCACTTACCACTGCTAGGCGAGGTATGGTTCTTGCTGAGTCATCCTGACTTGACATTACACTGCGCATGTCAGATATGCTATTGACATCTGACTTTGCTCCAACCAGCTCTGGCATGCTTATTAGGGCTTGTGATACACACCAATCCTATAGTGCCCCGTGAGCTCTACCCAAGCAGTAGCCTATCACGTCGCAGCACATTCCACCATTTTTTAATATTAATAGCCGCCTCTTAGGCTCTCGGGGTCCTTCTCTCCAGCTCTCCTATCAACCAAGCTGAACTCCAATAAAGTGTGATTAAGAAGAACCTCTGCGTGTGGTCGTGCTTCACTCTGCTGGCCAGAGGCCACTTGCTGCATACCACCATCTTTGAGGCCTACGTTCAATCTCTAGAATTCCCATAAGCTAACAAAAACTCAGTCACACACACATACACCAACCAGGTAAAGCCGAGTACAAGGATAGAAAATCAAGCCTATTTCTGATTCTATCTTTTCCTCTCTTTGGGAACAAGAGATAACTATTGTTTCCAAGGATTGCCTCCACAGACAGATTTCAGTCCACGCCACAGTCCCTTGAAGAGCTGGTGAGGCAAGTTAATACGGAGAGGGAGGGACAGACAGAAAGACAGAAGGTCCTCTCAGGCAGCAGCACACCCTGAGATGGACTGGGATACTAAGATACCCTTGATTTTCTCAGGTGCTTTGTTGACCTAAAAGCAATTTCCCAAGAGAGTAGACAGTGAAGGAAGAAGTGGAGAACAGCCATGAGGTAGAGGGGAAGGACAATCCAGGGAACCGTGTCACACTCCCTGGGAACCCCCCCACCCCCAATAATTTGAAGTCTGGCAACTGGGAGGAGGATCAATAAGGGCCACCCCCTCCCCCATTTATCAGCTCATACATGGTCAAGATGGGGGATATAGATGCATAAAACTATGGACTAGATATGCAGATTGCCCCAAGTTATGTAACAGCCCATCTGTCAATCAGGACAAAGTTCCAACCAATTCCCGCTGTTGGGGATTGGCTCTTCCTTCCAGCTAGTCTCATAAAATAGACCTGAGAGAGAACGTGCGGTGCTTGAGCCAGATGCTCACTGTGTGTGATAGACTGTGTGTTTTCACTCTCATTTCTAATATGTCTGTAGTTCACGCTCACTTTCCTGTATGATGTTCATTATTTGTTCAAGGCACAAAAACCCCGGACAGGTCGCAGAAGAACCCCACGTGATCCAAGAGAGCAGTTGAATGAGAATTTACCAGTCTAAGTGGTAAGATTTAGGGCATTTCTAGCTCACCAACATGCTTCTGAGCCTCAGGAGAGCCCCTAGCTCATGGCTGTAGTAGGCTGGCTGTACATGGCCTGGGATCAGTAAGAATGTAGTTATCAGTGGGGGCCCCAGAGTGGGCTGTCTGAATCAAAATCCAGGCTCTACCATGTATGTCCCTTGTAACATGAGTGAAGCCTGCACAGGATCAGGTCCAGTCTTCTACTCTGGGACATGGGGCTAGAGCAAGCATTTGCAGGGCACAAGCCTGATCGACTCAAACACTTGGCCCTGGGCCAGGCCTATATGAAGCACTTTCTGTTCTTAACCACTGGTTATCAGCAGGGTTCAATTTTCCGGATCATCAGGCCACATACCTAATGCCTTCTATTGCTTAAAAACTCTGGTCTCGGGCCAGGGAGCTGGTTTGGTTAAAAACATTTGCTTGAAAGTCTGACAACTTGATTTCCACCCCACCCCTCACCCCTGGTTCAGCTTTTTATTGAACAGGTTGACAAAAGAGGGTTAGTCTAAGAGATCAAAGTGCAGGACACCATCAAGTTTCTTGGATTCTACTTCTCAGCTAGGGTGGTGGAGGGGACAGGACCATTTGTTGGTGTGGCCTCAGCTGCTAGGGTAATCCCACTGGTCCCCTACATTGCAGATGAGGCTTCCAATGTTGACAACTGCCAGGGCCTTTGCAAACAAGGCAGGCCAGAGAAGTTCCGGCCAATATTGACAGTGGCTGTGTTACCCAGGGCATTGATCTTATCCTCTCTTCCGTCAACTGTCCATCACCTTGTAGTCAGGCAGGATGTAGCTGCAGGCCAGCTGCGTTCCCAGACAGAGGCCATGGTGTGACTGCCAGAAATGCTAATCACCAGATGGAGTGAGCACCCACCCCAGCATGGCCTAGGCTCCCTCTGAAGGACCAGGATCAAGCACATTGGCAGCACCTGAGGAAAGGACACTTCCATCCTTAGACTCAAAAACAAAACAAAACAAAACAAAAAAACCCCCAAAAAACCAAAACCAAAATTGTTCTCTGGTTCCACACATGTGGGAACACACACACACACTGGAAAGTAAATTCAGGAGTTAATTGTGATGGAATGTAGAGGCTGTGGCAGGAAGATGCTGATTGAGGCCAGATTGGGGTGGGTGGAGAGAAGGCCTTTAATGAGAGACCAGAAAATGGGGCTCAGCTCACCCTTGGGTTATCTTTACAAACTGTTAGTTGCAGAGTACCTGACACCAGAGCACTGTAGCCTAGTTAGTGTCCCTAAGGCCTCTGATCAGGACTAACTCTATTTAAATGACCCTGATCCACAGGGCACAGATTTCTATAGCAGGCATTGCACAGCTGGAAATATGTGCACAGCAGTGTCAGCACAAAAAAATATGACTCTAATCTTAAAGGGAATATGAGAGACAGTTTTTCTGGAGACAACTTGAGTGACCGTGGCCCAGGGATAGATTTATGTTACCTCAAATTCCATATTCCAACCTGGAAGCAGTTTCATGAAGTTTTATGGTTTTACAAACCAAAGAAAGCCATAAATCAAAGCAAGTTTAAAATGCATTGGTTGGTACATTATCAGAGAGACTGGTGTAGCAGGAGGTTGGGGGAAGCTTTTCCATAGGCCCAGATGCTATCTGCTGGCATCCTCAGCTTTTGGTGGAAGCTAGTGGTCTGTTAAGTTAATAAATTCTAAACCGTTTCTTTCTCTTTTTTTCTTTCTTTGCTTCTCTCTCTCTCTCTCTCTCTCTCTCTCTCTCTCTCTCTCTCTCTCTCTCTCTCTCTCTCTCTCTCCTCGTCTTCTTTTCTTCTTCCTCCTCCTTCTCCGTGTTCTTTTTCCCGAGACAAGGTTTCTCTTTGTACCAGCCCTGGCTGCCCTGGAACTCACTTTGTAGATCAGGTTGGCCTAAAACTCAAGAGGTCTGCTTGCCTTTGCCTCCCAGGTGCTGGGATTAAAGGCATGAATCACCATGCCTGTCTCCAAAGGTTTCGATCTATGAGTCACAAGATAATAGTTCAGACAGGGAAGTGGCTGAGGGATGGCTGCTCCAGAGGGCCTAAAGTGATTAGCCGCTAGGCCTGCAACATTCCAATCTCTCCACACTACTGGAATTCTGTGTCTCTGTAGACACATTGTCTTTTCAGGAGTTTTCCTTCACAGCAGCTTGCACTGAATTCCCAGAGCTGTACACTGGCCGGATCAGAACTGTCCTTCACCTGGTGTAAATTACGTGCCTGGAAACTGCACGCTCTCCCCTCCCCCGACTCACTTGTTGTGCACACAGACCGCATAGCCTTTTACCTAGTTACTTCCCAGCCCCATGGCTTCTTGCTGTATTCAATGACTCATTTTTGCTGTTGTAGTCTAAAGAGATAATTTATTTACTGCATGGAGAGCCTTTCCACCACTTCAGGGGTGGGTACCAGCCCACTATTGAACTCCAAGCCAGTCTGAACTATACAGTGCAACTGTCTTAACAACAACAAACCTGGTCACAAATAATTATAACTTCTGATTCACATTCTGCCCTGTGACTTTCTCCTTTCTCCTCCTTTGTCTGGTTTTGTGTTTTTAAGACAGAATCTCACCATGTAGCCTTGGTTGCCCTACAGCTTTATACATAGACCAGGCGGGTCAAAATACTCACAGAGATCTTTCTGTCTCTGGCTCCTGAGTGCTGAGATGAAAAGCATGCTCCACTGTGGGGATATGTTTCAAATGTAATAAAAACCAGTCTGAGATATCAGAAGGATCTACAGTGGTAATTTACACCTTTAATCCCAGCACAGGGACTATCTGGGAGTAGTGAACTACGCCCTTAATCCCAGCAAATCTGAGTTTGAGGCCAGTTTAGTTTACTGAGGGAATTTCAGCCTTCCAGGCACACAATAGTGGTATCACGCCTTTAATCTTAGCCTGGATGTAAAACAACTGGGTGAAGAGGGTATTTAAGGCAGGCATAGAAAGACAGAGCAGGCAGTAGAAGCCACGAGGAGCGAGGCTGAGGAAGCTGGAAGACGGATGGGTGAGATTTGACTGTGATGTTTTCTCTCTTTGATATCTTAGATTGGTTTTTTTATTAAATTTGAAACCTATCTCCACTATGCCAGGCTGGTACAGGTCATTTTTCCCAGGACTGTTTTTGAAGACTTCTACTTGAGCATGGGTCTTCATGTGGGCCATCCCTGGGGAAGACAAATAGAAAGAATGACTGAGATACTGGGGTGAGGTGTCTGGGAAATTCAGAGGTGCACAGTGACCTGCAGAGCCTTGCACCTTGGAATTACTTCTGTTTTTTTTTTTTTTTTTTTTTTTTTCTTCTTAGCAACGTCACTCCTTAGGTCTGGGCCTCGAGGCTTTCCGCACATCTGTTCCTCATCCATGTGCGAGTGTGTGTGTGTGTGTGTGTGTGTGTGTATGTGTGGAGTGTGTGTAGGCCAGAAGTCGACAGCTAGTGACTATCTCAAGTTTCTCATGGAACGCAGTGCTCAATTCCTGGTAATCTTCGTGGCTTTGATCCTGGGATCTGTTTGTTGCTACTCTGCCTGTTATGAAGCCTGGCTTGTTTGTGTGTGTATTGTTGGTGTGATCTGACTCAGGTCTTCATGCTTGCATGGGAGGCCCTTCACCCACACAGAGCCATCTTCCCACCCTTGTAGAAGTATGTGGAAACCACAGTAACCTAGTGCAAAAGCATCGACACTGTGGAGCTGTGCATTTCAAAATGGTTCCATGTACGTTTACTACAGTTAAGAAAATAGTAGGCCAGTGAGATAGCTCAGTGGGTAAAGGTTCTTGCTGTGCAAGGCTGGTGAGTCCAGTTCCATTCTTGGAAACCATATTTAGGAGAGAAGAGAAATCTGACTCCACACAGTTATTTTCTGACTTTCACAGATGCATCTTCTTATGATGCACACACAAAATCATAATAAATAAAAGAGAAAAATAGTAGCGATATATGCTGACACAAACTGAGAAAGGCTAGCAGGCCTTCTGTCACGGTTTGACACTCTGTTGGAACAGACTCAAGTTGGACTGGGGCTTGGGAGTTCTCAACAACCATTCTACGCTCTCTTCTTTTTTAGCTGACCAGTAGGTTTGAAGACACAGCGGTAATTCTCGGTTCTTCTGTCCATATTTACATCCTCCCAAGACGAGCCTCAAAAGGAGTTCCTTGGCTGCCTGTTCCTCAAAGCAGAGCCCCCCTCAGAGAGCAGCATGTAGCCATGGCCTACCTAGGGGTGGCCCCTCCAGACATTTCTTTGCCTTTTTCGAGCCCTTGGAGTCTGTGGTCCAGGAAAGAGAATCACAGAGCAGCAGTCTGCAAAGCTGGTCGACTGCAGCACCTCTGCGAAGGCTGCTTCCCTGTCCCTGCAGTTCTGAGGGCCTCTCTTCTGTCCCTTTTATAAAACGAACTGCTTGGGCAGACTCAAGACTCTGGGAAAATGCCAAAGGGGACGGAGCTGGCCAGCCAAGGATAAATACAATCCTGTGCTGCCCCATGCCGGAAATCTCTGCTCATAGCGCTCTCAAGCCAGACCTAACTGGTTTCCCACAAGAAGCAGGGATAAGGGCCAGATTAAAAAGCAATAGTCTTTAAAGGGTCGCCCAGAAACCATGAAGGCCCCTCATGAAGGGTCTTTGCCAGCCAGCCCCCGTGGTGCCCTCCCTGTGCGGGTACAGGCTGGTCAGGATGGCTACCCACTTGCATTGCGGGCGTCTCCGGCTCCAGCTTCATCCCTCAAGGGGCAACCTGATTCTTTCTGGCTTCCTGCACTGTCAAGCCCCCTTCCTTTTCTAAACAGGCCAGCCCACTATCACTCTTGGTCACATCATCAGAGCTTCTGAAGAAACATATGCTTCTTAGGCCATTAGAGCCTAGCTCTCTCTGTGGCCTGACTGACCTGTCCAGAACCTTTATCTGATTCCCATGTTCTGCCTGACTTCCTTCAAAGTCAGCCTACGCCGAGGATGGTTATAGAATCCCAAAGTCTGATTGCCATCTCATCCATGTTTAATAGACATCGTTATCCTTCTATACACATCATATATTTGAACTACAGGTCGTGGTTTCCCCCGATGCTTCCGTTTGCTAGAGACCTTAGCTGAGTGACCGCTCTAGCCTCGATGTCTTCATCTACAATGAGATAATAGTCAAAGAAGCAGGTTTCTTGGGGTTCCGCAGTACCAGGTACGAAGCAGGCAATGCATGAGGAGTGTTGGCGTCTCTGCTGTTTAAAGTGTTGGCTGTGTCCTCACTTTTACTCCGACTTGTGTCTATCTGGTGCTTATTCACGAACAACCTGCTCCGTCCAGAAGCTCAGAGCAGCTCTGCGACTTCAATTCCAGCCACCTTCGCTTTTCTTTCTCCTTTTAAAAACAATTATTTTTCGTTTATGTGTACGGGTGCTTTGCCTGCATGTCTATCTATGCACCGCTGCTTCCAAGAGGCCAATTGGAAGGAGCTGGATCCCTGGAACTAGACATTAAGTTATGAGTGGCCATGTGGGGCTGGGAACTGAACCCAGGTCCTCTGGAAGAACAGCCAGTGCTCCCCCTATTCACTTAACCATCTCGCCAGCATCAATGGCCACTTTCAATAGACCTTTCCCGAACACACCAGAGGCTCGTCAGACCTAGTCATCACTTAGATCCATCAGCACTGTCTGAAAGTCTTACATTTCAGCCTCTTTTGGGCAACCATCATCCCTTCAGTCTTAGGGTGCTCTGTTTTATAGTCTCCCATTGAGTTTACAGGACAGCTAGTTTGGGACTCTATTTCTTTTTCCATTAGATTTTTCTAGCTTTTAAATTTTTTTACTACTGAATTTATATGTGATTGACAATTGACATCTTAAGGGTTTCTTTTTGCTTGTTTGCTTCTGGTTTTTTGTTTTGTTTTGTTTTTTTTAAGACAGTGTTTCTGGTTTCTCTGTGTGTAGCTGTCCTGGAACTCATTCTGTAGACCAGGCTAGCCTTGAACTCATAGAGATCTGCCTGCCTCTACCTCCCAAGTGCTGGGATTAAAAGTGTGCACTACCTCACCTGGGCAAGGACAATAGAAGATTCTATAGTGGAGGATAGGCTTCTTGTTTAAAACTTAACTAAACCAAGGGCCCTGCGCAGGAGCAGATGTCACATGCCCATGAAGCTGGGTCTGAATGAAGCTAATCTGTCAAAGGGAAAGCTACTGATTTTATAAGAAGGAGGCAAATAGGCAATGGGAAGATACTTGGGATAGGGAAAGAAGATGGAGCAGAGCGGGTGGACGTGTAGTGTGAGGAAAGAATGTTAGAAGGATATAAAGAGGCAGGTGTGAGGCTTAGATGGTTTCCAGTTTCTCGAGGAAAAGCAAAGGCAGGCTCTCAGTAAAAGATGAGAGAAGAGAATGAGGGAAGAGGGAGGGAGACGGACTGAGGGGTTTAGAGAGATGTACAGGGAAGATGGCCAGGACTGGAGTTTCATCATTTAAAGGAAACGGAAACTATCCCTGGAGGTGGGAGGTGGAAGGTGGGTGAGAGAAGCTGCTGGAATGTGTGAGCCATAGTGAGACAAACCAAAGAAGAGTCCAGGCCAGCCTAGGGAGTCAGGTGGGAGAGAGCGGAGGGGTGAGAAGCAGCGGTGGCCTAGGAGACGTCGCCCAGGCAGTCAGAAAGTGTAGTTTAAGTTCATGGTTTTGAAGGTGTGAGAAACCTATGAAGATGGAGTCCGCGATATCTCTAGAGATGGTTAGATTTATAAGAAGAGGTTTCTGTCGGTGAGGAAGTCAGAGAAAATCTGAGTGGGACATCATCGCAGAGCTGAGTTTCCCAAGAGTGATGGAGGTGGGGGGGCAGGGTGGAGAATGAGACTTCAAAACAGGTGATGAAGCTTGGATCTTGTTTCGAGGTGAGAAAAATTACTCACCATGGTTAACATCTCTTTCAGCTGTGTTTCTGTGAGTAGGAATTTCTTTACCGCTTCACTTCAGTTTACAGACTGGGAACAGTTACTTGTCTGTACCAGTAGGGGGAGCAAGAGACTATAACAAAAAAATCCCGAGCGCATCAACCAGGCTGACGACTGGTGAGCTGAATTCCATCTTGCTATGCTTTCATCTCACATAGCAAGGAAACCGACTCCCATAGCAGTCTTCTGATTTTTCACATGCATATTGTGGCATGACTCACTCTAATAAATAAAAGTGTTATTTAAAAAATTAAAAAGTCGGCTGGGCATAGTGGTGCACCGGGAGGCAAAGGCAGGAGGCCAGCCTGGTCTACATAGTGAGTTCCAGAGCACATCCAGGACTACATAGAAAGACCCTGCCTTAAAAATAAAATAAGATATAAAAGTAAAAAATGAAAGAGAAGGTCCCCTTCTTGGGCTGTGGTAACAATTACCACTGGCCTGGTGGTTTAAAACAACAGGAATTTACCCTGACGGACTTCTGCAATTTTTCTTTGGTTTTGAGGGGAAGGTCACTGGTAATGTGATGGAGGTTACATTGAATCTGTAGACTGTCTTTGCTATACAGCCATTTTCACATCACTTCTGCTAACTCATGAGCACAGGAGGCCCTCCCATCGTCTAGTGCCTCCTCTGGTTTGGTTTTTCTGTGTTTTAAAGTGTTCTTGTAGAAGCCTTTCATTCCTTGGCTATGCTGATTCCTAGTTGTTTTTATATGTTGCTATTGCAAATGGATTTTTTTTTTTTGGTCTGACTTATTTGGTTTACTATTGATACATACAAAAGCTGCTGAATTTTGTGTGTTAAATTTGTATCCTGATACTTTGCTGAAAGTCTAAAGATTTTCTGGTAGGGTCTTTAAAAAAATATGTGTAGCACCCTCTATATGGAGACCTTCCTTTACAGTCTGCCCCCATTCCAGGGACTCCACAGATATGCACCCTTCCACATCCTGTCCTTTTTATTCAGCTGCCGGTGCCTAGAGGTACTTTCTGCCTGACCCCTGTCGGTTATGGCACCTGGGGATCAGGAAGGGATCCTCACTCTTCTTTCTGTCCTCCATATTTAATTACCCAGTCTCAACTCTCATCAGTGCCTGAGGCAGGAGAGAGAGAGAGAGAGAGAGAGAGAGAGAGAGAGAGAGAGAGACAGAGAGAGAGAGAGAGAGAGAGAGAGAGCTGTCCTGTGGGTTAATGCTTCTGTATGCTGTAAAGATTTGTTTTGTTTTGTTTTTTTTTTAATTGGTTTAACAAAACACTGGTCAGTAGCCAGGCAGAAAGTATAGGCAGGGTGACCAGACAAGAATTCTGGGAAGAGGAAAGGCAGAGACTCAGACACTAACCAGATGCAGAGGGAGCAAGATGAGAATGCTGGACTAAGGGAAGGTACCAAGTCACGTGGCTAAACATAGATAAGAATTATGAGTTAATTTAAGTATGAGAGCTAGAGAGTAATGCCTGAGCTACTGGCCTGGAAGTTACTATAATATTAAGCCCACAAATCAATTATTTAGGAGGCAGCTACTTGTATTTGAGAGTTTCTGGCAGGACAGAAACTTTTGACTACACTGTCCTTGCTCCTGACCAAACTAGCTGCAACACTTGGGAGAGCAGGCCCTGCACCTCACCTAGAGGCTCTTTAACCTTACAATAGAGTCAACCCTGTAGGCAGAAGTGTGTGTGAGCCAGCCCCAAAGTAGTGAGCATGGGAGAACTGTTCCCATTATTCATATGTCTTGAGGTGTCAAGGGAGATATACCTCTCCCCATCCATCAATGCCTAAGGCAGGTGGGAGAGCTGTCTCTGCCCCTCATCAGCAGCAGCACTTGTGGTGGGGGGGGGCAGGCCCTGTACTTCACCTATGCAACACTGTCCTGTAGGTGTGGACGTGGGAGAACTGACCCTGAAAATGTGAACTGGCCCCTTCCCTTGCTCATTGCTGCAAGCAGTGAACTAGCCAAGGCAATGCTGGAGAGCTCACCCTAGTGGCGAAGACAAGAGCGGGTGGGCTGGTCAGTCCTGAAACTACCCAGGCCCAGAACCAGGGTTACGTGTTAGCCCACCCCAGTATCCACCCCATCTGTGATCTGATGGAGTAGGGTGGTGAGGGGAGGGGGTCGGTCCTGTGGACACAGGGCTGCAGAATCTCTATGAGCCAGAGCAGTAACAGGATGTTCTGAAAGAGTCCCAGTGAGGGCCCAGCATCGCTGGTGCAGCAGAGACCAGGGAATGAAGCCAATGGTTTGTTTTGATAAAGGCTTGGATGTAAAAAGTATAGATGGATAAAGAGGTTTACTGTGTGATTCATTGTGTCCCAGTGCAACTTCCACGATGAGATTTCTTCCGTCTTTCTTTTCTTCTCTTAATTTTATTTTGTTTTATTTTTTAGTGGGGGAGGGAGATGGGTGGGATCAGGAGGCAGGATGTGGAATGCAAAGAATTTTGAATGAGTTCTATTCTATTATAATAAAAAGCTGGGGGCAGATAGTGAGAAAAAGCTGGAATGTAAGAGAGGTAGAAACAAATCACAGCCACTTTTCACCCTCCACCTCCTCAGGCCTGTCCCTGTGAAATCTGATTCCAAACGTCTCTCCTCAGCCTACCAAGGAAGTGTCCGGGAAAGCTGGAAACCACCCAGCTCTCTTAACTTCCTCTTTCCACATTCCTAAAGCTAGGATTAAAGGTGTGGGTCACCCCTCCCTGACCTTCGTGGCTTGGCTCTGGGGTTGACTCTCTTCTGATATTCCAGACTGATTTTATTAAACATGTATCACCACAGACAAAGCTAGCCTGGTCTACAAAGGGAGTCCTAGGACAACAAGGGTTGATACAGTCTCAAAACAGAACAAAAGAACATAGATGCAAAATTTCTCAATAAAACACATGCAAATCAAATCTAGGAACACATTAAAAAAAATCATGCACCGTGATCAAGATCAAGGAAGGGTCATTCCAGAGGTGCAGGTCATTCCAGACGTGCAGGCATGGTTCAATATATGCAGAGCAATGAATGTGATCCACTGCCATATAAACAGACGGAAAGACAGAAAACACATGATCGTCTCATTAGATGCAGAAAACATCTTTGACAAAAATCCAACCCTCCTTCATGATAAAAGTCCTGTGATGCCATACAGAGAAAGCATGCATCAGGAAACTTAACTTTTAGTTGGCAATAGTGAACGATTCAAATGGGAGATGGCACCTTGGCCTGGCTGCCAGTATCTGCCAGCAAGCCAAATCTTAAATGATACAGTTGAATTGAGGGCTAAATTTGGTGCTGTTTGTTCAGGGACCAAATCTTCTGGTCCTCAGCAGCTTGAGATGACTGACTCACAGATGCCTTTCTTTGAGAGAGGAGGCTGGAGACACCAGTCCTCATTGCTAGGTGGGAATCTTTCTCTCCTTTCCTCTTCCATAGTGCAGCCTGGTGCTGCTGTGATGATGTGAGAGGAGACTTACTAAGCTGGACTACAGAGACCAGAAACTCCTCAGCTGAGAAACTTCATGCAAACCACAGCTTACCTGGAAAGTAAGAGATAACAGCAGACTTGTTGTACGAAGCAGAAGGGGGAGTCCCTCTTCCCTCAAATGAGAGCTACAAGAACAGTCTGAAAACCACTGGACTCCACTGTGAGGTCAAGTGTGTGAATGAGAAAGTAAGAAGGGCCACAAAGCTCTTACTTAATGTGGGAAGAGAATGGAGGATGCTGAGGTCAGATAACAACATCAGAACAGTATGTTGCAGATTGTTACAGATTATCAACAGAGAAACAGAGAGAGAGAGAGAGATGCTCTTTGCCATTCAGAAAGGACCATTCTATAAACTCAGGAGGAGTAAAACTAAAGCTTATGAACCACTGTTCAAATCTGAGTGAAAATGGACCCAATAGACTCACAATATTTTGAATGCTTGGTCAGCAGTTGGTGGAACTGTCTGGGAAGGATTAGGAGGTGTGGCCTTGTTGAAGGAGGTGTGTCACTGGTGGAGGCTTTGAAGTTTCAAAAGCCCATGCCTTCCCCAGTTAGCTCTCGATCTTCTAAACTGCAGAGAAGTTGTAAGTTCTCAGCTACTGTCCCAGCATCATGCAGACCTTCATTCTTTTCACTGTGACGCTCTGATACTGTGAGCTCCCAGTAAACTATTCCTTCTATATGCTGCCTTGGTCATGGTGCTTCTTCTTAGAAGTAACTAATATGTTTTAAAAATATATTTATCAGAACAGCTTTCTCCACTAAACAGATCATATCAACATCATCAGTTTAGGCCAAATGCACCACCCCCCTTTTGCTGTAAAAATAGTTTATTGGTTAAAAAAATACCTTCCATGGTTTTCAAACGATTTGCATAATTCATTTTATTTTACAGATACACAGGAAATGAGAATGTATGGCTTTTCTCCACTTAGCACCATGACATAGCCAGTACACTCTGATGCTTTAGAGATAAGGTGTTGCTCTAGCTCAGGCTATAGTGCTCCCCCCCCAACTCCATCTCTTTGCTGTTCCCCACCATTCCTAGCCTCTTCTTCTGCTGGCTCTGGGAACTGAGGAGCCCTTTACTAGCATGGTTCCCACAACTAACATCATTCCAACTCCTAAGGAAACCGGGGCTAGATGCCTCCAGTTCCCAGGGATAGGATATGATAGGAATCCAAAGGAGTTAAGATTCCAAATAGCTGTCAACATTCCATGAGTTTTTCCCAAAAGGCTCAGAGGTAGGATCCTGCCATTCATAGATCTTGTCAAACACACAGCAGATTGGAATACTTACTTTACCCCACCCAAGGGGTTTGATCTATCTGGGTTGATCTCTAGTTGGAAGTGCACCCCAGATGACCAGAGAGATGGAATGTTCTTTGCCATTCATTCTGGACCCACTCCTGGCTGGCTGGACTGCAGCCCATACATACACTACTCTCATCATATATAATTTTATATCTTTTCTCTTCTTACACTACACTCTTCAAAGACTTTCATGATTGCCAGTGGGCCACAGCTCCAACTTTATTATTTATACTTGCACGGCCTAAGCTCCCTTGTAAAACTAGCTCTCTCTCTCATGAATGACATAAACTCTGTAGCCAAATCTTTTAGAGATTTTTGGCTTTTTGAAACAGGATTTCTGTGTAGCCCTAGCTGCCTTGGAACTCTGTATATCAGACTGGCCTTGAACTCAGAGAGATCTGCCTCCCTCTGTATCCTGAATGCTGAGATTGAAGGAGTGTACCACCACACCTCTCTTAGATATTTTTAAATTGACCTGTGGTTTTCTCCTGAGAGATGACAAATTAACTTTTTTCTCTGAACATTTTAATCTTAATAAAAATCTTCTTGGGCTGAGGTAATTGTAGTATGAGGCCTTTGGCTTGGATTTTTTGGCTTTGTCTCAAGGTTTAGGCTTGTAGACTCGTAGACTCCTAGACTTGTAGACTTGTAGACTCGCAGACTTGTAGACTTATAGACTTGTAGACTTGTAGACTTATAGACTTGTAGACTTGTAGACTTATAGACTTGTAGACTCCTAGACTCCTAGACTTGTAGACTCCTAGACTTGTAGACTTGTAGACTCCTAGACTTGTAGACTTATATAGATGTTCATAATAGTTTTAGGCTGATTGGCCTAAGGTCTAGGCATATAATTTGTTAATTTTTTTATTTTAAATTTATGACTTTTATCTTGTTTAGCCATGTGTCTCAGTACCTTTTCTCAGAGTAGTATAGTTGTTTTTTTTTTTTTTTTGGTATTTTGTTGTTGTTGTTTTGTCTGTTTTTAGAGTTTTTTTAGTCTGGTAGCCCCACCCACACTTCCTGTCTGCCTTTGGCCAATTAGTGCTTTTTATTAAACCAGTGGGTTGGACAATTATTTACAATGGAACATAATCCCCCTACAGGTAATGGCTTGCTTTGTGAAGTGTCTGCTGTACAAATGTAAGGACCCAAGTTTGAAGGCCCCAGATCCATGTAAAAAGCCAGGTATAGTATAACCCCAGACCTGAGTAGGCATATAGGCAGGTTCCCAGGGCTCACTGGCCAGTTAATCTTGCTGAACTGGTGAGCCCTAGTTTTAGTAAGAGACACTGTCTAAAAGAAGGGGCTGGAGAGATGGCCCAGTAGTTACGAGCACGTACTATTTTTGCAGCAGACTCTAGTTTCTAGTGTTGTTGGGTGGCTCAAAAATGCATTCAACTCTAGCTCCAGAGAATCTATTCTGGTCTCAGAGGGCACCTATACTCATGGATACATGTACACACACACACACACACACACACACACACACACACACACACACACACCACAATTTAAAAAGGTAGAATAGGATTGAAGACACTAGCACCAACCTTTAGTCTCCACAGACACATGCATGTGTCCCTGCACACAAAACACACATACAGGACAGGGGTGGGAGGAGGGAGGGAGGGAGGGAGGGAGAGAGAGAGAAAGAGAGAGAGAGAGAGAGAGAGAGAGAGAGAGAGAGAGAGAGAGAGACAGACAGAGACAGAGAGAGACAGAGACAGAGAGAGAGTATTCTCACTTTAGACTGAACTATTGTTTCAGAAAGCTGGGCATGTTGGCACATGCCTTTAATCCCACCCAACACTTGGGAGTTAGAGGCAGATGGATCTCCGTTGAGTTTAAGGTCAGTCTGGTCTACCTAAGAAGTTTCAGGACAACCAGACTAGAGGGCCCCTTTCTCAAAAAATCAAACCAAAAAATAAACCAACCCCCCCCCCCCACAAAACCAAAAGAAGAAAAAGAAGAGGAAGAAAGAAAGAAAGGAAGAAAGAAAGAAAGAAAGAAAGGAAGAAAGAAAGAGAGAGAAAGAGAAGTTATCTGAAGTCTTTTCCTGTTGTGGTTAGACACCAAGACCTAGCATGTGAGGTCTCCTAATTAAAGACATTATCTCTTCTGCTGTCAAAAGACAACAATTTCTTGCAGGCTTCAAAGGTTTTTGTTCTTTTTGTTTCTTAGACATAAGAATCTTTATTTTCTCCTCCATCAGGTACGAGGCCTGATGTAACAAAAGCTTTTGCATTGATTTACAGTCACTGCTGTACCTTACCCATCATTTCGTAACTGCCAATACAGCATTGCGGTCCAGGTTTGAGTCATCCCAGGCACACAAGCATCTCAAGTTAGCTCAATAATCAGTTTCTTCATCTATACTTACAAACTCGCTGATGTTTAAACGAGACCGAATAGAAAACGCCCGTCTCAGCAAACAGAAAGAGGCACTATCCATTTGCTCTCAAGCCTAGCAGCTTAGTGGAGAATCCTCACTTGCTACTTTTACTACTCACAACGCTGCTTACCCTCCATGCTCTAGCCTGATGAAAAACAAAAGGTGTGTGGGTAGGATCAGATTTACCTTGGTTTAGTGATGCTGTCATTCAGACACCCCTGACTGAGCTATACCTCTACCCCAGCTTCACTTATATATTGTAACATGAATTAGAAACAAACACCCTTGTAATTTGTGACATGAAAATATGCGTGCTGTACTAGTACTCATATATGGGAAGAAAAAATGTGTCCTGAGAAGAAATCATCACATCAAATTTGGCCATCTTTATATAATTGCATTCATCTTTAAAGTTACACAACAGTTGTTCAGTATATGCACTTTGGAAAACATAGCTAAGCAGAGAGAAATATAATCCCAATGCAGATAAACTGTTACGCTGTTCTGGGTTGGTATGTGGAATATTTTATACATTAATAACTAGTCATGTTAAATCTGAAGTTTTGTTTTTAAAAAGTGATTTTGGAGTGAATAAAATTCAACTGTAACTTATTTCTATTTAATCAATTAATCTCATTAACTTATTATTTATTTAAGACAAGGTTTTTTGGTTTTTTTTTTTGTCTAGCCCTGGCTGTCCTGGAACTCTCTATGTAGAGCAGGCTGGCCTCAGACTCAGAGTTCCACTTGCCTCTGCCTCCTGAGTGCTTGGATTAAAGGCATGCGTCCCTACGTCTGGCTTATTTAAAACTTATTTTATGTGAATGGGTGTTTTGTATGCACGTACGTCTGTGCATGCCTAGTGCCTTTGGAAGCCATAAAAGGGCATCAGATCTTGTGGAACTGAAGTTCCAGACTGTTGAGTCACCTTGTGGGTATTGGGGATGAAACTCGGTCCTTTGAAAGTATAGCCAGTGCTCTGAGCCTTTTCTCCAGCCTCTGCAATTTATTTTCAATGAACATTCCCAATATTATGAAAATACTTAACAGATTTAATAACAAAATACGCTCTACTTGTATAGGTGTGGTTTTGAGAACATCAAATTCGATCCCTTTGAAATGACTGGTAGTTTTTAGTTTTGTTTGAGATCTCACTCTAGATAGCACAGGCTTCTGGAACTCAACAGTGTAGCTCTGGCTGGCCTCCTACTCATGGTAATCCTGTTTCAGCTGGAATGCTGGATTGTACAGGGATGAGCCATACCACCTCGACAAACAGTGGCGTGTTATAAGAATAATTTCATGTTGTTCTGCCCATTCTGTGGAGGACGTTAAGCCTTCTGATGTTAGCCTATCGCCTGTGACTGTATAGAGTAGTTGCTATCTGGGGCACTCAAGTTTTTTTTTTTTTTCTTCACTGCTGCCAAGTTGCAAAAGACTTTTTTTTCCCCCATTCTCATGCATTAGGTGTATTTTTCTGTACTAATAGTTTGTTCATATGAGAAATATGTCTTGTAGTTGTGGAGGTAAAAATTTAAAAATTTTTAGTTAGGCCTGGATAAAACCTATAATATCAAAATATAAATTAAAACATGGTTAACCAGAAATAGGGTTAAATACACAATGGAGTATACAAATTCTGAAGTTAATTTTTTTATGTGTGTGAGTGTTTGCCTGCATGCCTGTGTGTACCCATTTGTGTGTCTAGAATTTTCATTAGATTCCTTGAAACTGGATTACAGAGAGTTGAGAGCTGCCATGTGGGTATTGGGAATCCAAGCTGAATGCAATGACATTATGCAGATCAGTGAAAGTTCAAATAACAGGAAACAGTTTACAATTTATTAGGCTGTTTAAGAAAAACCACAAAATATACTCAGATTTTATTCTCATGTTAAATTTGTGGCCATGTACATACCAATTACCTAAGTTCTTGCCATGTGACTGAGTTTGTTAACTTGACAAGATTTTGTGATTTACTGACTAGGCTACCTGGCTGCTTCATGCTCAAGCCAGACCTGAAAGGTACACACTTTTAAGACGAGGAGGGAAAGGTCCATATGCTGGCTGTTTTTCTGTTAGCTTGACACAAACTAGTCATTTTGGAAGAGGAACCCCAATTGAGAAAATGCCATTCAGATTGGCCTATATGGCCTGTGGTGTGTTTTCTTGACTGATTAATATGAGAGGGCCCAGCACACCATGGGCAGTGGCACCACTGGGCTGCTGGTCCTGGTTGTTATAAGAGGGCAGACTAAGCAAGCCGGCAAGCAGCACTCTTCCATGGCTTCTGCACTAGTGACTTCCCTCCATGATGGAGTATAATCTGAGAGTTGTTAGGTGGTCATGGTGTTTTATCACAGCAATGGAACTACATGGGAATGTGAAGTTCAAGCTGTAAAGGAGACCTAAGGATGTTAAAATGCCAGCACCATGCAATGTCTGCCAAGGAAAGCTGCTGACCTGTGATTCAACCTATACCCTTGCTGATTTTCCAATACAGATGGCTTTTATTTTTCAAGCCCTGGTTAGAACTTCAAGCATGTTGAACAGAACTGTGAGTGAACCACCTTATAGTATTTTACTTATTTTCCTTTTTAATTTTTTTGGGGGGACAAAGACTCCTTATACATTCCTGACTGGTTTGGTACTATGTATTTCAGGTCGACATCAGCTTTACAATAATCCTGCTTCAACCTCCTAACAGCTAAGATTATAGGAATACATTAAAACACTGCCTTATTCCTGAATTTAGCATTCAATCTATTCCCTTTAAATATTTTTTTCATGTTAAAGAAAGCTTCCTTTATGCTCCGTTTGTCGTCTCAAAAAATGTTAGATTTTATTGACTTTTTCCCCACATATCAGATGGACACACATGATCATGCATTTGTGTCCTTACTGATTTACTAAAATCACCCCCTAAATCATTGCCTGTGGGAATACTGTGGTTATGTGTATATGTGTGAAGACCAGTACTCATGTTTCCAGTTGAGGCCTATGGAGGCAATGCTTGCTAACAGAATGGTGATGAAGTAAGTCAGGATGTTATGCTATGCAGCAAGTTGAACAGGAAGTGAATTCCATTACAGTACCTTAGTGGAGCAGCCTCATGAAATACTTCTGAACTTCATTTTCATTTTTGTAAAATCAAATCTAAGTTGGCATGTACAGTAACTTTCTAGAACCTAACTATGAAAGGTGAAACTCAACTGCATATTAGCCTAATTTATTGATTTTTGGTCACTAAACCTATCTTTAGTTCTTGGGATAAATCTTATTTGATAAGGTTTATAATCCTCTTTTATATTGTTAGATTCAGTTTGCTAGCTATTTTACTAATGATTTGGTGTTTGTATATACAATAGATGCTGATTTACAGTTTGGCTGTGATGTTTTGGGCTTGGGGGAACAGTGGACGTTTTTATTTTAAGAAGAACTTGCAAAAAAAAAAAGGTGGTGCTAATTTTAATATTTGTCAGAACTGAACAGTAATGGCATGTTTGTAGGATTTTCTTTGTTGGGATTCTCGTGATCACTAACCTTTTCGTTACCAGTTATCATGTTATTTCAAGTTGCCTTTCAGTCTGCTTGTAGGTCCAATTGAAATGATAAGGCTATTATCTCCTTGGCTTTTGAAGTTTTAACAAGGAAGTGAGTTAGCCACTTTCAATGATTGGAAAATCCAGCAGTCATCAGAACTACCCAGTTTAATCTCCATTCTAAAACTCTACTGTGAGCTTTAAACAGACAAACATTTTATCACCTCCATGCGGTTTCATGAACGTATGAACAGGAAATTTCAGGCTGTTCCACATAAGATTTATACACAAACCTCTTCTAACACGTAAAGCAAAGTCCTTTAATCACAAATCATAAGCAGTTCTCAGGGTTATAAATGCCTCCCCCATCCTTGTATACACAAACGATACCCATCTGAGAATCTGAAGAGAAGGAAGTGTGAAGTAGGAACCAAATTTGGGACTAGAAATTTGAGGAAAAGAACTGAGACTCAGTTCTGCTCAACCTAAGACAGTTTGTTGCTTTTTCCCTGTTGATAAAATCAAGTTGTGAAGCCTGGTGGTTGAAAGGTTCTTTCTGGGGCTGGAGCAATGCTTCAAAGGTTAAGAGCACTTACTATTCTTTTTTTATTTTTGTCTTTTTGAGACAGGGTTTCTTTCGGGTTGTCCTGGAACTTGCTTTGTAGACCAGACTTGCCTCGATCTCAGAGATTCACTTGCCTGTGCTTCACCAGTGTGTGCCACCACCTCCCGGTGAGCACGTGCTATTCTTACAGAGAACAAAGGTTCAGTTTGCAGCATTCAGTGAGTGGCTCACATCTGTCTGTAATTCTAGTTCTTGGGGATCTGATGCCTTCTTCTAGTCTCCGTGGCACATGTATACAATCAGGCCCACACACATACACATATAACTCACTCTATAGTAACAACTGCTTTTCTGAGTGGTCAAATGAAAATATTTGGTACAGATACACATACACTCTCGTAATTTATTTTCCTCTCCAATAATGATGATCAAGCCCAAGCCTTCCATGTATTCCACTGAGTTATATTCACAGGCCCCATAATTCACTCTTAAAGAACAAATTAATTCACAAGGTCTTAAGATGAGACAAAAGCAAGAAAGACAGTCTGGTTAAGTAGTGTCTTTTTTTTTGTTTGTTTGTTTTTTCAAGACAGTCTCTTTGTTTAGCTCTGGCTGTCCTGGAACTCACTCTGTAGACCAGACTGGCCTCAGACTCAAGAGATCCATCTGCCTGCCTCCTGAGTTCTGGGATTAAGTGTGCTGCCACCACCATCTAGCTTAAATAATCCTCGTACCTCACACTCCTGAGTCTGCCGTAAAAGCTGCTGTTGCCGGTTTTCTTCCTGTACATATACGTTTGCCTTTTCACCACACCTCATGTTGTGAAAGTGCTACTTCATGTGAAAGTACTGTATTTACTTTAATTTTCAAAAACATGAAGGTCAGTTTTCAGAAATCATAAGCCTTTCAGAAAAATTGAATGGTACTTCATCAGTTGTCTCTACTGGCACATTACTTCTACCAAAGTGGCAGGAGTAATGGTGGGTGGGATAACTTGAGATAAACGCATGTGGAGTCCGGCTGCAGTGACACCTGTCTGGTGGCATACCGCTGTCTGAATTACCAAAGTGTGAATGGTACACATCATGGAATGAGTCCTGAGGTGAATGAAAATGCCCTGCTCCCCCTGATGTCGGTGTGGAGCTGTGATGAGGCTCATCAGGCATCCGACAAACTTGAAAGCAGGTCTTCCTGCCCAATCCTCGATGCATGTCTAACTTGGCAATAAGAGGCTTCCCAACATTCACTTCCTGTTTCTCCTCCACAGTGTCTTCCAGTCCTAAATACTGATATGATAAGCATACTGTGAAGATCAGATGTTCCTAAAAATGAAAAGAGGTTTATCATGTTTATTAACTGTGGAAAACTTAAAGTACCACTCCCTACCCCACAACGAAGTCCCACTCAGCCCCCTCTCTGAGGTTCCTTTCCAATACCTCTAAAGCAAATAGGCAGGCTGTATCATTCAACACTTAACTGTTTAATAGAATTTCAGTTCTTACTAAAGTAAGCTGCAAAATCAGAGATTCCCCATTTATGATGCACTGAGAAAGGCATTTTCCAAGCAGGGAGGCACTAGAATCCCACCCTCCCACATAATTAGAAATAGGGTCCTTTAATGTCAAAATCATCTATTTTACAAGGACATTAAAAACACTAAGCTGCTTTAAACATATCATTAGATGGTAACTCAATCAGATAATGGGAGGAGAAGTGAAGACTAGATATTAACAAATAATAAGTCTGTTGTCCTCACAATAAGTGTCGATTCCTTTGTCTAATTTTTACTACATTGTATCTATGTAGCTAAGAATTTTTTTTGGCAAGCACATGCTTACATTAGAAAGCTTAACTGTAAAGAACCAATTTCTCATTTGTCAGTCAACAAGAAATGATTAAAAAGGAATTCCATTTTTAATTTGCTATATGTTTTATAGAAAGTGACGATAAAGAAATCATGACTTTAAAATGTAACACATATCCATCATGTACCTAACCTCTCAACAGCACAGAAGACAGAAGTCCCTAGGCCAGTGTCAGGAACAGAATTTAATGCCAAAAGTATCATTGAGAAGACCCACTGTAGACTGGTCACGGATGCTCCAATTTAACACCCAAATGAAGTGGCTCGTCTAGAGTTGTCTATAGACCAGACCACCACCAGTTTACTCCCACAGCTCGTTCACTAGTTGATTTAAACAGGAAAAGCAGTGACCTTTAGCTTCTGTAGTGAACTGAGTCTAGTGTAGAGGCAGTGCTTGGGGAGCTCTTTTGACACTAGATAGCTGCCGGTTTCTTCAGGAGTCCCCTTGTTTGCATGTTTTGGATCAATGTCTAGGTCCTATAAAACACAAACCAGTGAACGTCAGTGATGCAATCAGTAAAAGTTCTAACATGTCTATAACATAAAGTATCTTCATAGACACTGTTCTCTCATGAGCATTGGCTTGAATCCCTTATCCAGGATTAAAGAAACATGAAAACAATCGTCTAAGGTAGTAAGTTGCCATAGGAATTCTGTATTCTATATATTTAAAAAGTAGTTACAACAAAACATTTAAAGTTATTTTTGACAGTTGTGGGGATTTGATAAAGTTTCAGAAGTTTTGGAGATATCAGAGGGAATCTACCCACAGTCTATGTGGGGGGTTAGTAAAAGCTCCAGAAGTTCAGAGCTCTAACCACAGTCAGTCTAGGAGAATCAGAGACTGGTGATTCAAACCTTTAATCCCAGCACAAGGAGTATCCTGGGAGTGGTGACCTACACCCTTAATCCAAACTGAATCAAGGTCACTTCAGATTATAGAAGGAATTCCAGGCTCCCAAGCAGGTGTGGTGGGGCCACGCCTTAATTATGGAAAGGGTACTTAAGACCAGATAGAAACACAGAGGGAGCCATTCCAAGGGAAGCGAGGCTGAGGAAGCTGGAAGACAGCTGGATAAGATCTGACTGTGGTGTTTATTCCCTCTAGCATCTCCAACTTCTTCAGAGATCTATCCCACAGACAGTTACCTTTTAAACCATTCCTTGAAACTTTGTAACCTGTTCCAGTTTCCTCTCCAGTCCTATTATTTAACTCCTTCCTTCTCTCTATCTTTGTTATCATTTTGGGAAGGTACAGGGAGATTCAGATGCTTAGGATATTTAGAAAGAATAAATAAGTAAGATAAATATTGGTCCCTCTTCTGTTCTGCTCCTCCAAAGGTAAGGCCCTGGTCTTCTCCGGCCCATCACCCAGGGAGGCCGACCCTACACACTGTAGCTGTGACTGCAGTCCATGATAACTTGTTCTCCTATGAAGCTGTGTCCTTCAGGAAGCCTCTATAAGTAATAGCAATGATAGTTGGGTTTTCTTTTTCCCTTAGTTTGTGTTTATTTAATTTGTCAGATGTACATATGGAAGAAAAAAATATATTTAAACTAATCCAAAGTGTTATCAGAACTAAGTGTTCAGAAAGAAAAGAATTCTGTTCTTCTATGGCTACCACAGCTTGACATGTCAGTCTTTTTTAATATTTATTTTTTTTAATGTATATGTGTGTGTACATGGTTGAATATATGTGTATCACATGCATGAGGGTCTCTGTGGAGGCCAGAAGATGTGGGACACCTAGAATTTGAGTTACAGGTAGTTGTGAGATGGCTGAACAGCTGAATGATGCGGGTGCTGAACCCTGGTCCTCTGCAAGGCAGTAAGTGCTCATAAGCTTTGAACCATATCTCCAGCTCCAGTAAAAAATTTTATGTTGTAATAAACTTTTATACTGTACTCAAGCTTTTAAAATAATGTTACTCATGACATTTACATACACATCTTGCATATATAATATTTCATTCTTTTCCCATTTGGAATTCATTTATATATTTAGAAAATAAGATACTGTAGACATCTTTCTTGAGTGAACTTTAGACACGTCTACATTTGACAAACCTAAGGTTTGATGATGGCAGTTATTAAACACTAAGATCAATGTTACGCAAGTGAGCACGCATAAGCACATATACTTCCTTTACACTTACTATATCTTATGGTTTTAAAAGTTTAATATTTAAGTGACTTCTTTTGGTGCTGGGGTAGACACAGGGCCTTCCTTACACATGTTAGGCAAACTATCTATAAGCTATAGCCTCATCTCAAAGTTTAGTCTTTAATAAATGAGAACATATTCTATTTTAAATAAAAGAAACAAGACTTACAAGTGGGAAATCAGTGACATAGGCATCACACATTATTATCTCAGGTGGCTTGTGGATTATACTTGTGTAGATTATCATGACATTTGAGAACTCTGCGGCAAATCCTAATTGAATATGAACACCACACTGGAATTTAAGGCACATACTTTCTGGAAGTTCTGTAAAAGAATAATAGAAACAACATATAAAAATATCATTTAAAGAGTTATTGCTAGATTTTCTGATGAATAGCAAATATCTGCATTGGGCAGAATATGATTACATTTTTTTGCTTAAAAATATTATATAATGTTACTGCTGAAGCATATATACATAATTAGACCAAATGCCAAACTTTTGCCATCTGCATAATGGTTTTTCTAGTGGTAATACAAATACACATAGATTTTTATTGATAGCTTAATCTTTACAAGAGCTTTTGTGTGTGGTGTGGTGTGAAGGGTAAAGCCAGGGTCTTAGGCATTTTAGATAAGCTCTCTACTATTAAGCTAACACCTCTTAGACAAAGAAAAATTTTTCAAAGTATATTGTTATCAAGTGGCTATGATAATTTGTTAATGAGTCACTCAGCTACTCCTGAATATCTACAGTATTTTGGGGTTTTGATATTTTTCTTTTTTCTTTTTTCAAGACTGGGTGTCTTTGTATAGCCTAGGCTGTCCTGGAGCTAGCTCTGTAGATCAGTCAGGCCTGGAACTCACAAGAGATCCATATGCCTCTGCCTCCTGATTAAAGGTGTGTACCACCACACACAGCTTGATATTTTTCTATTAGCTAATATTTTATATATTTGATACTTCAGAATTGTCAGAGGAGCTATTAGATGGCACTTTACATATGCACCATGCTGCTTAAATTGACATGAAATATACATATACTAGTTTCACTAAAATAGGGTTATTTTTTGAGTATGTGGAATTAAAAAAATGAAATAAATGAGGATATCTCTGTTTTTTTTGAGACAGGGTGATAGGTTCTGGGTAGCCCAGACTGACCTGGAACTCACTAACTAGCTCAGGCTAGCCTTTAACTTTCAGCCTTCATGCCTCATGCTCTCAAGGCTGAGATTGCTGGTGTGCTCTACCCTATCCTGTTTGGTACCATCTTATGAAAGGTTTTGTTTTCTGTTGAGTTTATTTAATTTTAATTTTGTGGTGTGGTGCTGGAACCCTAACCTGAGGACTCATACATGCCAGGCAAATACTTAACTACTGAGCTAGCTATCTCCCTTAATGTTAGTCTTTACCACTATAATTGTTTGTGTTGTACCACACACACACATGTGGAAAAATTCAATTTTAATTATTTGTGCAGTTATCTAGAAGATGATATATTTATAGCACTTTACCCTTTAGTGTGCTCTACTACGTTAATTTGCCAAAAATTATGACTTGAGAGAATAAAGCATTATAAAGGTTTTTTAAAAAGAGTATCAGGAAATACATTACTTTTCAATCTTATGATAAAAGACTCAGAGTTGACGCTTGGGGAATTTCACAGAAAATTCTTCCCTTCAGGCAATAAACTCAACTTATTTTTTACTATACCATATAGACCTACCGGAGGCCATTTAGGTACAAGTTCTCTTCATTCTCTTTTTCTTGCCTTTGCCAAACTCCACCCACCAGTAAGTGTCCTAGACAGCGTGACAGTGATAAGTATGAGCTATGTTGTCTGCATAGGACCTTGGGATGAGTTTCTACGAGACAAAGGTTGCTTCCTCACTTTAGACAAGGTCAGCGAGTGCATGGTAGAATCCTGACCTGCCTGACTCCTGACAGTTGCACATTTTGAAAGTCACAGTATGGAGAAGCCAAAGACTTTGCACATTTTGAAAGTCACAGTATGGAGAAGCCAAAGACTTGCCTGCATTCCACATAAATAAAATATTAACTTACCTTCACAACGAAAGAATTAAACAGGATTAAGTTTTGGAGTTCTAGGCCAGCCCAGGCTACATAATGAAGCCTTTCTCAAAAGACAAAAACAAGAATAAATAAAACTTGTTTTCACTAACAGTAAAATAATAAACTAAATATTTTGGTATTTCTAGCATAAACCAATTTAATATATACAACTGAAAGATTTTTGGACTTGCCTACTAGGTGAACAATGTTCTTTTAAGATAGCATCTTACCATGGATCCAGACTGGTCATGAACTCATGATCTTCCTGCCTCGGACTACCAAGTGCTGGGATTACAGGCACACACTACTATTTCTGACACCCACTCCTACCCCAATTTCACTGTAAAACTTGGGAAAAACTGTTTAGTCAGGATAAAAAAGACTTATGCTTTTAAAAATCAATTTAACCTGGGCATGGTGGTCTTTAATCTTGGCATCCAGGAAATAGAAGTAATCTGTTCTACATAGTGAGTTCCAAGCCAGGCAGGGATACATAGTGAGACTCTGTCTCAAAAAGCAAAGCAAAGTAAACAAAGGAAAAAAATAGGTAAGTTTAAGAGGGAAAGCTCTCACAAGAAACAGACTTTTAACATACCATGAGCCTTGGCCCACTGTAGATTCCGAACTAGTGACTCTGCAGAGCAAGCTGTCCCCTGAATTGGATCAGTAAGCGCTCTTTTTTCAGACAGGCTGCTTCGAATCTCTAGAGCTTGTTTGCCTTTGGTAAGGTGACATTTACCCATATCTGAAAGACAAGAAAGTAAACATATTTTAAGGGCTGATTCTTTCGTTATGTCTTAAATATTCAGGTAGAGTAAGGTGACAAACACCTTTAATCCTGGTGCTTGGGAGGCAGAGGCAGGAGGATCTATGTGGTCAGAGGCTAGCCTGGTACATGTAGCCAGCTCCAGGATAGCCAGATAATTTTGAGAAGCTGTGTCTAAAAAAAAAGCAACAAACAAATCTAGGTTAAGTATTTCCTAATAAGTCAGGTTATATTCTCAGTATTATGTGTTAACAACACAGTACTTAGTATGTACCAAGTATATTTCAAAGTGCTAGGGATGAAGCAATGAGCAAACACATAAAAATACTGACTTAAAAGCATGTTTCCTAATTATTATTTTGAGATAGGGTCTCATATTGCATGTTCTGACCTCAAACTCACTACATAGCTGAGGCTGGATACAAACTGATGTACCCCAACTTGCTCAGCATGCTTCCTTTTTAAAAGAGAGATGCTATGGTAGCTCTGTCTGTATTCTGCTGAGAATCACTTTCAGTAGAAAGTCAAATAACAATATATATATGAGAAAATTTTAAATTAAGTGTCACATTTTCTTAAACTATCTCTATTTTTAAACAGGAATATGTTAAAGCCACCTATCCTAGTCTAAGCATCATCATTCTCTTGCCCTCAGCTTGAAGTAACCATTACTCAGTTAATGTTAACAAATACCATAGTATTTGTAAATAGTCTGTTAACATTTTAGCTTTGATTTTAACAAGAATGAAAATGAGCATGTTTTTGTAGTTATTTTTATCTATCGGGGCAGACTTTTGTATACTTGTATGAACCAATTTAAATTTAAAATCTATCATATTTGGTATGAGTAAATTGTAATTTACTGATTTTACTTCTGTTTTTTGTTTTTTCAAGACAGGGTTTCTCTGTGTAACCCAGGCTGTCCTGAAACTCTCTCTGTAGACCATGTTGGCCTTGAACTCAAAGAGGCACTTGCCTCTGTCAACCCAGGTGTGCACTACCATCACCAGACTACTTTTGTATATTACACTATGAATTGTTAATAAATAGTAAAATTAGATAAGTATGATGGTTTGCTCCTATAATCTCAAGTCAAAGATAGATAAGTATGCTGGGGATTAATCAGGGAGCTCAAGGACTATATATTAAAGATTCTTACTGGCTAAAAAGGAAAGATAGACTAAGAACTTTAAAAAAGATGAAGAAACAGGAAGGCTTAACCAAATTAAAAAAAAAAAAAAAACTGGATGGCTAAAATAGTTAAGAATTCAGGCATGGTGGTACATTCATGTAGTCCTGGCATTGGGAAGGCAGGGACAAGAGGATTTTGAGTTTCAGGCCAGCCTGGAATACATTGGGAGACTGCCTGAAAACAAAACATAATCAACTAATCAACCACCACCAGCAAAACCCCCAAAAGGGAAATGAATTACAAATTTTCATTTCAAGAAAAAACATCATTTTGCACTTAAAACTCTGTTACTTGCTGCCTCCAAAAGTTACAGCCAAAGCAGCATGACATGAAATGGCTGGAAGCAATTGCTTAAAGAATAGCACAGTCAGTGAATGGAAGCCAATGTGGTCCTATTACTATGGTACATAAAGGTAAAAAGCATTCCTAACAAATACCACCCAAGTGTGTGTTACTGTTCTGACGTCACAAACTCAAAGCAAGGTGAGGCACAGTGTGAGAAGCAGAAACAAATGCTATACTAACTGGTTAAGGATGAAGAGGAAATCAGCACGCCAACTGTAAAACTAACAAAATCTGGAGCATTTAATCAAGGGAAAAAAAGCAAGTAGGCACAAATAAAAATATTGATGAAAAGGTCATAAATCTACAGATAATGCAGAAATTAAGGAAGACCACTAGAAAAAATTACCTGTAACTGAATCCCAACAATTTTGAAAACTTTCTTATTCCTGGGGAAATGTAACTTACTAAAAATTGACTCAGCAGTAGTAAAAATCATCTAACCAAGAAAATATCATTTATAAACTGTTACACAGTATTATAATTTCACAGCACTATACAGCCAAGTATTAGAATCACAGTTAAAAATATTTTTGCTAAATAGGGAATACACTAAATTAGGGTTCTCAAATGTAACAGTACTAACTGGGTACTGTGTGTACATATATAGGGTATATGTGTGTATATACATGTGTGTAGGTAGATATTCAGGAAGGGATGGGGAGGAGGAATTGGTGTAGAAACTGGCTTAGAGAATTGTGAAGATGCACATTTAAAACCTGAAACATTGGCAGACAAGCTGGGGATGGACACAGCAAAGACCTTACAGTCTGATGTATTGTGGCAGAAATCTTTCTTGTTTAGCTGACAATGGAGGATGCCCACACACATTATAGTATAGCCAGCTCTAGTGAAAGCCCGTAACACTAAACAATAATCCCATCTAGAATAACAAATGGATCAACCATCTAAAAACATCCTAAATAATGTTTGACTAAATGCCCTGGGTCTGAGGTCCAGTCAAATTAACTACAATTAACCACTGTACACTGCAATCCACTTTACAAAGCCAACATAAGACAGATACCAAAAATTGAAGCAAATAGTGTGAGAAAGTAAAATACAGCCACCTCACTCATGTAAATACAGACATGAAAATTCTTTTTCTATTGAAAGTTTTTAAAGAATACTTAAAAACATTTAATATTTGCAACACAATGTGAAAATTTTATGCAAAATGTTGGCATAGTAAGTCAGGCTGCATTTAAAATGTGCCAATAAATTCCACTCATCTAAGCTGAATATAATCAATCACACTAGGAGATTAAAAGAATGGAAACATCATATTATTTTCCTCATAGCTGAAGAGAAACCATTAAATATATTCAACATTTTAATTCTCAAAAAAATCAACATAGAAAAGAGCCTTCTCATTTTGACAAAGAATATTAAAAACCTGTATTATTCTACATATGCATGCCCTTTAAATCATAAACAAGACAACGGTACCTTCAAAAACAACTATTTGTATTTAGCAATGTCTGAAGAGGTGCAATCTAGTACCACAGAATCATACAACATTCTTCCAATAAATAAGCAAAGCAAAACATCACAACATGACAAAGGGCTGAATAGACAGAACAGTGGCTAAGAGCACGTGTTGTTCTTGGACCCATGTTCAGTTCCCAATACCCACTCCAGTTCTAGGTGATCCAATGCTCTCTTCTGAGCTCCATGTGCACCAGACTTATGGTGCATAGACACATGTGAGCAAAACATTCATACACATAAAATAAGTTTAAAAAGTAAGGAGAAAATAAGAATACATTTTCACGTAAGTGGGTTGCATGGCAATTAAAGTATGAACAGATATTCAACATCACTAATGATGAGGGGAAAAAAGCAAGACCACTTGAGACTTTATTTATAGCATCATTAGATAGACAAAGCTAATCTTTCTAATCTATCAAATGATAGAGTACAGATTCACACTCTCTCTGCACAGTACCAGTGGAGAATGAGTATAGACAGACCTTTTAAAAAAGTTTGATATCATCTCTTACAATTGAACACTGACATATACTATGACTCGGCAATCTAAACCATAGGTTTATAACTCCAAGAGACTCTGTGTACACTCCAGGGTACATGTACGAGAACATGAGAACAGCACTGTTCACAGTAGCCAAAATGCCAAAGTAATTCATATGCCCACCAATAGGATAGTGGTTGAAAAGAATGGTAGCATGTTCCCATGGTGGAATTATATTAGTGTTCACAATGAATGAGCTGTAGTCATTCAACAGTATGGCTCAATCTTAGACTGACGAAATTCAAGATCTAGGAGATTATATAGAGCACAATATCTTTTTATTTTAAAGCTAAAAATAACCTGAATACAAATAGACACAATTTTGGAGAACATATAAAAATTCTATACAACTATAACAAGAAAATAGAAGAAATGATAAAGAGAATCAGAATGATATCTGGGTGTGGTGTACACACCTTTAATCACAGCACGTGGGAGGTAGAGGCAAGTGGATCTCAAGAGTTTGAGACCAACTTGGTGTACAGAGTGAGCTCCAGAGCAGTTAGGGAGAAACTCTGTCTTGAAAATAAAAAAAAAAAAAAAAAAAAAAAAATTTAAGCTGTATCCTTATAAAAGCAAGCAATTTATTCAACATTTTGTTTCATTTGCACACAGCTGAAATTGACGAGGTATTTTCCTCTTTAATAACTTAAGATCTTCAAATATTTCATCATTTAAAAAATTAATTAATTTAGAAGCTATAAGAGTAGTTACAGGAAGTTGTACTCCAAATTGGATGACTTTTGTTTGTTGTTTTTGTTTTGCTTTTTCCAGACAGGAAACTGGAACTCACTCTGAAGACCAGGCTAGCCTCAACTTACTGAGATCTGCCTGCCTCTGCCTGGGATTAAAGGTGTGGGACATTAAATCTGACTTTTGAGCAATTTCTTATAATTACTGAGATAGTTACAACTGTTAACTTGACATATTCTAGAATGATCTGGAAAAGGGAGCCTCAATGAGGGATTAGAGGTTAGGCTGGTCTGTTGGGGAGGCCTATCTTGATTATGCTGATTGAGGCAGGAAGGTCTGCCTATTTTGGGTGCAGGGCATCCTTGACTGTATGAGCGGAGGTAGTGAGCAACAGAATGCGTGCATTAATATACTGCTTTTTCTTCCTGATTGTTGATGAAATGTGACTAGCTGCTTCAGGTCCATACCACTTTAACTTCCCTGTAATCGTGGACATAACCTGTGACAAACTAACCCTTCCTCTCTTAAGTTGCTTTTGTTAGAATATTTTATCACAGCAATGAGGAAGGAGGCTAAGACTATCATGTTACATTTGACTATTACAATTTCATTACAATTTACTTATTTGTACAGCTGGTTGGCTATGACCCATGATATAACTAGTATGTCTAATACCGAACTACATAGTGCTCTAGTCTATTCTTGTCTGGGCAGTTTTAATTATGGAAGCATGCCAGGTCTGAAAGAACAGCAAAACTTCTGAAGTTCAAATATACTCATAGCAAAAGATAACTTGGTAAACATTATAGGTAAATAAGCATTTTTTTTTAAATTAAATTTTAAAATAGTTAAAATATACTTTGTGTAAGTACTCCACCAATGGGCTCCACCCCCGGTTTTAAAATATACTTTAAAAATGCCAAGTGACCAAAGTATGACTTGGGAGGTTGTAGTTGATCAATATAACTGTTGTTCCAGGATGGCTTAGGTTACCTACCTTCCATAAAAGAAAGAAACCTAAAACACCCAAAGAGAGTCTAGAGTACCTTCATACACTTCAGTTTCAAGAAACTGAAATAATCCAAGTGCTTTAAATTTGAAAAAGCAGAATGTTTGCGTATGAAAGTTTAAGAGGAAACTCAGCATGTAAAACAGTTAAAAAAGCATAACTTCTCTGGCTGAGCAGGCAGGAGACAAGTTTGAAGACCTGGCAGGTTATACTAATACTAAGTCACATGGGGTGTGTGTGTGTTTATGTGGCAAAAAACATGATCAACAGCTGTTAACAAACTATTTTACTCTCAGTGTGTTATATCTGAGCTATGTGTGGTGGCTTACACCTGTAATATTTGTACTCAATAGACTAAGGCAGGGGGACTGCTGAGCATCTGAGGTCAGTCTGGGCTACAGAGTGAGACATTACCTAAAAAGCAAAACAAAGACTCAAAAACAACTGAAACATAACCTGTCAACTCTGTGAAATTTCAGTTTTTAGGGTTTGCAAAGGGTGTACCTTCTCTTTGATGTGGTTTACAAAGTTCATTTAAAAAATACACTGAAAAGCACAATACTTAATAATCTAAGGCGGGGGCTGGAAAGGTGGCTTACCAGTTGGGTGCTCTTGCAGAAGACCTGGGTTCACCTCTTAGCACCCACATGGGAACTTACAACCACCTGATAACTCCAGTCCCAGGGGATCCAATGCCCTCTTCTAACCTTCTCAGGGTCCAGGCATGCACATGGTGCATATATATACGTGCAGACAGAACAGCTATACATATAAACAAAATGAACTAAAAAAATAATAATAAAGGCTAGGACAGAAGATTGTGAAGTAGAGGCCGACCTGGGATACACAATGAGAGTCTGTCTCAAAAAACCAAAACCACCAAATCTAAAGTCCAACGAAACAAAACAAATTCAGTCACACTATAACCTACACATTTAACAGGTACAGACTGGGCCTTGTCATGCGCTACAGCACTGTGTGCACCGACAGGGAAGGGGACAAAAGAAGAGGGAAAGTATGACCTATATGGTCATATACTTAAAGCAGGACCTAGAAACACCTAAGTTTATCAAATAAGTAATGAAGTTGGCTTTCTTCTAGCAGGATGTCAACACTTCTGAAAGGTAAGTTGTAGAGGAAGATGCCTTGGTTTGCATAGACTGCTCACTGCACTTTTATTTTTCCTAACAACAAGACTGGGTAGCAGCAAGGCACCAGGCTGACACAAGGCAGAGCTCTGAGGAATAAATTCCATCTCATCACTTCTCATGGTATTTGCCTGGGGGGGGGGGGGGGCACAGCAAGGCAAGAGAAGAACCAAGTGGCATCAGTGATGCTGAGCAGTAAGCCAAAAACTGCTTCCTAAAGCACATGAGAATTTCAAATCTGCACAGTATGGATGAGAATAACAACAACCAAGCAAGGAACCCCATGTGGGTTTCTCTCCATGGTTGGGCTTTTTCTGAGTGGATTGCTCAGTTTAAAGTTTTACCTTCTGCAACTTCATCCAGTAATACAGTAATTTTCTTGTCTTCTAATAATCTATCTTTTAAAAATTTCATAAAAATCCCATTTGCCAATCCAGAATGCTGGATTTCAAAAGCTTCTGCTCCTTGGCACCTTGAAAACAACCAAAAGAAAAAGGTGAAATAAGCCAGGCATAGAACAACCACCCACATGTTCACTGCAAACCTGAACACACAACAGAAGTCAAAGGCAAAACAGTGATGATCAGAGGCTGGGAAGTGGCAGTGGAGGGTGATGCTGGTCAGGGCACAGTGCTTCTTTCTCTTATACAGCAACTGGATACTAATGGGAGTCATACGATCAGTCCATGCTGTGTACATTGCAGCACCCTGTACTCCACTAATATATATGCTTATAATTCATCACTATGTAATGGAAAGGAAACAACCTAAAGAAAAGCCAGCGTTTGCTAGTGAAGTGCCCATACCACAGAGAAGCTTCCCCCTTTCATCTGCCCTTCACCAGCTTCCCAACTAGAACTGAACTTGAGGCAAAAGGAAAGGCTCGGCAGCTTAGAGAGAAGGTATTGAGGCCGAAGTGCACAGCTGAAGTTTTCTATCAAGCACATCAAGAAGGCAAATTTATACCTAGATGTCCATGGATATTTCTCTCTCTAACCAACAATTAAAAAAGAGACATAGAAGAATAAAGAAAACTGAATATAAAGCTTTCTTACGTGGCATATCCAAACACAATGTTGGCAGTGACTTTCAGTGCATCCAAGATTGGAATGGTATCATCAAAGTCATTTCTATTTATATGCATGAAAAGGAGAAAAGGGCAGATACAAGTATGAGAAATTGCACAGGGTTCTTCAATGAAAAAATTGCTACTATTTTTAGTACATGTAAAATGACAGAGTCAAATTCTTTTACTTAGCTACTTACATACCAAAAGGCTCCTATATTATGAAGATAGTAAGAAGTCATCACATCTCTTTGCTAGCTTTTTTTAAAGGTAGGAACTTGCTGTGTGGTGTGGGCTAGCCTCAAACTCAAGATCCTCCCACTCTCACTGTCCTGATCTCTAGGATACTGCTATACCTGGCTTTTAGTCTTTTCTATGCAGCCCTGGCTGTCACGGAACTTGCTCTGTAGACTAGGCTGATTTTGAACTCACAGAGATCTCCCTGCTTCTGCCTCCTGAGTGCTGAGATTAAAGCCAGTTCACACCTGGCTTTTTGTTAGCTTTAAGAATTGAAGTTGTATCTGAACTCCCTCATTGAATTCTGACTGATAAGCAAAAAATTGGGAGAGGAAGAATCATTGGTTCTGATCCTTGGGGACACAAAGGCAGACAAACAGATTTAAGACTTCCAAAATCTATTAAACTATACTTTCCACATTTGTAAGACAAGACAGACTGGTGACTATATGATCAAATTAATTCCTGGAGACTGCTAGCAACATGTATATGCATTCTAGAGAGCTGATGCTTTACGGTACAAGTATATAACTTGTGGGAGATTGTGTTGTTCCATTGTAAATAATTGTCCCCACCTATGAGTTTAATAAAAAGTGCTGATTGGCCAAAGGCAGACAGGAAGTGTGGGCAGGGCTAACAGACTAGAAAACTCTAGGAACAGGAAGAACGCAGCAGAATGCTAGAGAGAAGCCAGAAGAAGCAGAGGACAACTATGCTGCTCTGAGAAAAGGTACTGAGCCTCACAGCTGAACAGGATAAGAGTCATAGATTAAGGGTAAAGAGCTAGCAAGTGATATGCCTGGGCCTTAGGCTGATCAGCCTAAAACTATTGTAAGCATCTGTGTGTCTCTGTGGGTCTGTGGATCTGCGGGCCTGAACCTTGAGGCTAGGCCTGAAAGTCCGGGCCAGAAACCTCATACTACAGTAACTTGTACCTTTTACTCCCTTCTACAGCAAACAGAAAATAGTGAATAACGAACATACTGAAAATATATTTTCATTAAGTTTGCTTTCTGAAACTCAAAATTCCCACTGGTTTTAGCACTTTACAGAGTTGCCTTAGGTTGAATTTTTGATTCCAACAACAGCTTTATAGAGATTAGAAGTTTTACCTTTTCCGACACATATCCAAAAGGAACACATTGAGTCCAGTTTCCTTTTCCTGCATTAATTTCAGTATGTTTTGTACGCACAGGCAATTTTCAGACCTATATGGATTTGGAGCATCAATAGGGACCATAAAACTGTTCCCAAAGTTTTCATAGCCATGCCCAGCATAATAGAGTAATCCTGGGGGTGGGAAAGGAACATATGTCAATCTCAATCCATTTTAATATTTACAGATACATACTGTAATAATGACTTATTTTCTTCAGGCTTATGGAGGAAAATCTAAGAAACATTTATAGACACAATAATCAAAAGTTGATCTGAACTTTAGATTATTTTGGAAATGATCTTAATTAAATTCCATATTTTATATTGTCACCAAGACACTGTCTGAAATAGATTCTAATTTATATAAGACCCAGTTAATAGTATACTATGGAATAGCATCCCTGGTAAGGACACTATCTAGGGACTTCTTTCCTAATTTGTCCCCTCATGAGACTATGCTGCAGGAAAGAAGCTTGGTAAATATCTAACAGGATAATAAGCAAACTCAATTCTAGATGTTTAACATCATTTACCATTAACAAATCAAAACTGTGGCAAATCCTTTCACTCTTACTAGGTCAGCTGTAATCAATGACAGACAGTAACAAAGATGAGGAGAAACTGGGATGCTCATTCACTGTGGTAATATAATATGGTATATAAGAATTTTGCAGAATCTATGAGTTCCTTAAAAAACTAAACACAGAATTACCATATGTCCAGCAATCCTACTGCTGGGTACATACATAAGAGAAGTAAAACTTGTGTCCACACAAAACTGCATTCAAAAACACTTTTAGGCTTTGTTGACTCCCCATGAAAAGTCTTACCTTTTGGAGAAGTGGAAGGGGAAACTGTGGTTGGTATGTAAAATAAATAAAAATAAAAAGTGCTTATAGAAGCACTATTCATAATATCCTTAAAGTGAAAATAACTTCATAACCATGTGATGAGATGAACAAAATGTGATATATTCATATAATGAAATATTATACAGTCTTAAAATAAAAACTTCTCATAACGTGTTATAACACAGAATAAACTAAGCACATACTCAGTAAAAGACAGAAAAAAGTTGTATGCAAACTGATTCTATTAAAAAGTGATTTATTTTAAATTATGTGGATGTGTCTGAATGTATAGTTACTTGTCAACTTGACCCACAAGCTAGAGTCATCTGGAAAGAGGGAATCTAAATTTAGAAAATGTTTTCACCCTAAGACTGGCTTTCAGGTAGAGAGAGAGAGAGAGGTGTGTGTGTGTGTGTGTGTGTGTGTGTGTGTGTGTGTGTGTGTGTGTGTGTGTGTGTGTGTGTGTGTTTTAAATTAATAATTGATGTTGGTGGGTTCAGTACACTGTGGGTGGTGCCACCCCTAGGCACCCAAGTCCCAAGTTATATAAAAAAGCAAACTGAACAAGCTATGTGGAGCAAGCCATGAAGCAATGCTCCTCCATGACTTCTGCTTTAGTTCTTACTTCCAGGTTCCTATGTGGACTTTATGCCTCGACTTCCTTCCATGATGTACTGTGAAAATAATACTGTCAAAATAAACTCATATTGCCTTTGGTCCTGGTATTTTGTCATAGCAATACCAAGTAAACCAAGACAGTGCAAGTGTGTGTGAGTGTGCATGTGTGTGAATGCTAGAACCCATGGAGTCCAGAAGAGGTCATCAGATCCCCTGGAACTGGAGTCACAGCCACAGTGAGCTGTCTGTTATAAATACTGAGAACTGAACTAGGTCCTGTGCAAGAGTGTCACGTCTTAACTGCTGAGCTATCTCTAAAGTCCCAGTGGTTCCAATTATATGAAATACAGAGAACTGGCAAGTTCCATGTTTATAGTGGTCAAAGGCTAGGTTAAAGAGACATATGCTTACTCAGGCATGACTCTCCTTTTCCTAATAATGAAAATGAGGAGTCAGGCACAAGACTTAGGCACAACTTTGGGAATATTCTGATCCACTAAATTATACTTTTAAAGAATACAAGTTGTACATTTATCAAATGTTCAAAATGTAACTATATTCCACCAGCCTCTTTACTGTTTCTAAAGCAAGACAAACTTTTCTTTCTTTGATACATAATCTTTCTGTAGCTCTAGTTATATTCTTGAACTCACAGAAATCTACTTCTGCCTCCTGGGTGATGGGATTAAAGGTGTGTGCCACATGTCTAAGACAAACTTATTCTTATGCTCCATGACTGCACTGAAATTTTATCTCATTATATCTTAACCCATATCAAAAGGTATCTTGAATTCAGGTTCCTACTCAAGTTTTATCAACCAGTATTATAGCTTCTTAACATTGTAACACATACCTTGAAATTCCTAATATTTCAAAAATCTAAAAGATTTGTTTTTACTTTTGGGTTTGGGCAGGTACCCATGGTGGCCACAAGGTTATTGGATCCCCTGAAGTTAGAGGAAGTTATGAGCCACCTAATGCTGTGGGATAATAATGCTCTTATACACTGTAAAGATTTGCCACTCATATTGGTTTAATAAAATGCTGATTGGCCAGTAGCCAGGCAGGAAGTAGAGGTGGGGTACCCAGACTATCAGAATTCTGGAAAGAGGAAAGACAGAGATGCAGTTACCAACCAGACACAGAGGAAGCAGGATGAGAATTCTAGACTGAGAAAAGGTTCCAAGCCACATGGCTAAACATAGAGTAATAAGCTTGAGCTACTGGGTGAGCATTTATAAGAATTTTAAGCCTCCAAGTCAATTATTTGGGAAGTGGCTGCTGGGTATTTGAGAGTTTCTGGTGGGACAGAAACTTCCAACTACAACCTAACATGACTGCTGGGAACCAAACTGCGGTCCTTTAAAAAAGCAGAACTTGATTTTAATTGCTGAACCATCTCTCCAGTTCCAGTAGCACCCACTTTTTGGCACTTTAGACTGGTCTTATAGACACCGTAAAAGTCTTATGTATACTAAGGTTTTCTGATAGAAAAAATTCATAAATGTTATTTATCTTTGTTTAACATTTTCATGTTTCTCAAATTATTTTCATATATAACTTACTTTTAATCCAGGCAACACAATTTATAAAAGATATCTAACCCTAAATAATTCTGGGTTAGTGAAACAGGGTCTCACTTTGTAGTTTGGCTGGCCTGGAGGTCATTCAACCCAGGCTCAAAATTGTGACAATCTTGCTTTAGCATCCTGAGTGCTGAGATGACAGATGTCACAGAGGAGAAAATTAAACAGCTGTTTCAAGTCACAGGGCTGGGTGTCTGGACTCCACAGGTAGAAAGTACTGTACTGATCTGGACTGACCACATCCTCTTCATCTTTTACCGTTTTTTTACTTGCATCTTTCTGTTATTACAGCCCCAGAACACTGACACTTCTGTATGTGTACAGATGTAACTGGAATCAGTAAGCACTTGACACTAGCAACAAGCACAGAGCAGCAGGAAAGGACCTTTAGAATTGGTGCTATTTTCACAACTGGTATAACTTAGATATCCAATCAGAAAGCCTGGGTGCTGCCCCATATGGCTCTCGTCAGATTCAGCTATGGAGAAACAGCAGCTCTGAAAGAGGCTTAGCTCCCACTGCCACAGATAAAGAGAGGCATGGTTCCACCAAACAGTTGCCACATCCTCAGCAACTGCTCAAATTAAGGCATTTACTACAAAATATGTTTTCTCCTTTCCAAAATGACTTGTGCAAAGTGTAAGCCTTTTGTATAAGAGTTTGCAATGAGATTATATCAAGGAGGATTATTTTTATGTAAAATAAACCAGTGAAAATCATTGTATTTTAAAAATTGTATCTCCAATACTTCTAATTCTCTTAATTATTCATGGAAAGGGAAGAAAATAGGTACCTTTAGAAATATCAAGCTATTTAATGTAGTTAGAAAAACAATTACACACATTAGATCATTAGAGAATTTTCTATTTTGCCATCATGATTTTCAAAAATGTTCTTGGGGCTGGTAAGATGGCTCTTTGGGAAGGGGAGCTTGCCACCAAGATTGATGACTCAAGTTTGATCCACTAAAAGAGAAATGATCGTGCCAGTTGTCTCCTGACCTTCAGGCACTGTGGCACACATACTAAATAAATATATTCAATTAAACTTTTTTTTTTTTTTTTTTTTTTTGAGACAAGGACTCTCTATGAAGCCTAGCTAGACTAGAACTCACTATATAACACAGGCTGGCTTTGAACTCAGGAATTTTATTGTCTCCACTTTCTAAGTGCTCCTAAGCATGTACCTTAATTTTTTTTTTTTTTTTTTTTTTTTAAAAAAACTCAGGATTCTGAGTTTAGGGAGTTTAGGTTACATAAGGAAATTGTCTCAAACAGAACAAAGCAAAACAATAAAATAAAAACAGTAACAAACCTCTCCTACTCAAGTGGATTTGCATTCTACTTGGCATAGTGCTCTGTTGAGAATATTAAATCACCAGCTCTGAGAGACTCACATACTTTTCATAACAAGGCAGGTAATGACATTACTCCCCTTTTGTATACACAGAAACTTGAGATAAGGAGAGGTTTAAAAGCTCACCCAAATTCCAAAGCCTATTAAGTCAGAAAACCAGATTTTGGATGTAGGTAAGTATAATCACTGTGCGGTCTTATACTGTCAATGTGAGTGGACTAGTATTTCACTCTGTGACTACATTATAGCTATATACCCACACTCCCACTGTTAACTTGGTGATTGGGCCTTCTCTAGTCAAGGCCCAAAGTGCTATCTAGTCCAAATCTCCAACCTAAAGGATAATTTGAATTCCTTTAGTAGATTTTTTGAGTGTGTATATATATCTGTGTGATGAGTATATGCATGTGCACACTTGTATACAGATAAGTATGCACAAGTGCGTGCATGTGTATGGTGTCTTCCCTGATCACTCTCCACCTTACAGACTAAGGCAGAGTCTCTCATTCAAACCCAGAGATAACTAACCTGGCTAGTCAATTGGCTTGTTCTGGGAACCCCGTTTCTGTCTCTCAAGATCTTGGAATTACAGGCAGGCTTCTAGGCATGCCTGCCATTTATATGGGTGCTGAGAATCTAAACTCTGGTCCTTATGCTTATGAAGCACTTTATCCACTGAGCCAACTCTGTAGCCCATTTAACAAACTTTCCAAAACTGTAATAATTATGGTAACAATGGATATAATAATTTAGGCAGTTTGAGTATGTCAGGCATGAGGGTAATTTTTTTCTTTCCTATAACAGCTTTGATAATTGAGTTCCAGCCACTTTATAGATCACTTTAAGTTTGGATAAATTACCTAGCCACAAAATCTAAAGCTTGAATATAGGGGAATTTATTCCAATACTCAAGTATTGACTTGATTTGCACTAAATGACTGACTCCACAGTAAATGGGTTTCTGTCATATTCTGACCAAGGTCATTTAGTAGTCTCTTCCACAAAAGGCAAAGGTAAGCTGCAAGCAGTTATGAATGTACAAACACATTTGGTGAGGTGGAGAGCCATACAGTTACTTTTCCGTCCTATTTATCTGTATAAGATAGCTATTTATAAGTAAATTATTTCTACTTTTAGTTTTTGCTTATTTACATGGTATAGACTGAATTACTCATTTTTCTGCTCTACTAATTTTTCTTCCTTTTACAATGAGTGGACAGTAAGAGTACAACTTGTGTCTACGCTTTTCTGTATCTAAAGTTCTTCATGCCAAAACTCTACCTTCTCCTCATCCCTAAAGGACCAGTAGTCACCTGGAGACACCAGGAAAGGTAAAGGCATGGTCCAAACAAGAAATAAAAAGTTTCTTTATGGCATGCCCTATACCACGAAGCCTTTACCACACTTACATTTAATGTAGATGTGTCTGATGTTTTGGGTAGTCACAATACTTCAAAATATAATGCAGCCACCCTGTTAAGACATGAATCAGGATTTTAAGTTTTTCTAGCTTTCTTCAGCTTCCCTTTGTACTATTATACCTCTTTACTCTATACCCCGAACTAATATTATTACAGTAGGGACTGTGTTGCTCCTCCCCATCCTTGGGTAGCTGTGGCCTCTGCTCAATAACAGGGCAGTCAGAGAGCTGGGACGTCATGATGACAATCACACTAAAAGTAAGAGTAACTGGGCGTGTAACTACTGATGTAGTTCTCTCACTCTTTAGATATTACCGACCCAGAAACCTAAATCATACTTATCATTACTCTCTTCCCATTGCACTGCACTGTTTCTAGTGAAATTCTAGAAGCAATTCCCTATGTAGGTCACACAGGCACCTTAAAAACAGATAAATCATGTAGCATACACAGGCAATCCACTTTTAAAAGAACTTTCATTTCTTGACTCATACAAAGTAGGTTCTCAAAAACATGTTTCCATTTTAGCCAATGGAGCCATCATTTTTGTAGCTGCCTTCCAACTAGCATCCAGCCATGAATGATGGGAGGAGGTGGGTTCACCATGGGTCTGAGCTGTGGAAGAGGCCTATCACGTCATTCAGATAAGGCCTCATAGCCTGGCTCCACACTGTGCATGTTAAGAACCTGGATGCTGAGTTGACTGGGTGAATCCTCCTGTACACAAGTTTTCTCAAAGTGCATTCTCTGGCCCCTTCTTATTATTATGATTCCTTTTCTATTACAAAGGCAATGTGGCTAGGGAAGCGATAGTTAGGAGTGTAGAGTGGTAGTTGGAGGTTTTAGCAGAGGGGCGGGAGTGTAGATTAGCGTCTAGTCTACACAGGGGAATGTAGACTTTCAGGGTTGAATATTTTGTTTGTTCTTTGGTTTTTGCAGTGTTTAAGGCACAGAATGGGCTCGTTAGCTTGATATGTTGATGGGCTAGAAGCCCACCCAGGGACGCCAGCTATTACAATAAATCTTATTTACAATATATTAAATATAAAATGAATATTTACTTAAAATATTTTAATACTCACAAACACAAGCTAAACCTTAAAATAACTCTTAAAAATAAAACAATCTAAACAATAAATTCTAATCTAATCTCCAAAAAAACAAAAACAAAAACAAAACACTCAAAATCTCAACAGACCCTTTTCAACAAAACTAACCACACCCCGTTCAAACTCCCAAAATACTAAAAACACGCCTTCCAACCTTATCAACTAACACCTAAATCCTACCACACTTTTCCTTTACTATTATTATGTTTTTCATTATTTAAAACAATTTTCATATTCAAATATATTTTGATCATAATGAAACACACTTCTTGTGAGAATGAAAAATATAGGCAAGCTGTCAAGAGGCCTATTTGGACATCATGTGTTTTCCTTTATTTAAAGAGACCTACTTTTATTATTTTTTAGCAGATGTATATATGTCTGTGTATGAGTATATGTACAAGTGTAGGTGCCTACCAAGGCCAGAGGTGTAGAATTTCCCCTGAAGCTGGAGTTCCAGGCAGCTGTGAGCTGCCTAAAGTGGGTGCTGGGAATTGAACTTGGATCTTCTTGAAGAGCAGCATGTGCTTTAAACCACTGAGCCATTTCTCTAGCTATTTTCCATTTTTTTAAAAAGAGAAATGGATGAATATACCTATTAGTCATCAATTTATAATGCTCATGAGAAAACATTTGTTTCAAAATTAGCATAAAGGCAGAAATGCAAAACTTGAAGCAGCTACCTTGCTATTCATGCTATTACAACTGCAACCCTCTTTATTGAGAGGAAAAAATTTTAAATTTTAAAGCTTCTCACCATCCCAGCAGTTTGTTAAATCTTCAGAAGGTTGGTTTTTGTTCCCTTAAAAATTCTACTTCAAGAATCATTAAAAATTCTACCAAGTTTACCTCACCATGTTAACCTACTTGTAAACAAGAAAGATAAATCTCTAAGTTATTGAAATAAAATAATTTGAATTGTAAAAAGTCAAATTGACACTTTCTGTTTATTATATGCAGGCCTAACTCCAGGCCAGGAGACGCCACATTCTGGGCACTCAAATATTAACAAAGTCATGGAAAGTACAATCTGACAGACAGTCGGCATGAGCTCAACTGCTGTTGGCCTTCCCAAACTCAAAGTTAAACACATTATAAGAAATAAATTGGAAAAGAAATTCTTACTACTACCAGCACATTCTGGTTCATAAAATTCTTTATCAGATCTACAGTATTTTGAGAACTTTTCAGTAAAAGAATGAAGGAAAACCACTAAAAATTCATGGCTACATCTTGAATTGTATCTGCACGGAATTTTAATTAACAGGCAGAGAAGGCTGATATATACTCAGTGACAGACTCTCTTCCTAGTGCATAAAAGACTCCATAGGCTGAGTTACAATCTCAGCACAGGGCAGCAGACTGGGATGAATATGAAGGTGACCCACTTTCCAACATTTCCTTATTAAATTCCAGATCCTAATAAACAAGTAGAAAATAGCATGCAATTACTTAGATAAAGGAAGCAAATACAATGCATATTCTACTATGACCTCTTATATTTAAAAGAATCTACATAATATCAGGCATATTTGAGAATATTTTACCATCTGATAATCTACAAGGTCAAATTTCTAAACTTACTAAATACTGTATGGTAACTTTTATAGAAAATAAAAAATAAAGTAGTGAAAGACAGGTAAGAATTCTCATATGAATAATGTGCTGGGTGGTGGTGTGCGCCTTTAGTCCCAGCACTAGGGAGGCAGAGGCAGGTGGATCTCTGTGAGTCCAAGGCCAGCCTGGTCTACAAAGAGTGTTCTAAGACAGCCAGCAGTGACAGAGAGAAACCCTGTCTCAAAAAAATCCAAAACAACAACAAAAACGAATGTTATTTTAACAAGATTTAAAAAACCCACAGAGATATTAAATTAGATACTCACGTGGAAGATAAAATTTATCCTTTTTTACAAGAATATCAAAATCCTTCAACAGTATGTTTACCTACCTTGATCCAATTTCCAACTCTTTATTTATTTATTTATTCATTTTTTATATGTATGAATGTTCTGCCTGTGCACCACTTATGTTCCAGAAGAGGGTTCCAGATCACCTGGAACTGGGGTTACAGATGATCATGAGCACGATGTGAGTGCTGGGAACAGAACTCAGGTCCTATGGAAAAGCTGCAAGTGCTCTTAACTTCTGAGCCATCTCTTTAGCCCATCACTTCCAACTCTTAATGTGTTTAATAGGAATGTCATAGAATTATAAAAATGAACATTAGAAATATCTTACCATATACTCCTTTGTCTAAGAGTAGCAAAAATTCATCCACAGCATTACACATCTCATATTCAGTTAGGTCCAACAATGAAACAACTTTGAAATCTAGTTGCCTTAATAAGTTGGTCAATTCATACACATCCACCAAAGGAGCTTTAAGCTTGGGATGCTCCCAATAATTCATATTTCCTATCAAAAGAGCAACCTTGTCCTTGGCTGTAAGAAAAAAGGTGTGGGAATTAAAGGAGGGCATAGAGATTAAACTTTATATAAGTATGAAAATGAAAAACTCTGCCTTAAGACTGCAGTATTTTATTACAAGTAGGACCAATGACATTAAATTTCATTTTAGAGACATTACTTTACATAGGAGACTAAGAACAAAACAGGCTGAAACATCAAAAATTAAGACTAAATATGTATTCTTTGGGAATCAGAGAATATTTATTAGTTATATATGAAATATATACCAAAATGTACTTTCATCAAATCAGTTCTGTTTTCCTGAGAATGGAGAAAGTAAAACAAAAGCAAACACCTAAAGAGGGGTAGGAAGAATTTGCAGAGCTAGGAGAGAAGACCAGAGAGAGAGAAGAAGGACCTTCACGAAGACCACACTTGTTTCTACAGCAGTGGTGTGGATGTACTATCTCCTCCTACAGCTAAATAAAAAACTATCATCGTCATCATCATCATCATCATAGCATGCGTGAATGTGGGCATACATACATGATAGTGTGTATATAGTTCAGAGGGCAACTTTTATCTTGCCAGCCCTTTTTAATTTGTTAAAGACATATTTCCTATTTGCCTGGGGTAAAGCAACTTGAGGAATCTTTCTGAGATTAATCTTTTGATTTTGATTAGACAGAAATGTTTTGGGGTGGGACAGGCAATGATCTGTACTTATGCCTTAAAGGTACTAGCTAGCCTATTTAGGGGTATGGCCTGGCCTGAACAGTTAATGATGAATTTCTCAAGACATACCTCTATCATTCAGTGAAATGTAACTAGCTATATTTGGGAAATAATGATTTATAAAATACAGGAGTCCAAAAACGTGAGACTGTAAAAAATTAACAATTGCCCAAAACTCTTATTTTTTTTTGTCAATGGTAATTTTTAAAAGCTAGATTATATAACTTTTAAAAGTTTTCTGGTAAGGAAGATGGTGGGTCTTACCTTGACTAATGTACTTGTGAAGCAGTTCCTGGTCGCCATGAGAGCTGGCGTGGGCTTAGCATAGAGAAGTAGAGATTGGCTGAGAGAAGATGACAAGTACCCATTCTAGGAAATGGTTGTGGCAGAGACCAGACAGGGAAAGGAATAGTAAGATTTGAATTTGAGGAAATGAGAGGAATAAAGAAATCACAAGTACATAAGCAAGTCATCATGAGTTTTAGATAAGTTCAAGAAATTTATTATAAACTCATTTACTATAAGGGCCACCTACAAGTTCTTAAAAACAACCATCTATTAGAAAAAGGACACGGGGTTGGGAGTGCTGTTTAGTGGCTGAGCACATGCTTAACATGTGTGAGACTCTGGGTTCAATCCCCAGCACCAAGAAAAGGAAAGCAAAGAAAGAAAAATGCTATTTGATTATACAAAAGAACAAGAAAATCACATTAGAAATATACTTACTAGAGGATCCTAGACGTTTTCCAGAACTAAAGTAGTACACATTCTTCAGAAACTGGCACAGTGCTATATCATCAATTCTATGTCTAATAATTCTAAGTTACGTATGCAAAATGAGATCATATTCCTAAGCACATTCTAAGTGCTATTAAGCATTTGCTAAGTCTTTGAAAATTTTATAAAAAATTCAGAATTAACACCAAATCTGACTAGTTCAATTGCATTTGTCTTCCTGTTACTCTGATGCATCCAACCTTTCAGTGATTCTCTGTGAACCCCTGTTTGGCATGTGGAATCACTCTCATTCTTGTCACTGTAATAGATGGCCCGTGGGGAGCCTTGGTATTTCTGCCCTGCTTCACCTCACATGTGCTGCCCTCTGACTTTCTCCAAGCAGTAAATAATAAGGTTGACATTGCCAGTAATGGCTGTGTATTAAAAAAGTCCTGACAGCCTTCTCTTTTGAGAATCAAGCACAATGTTAAAAAAGCAGCAGCAGCTCAGGCAAGGACAGAGACAGGACGGAGGACAAGAGTCTCTTATCAGCTCTCACTAAGTGCCACCGTATGAAAGTGAAACCTTTTTATACTTGTGGCCTTGGTCAAATAGACTATAACTACATATGAGGCTCTAAGAAGGACCATCTGTAAAATTCTCACTTGAACTTTCCCTCATAAACAGAGCCTTCGCTGACTCCCCTAGACAAATCTAATCACCATATTCTAACAATAATTTAAGATTATTTATCCATTTCTACTATGGTATGTACCACATACTATTATAAGATTCATTTTATTACTTTATAAACGGTAGCAAAGACATGAGATATTTGATGCTTGGTGAACCTCACAATAAAAGCTAACCTGATACTCAGTTCATTTTGTTCTTATAATACCACTGTCTATGAAATGGTACATGTTACAATGGACACAACAAGGAGCTACAGAATCACTGACATCCAGATATCAACCTCAATCAGAGCTGCCAATTACATAACTCTGAGCAAATTTTAGAGTTAAGCTGTTTTTCCTGAGGAAGGGTTTTACATATAGCTTTGGCTATCTTAGAACTCACAATGTAGATCAGGCTGGCCTTGAACTCACAGAGATCCGCCTGCCGCCCAAGTGCTGTGATTAAAACATGTACTTTTACACCTGGCTAAGCTTTAAACCACAAAAAATGAAAACAGAATCTACATCTCAGGAGTAAATTATATATTTCATAAAGCAAAATAAGTAATCATTGCTGAACTTTCAATATCTGTTCATTTACATTTGAACTTGTCATTTGTGTATGTAATTATCACACATGCTTCTCACCATAGAATATAGTAGCTATGGCTTTATTAATCACTATTATAGTTGGTCTTTCTTACCAAATGAGGGTTGGGAAAGAACAGAACTAGACTACATAAAATTCTACCATTTTGAATGAAATGTAGCATTTTTTTTTTTTTTTAAAGACAGTCATTAGTGCCCTGTGTCTTCTTCAACAGAAAGGGCCTTCATATTTACTGTTGTCTAATCCTGTGATCATCCTTGCTCGTTGCTATGACTTGAGCTGCTGCATTCTCAAATCTATAGCAATGTACTTTATTTTTGTATGACCCCTTGTGGTTATTTGAAAAGAAATGGACCCCAAAGGGAGGAGCACTATTAGGAGGTGTGGCCTTGCTGGAGGAAATGTGCCACTATGGAGGTGGGCTTTGAGGTGTCATAAATGGTCAAGTCACACCCAATGTCTCAGTCACTTCCTGTTGCACTTCTTCTAACTCAGTAAATTCAATGTCCTGACTCCTAATATTTGCTGTATTAACCTTTCAATAAGCTTTATTTCCCTTGCAGTTTTTATTTCTTGGTTAATTCCTCCAAATCCCAACTCATGCTTCTTTTGGATGTGCAGTGTGGGAACTTTCATTACTACAGTGCTTGACACACAGAAATGGACAGCAGACCAGTTCACCAGCCTGTCTTCACTTAAAAGCTCAGTTTTATTATAGAAGAACCACACAATTCATCTGTAATCTTGATTTTTGTCCTTTTAGTTGTGAGCCTTAGCCTTTAATGTTGCACCATCTTTTCAGCCCACATTCCTAATTCTAAGTCTTAGTTTAACTCTCCCAATAGTTTTCTACTTCCAGTTAGTAGCTTTTAAGTTACAGATTTTTGACCTCTAACCAGGTTCTATAGTCAGCCTTATTTTATTTTTTCTTTAATCCTTTCAAGCAGAAGTACCTAGACAAAGAAATGGTCAACTGAAAAATTTAATGTCCTAACAAATCAATCAATCAATCAATCTATGCATCTTCCTTTCATTCTATTTATTTGTTTATTCATTGCACGGTTTCTCTGTGTAGCTTTGCCTGTCCTGAAAATCACAGAGTAGACCAAGCTGGTCTCAAATCCACAGAGACCCAACTGCCTCTGCCTCCTAGAGTGCTGGGATTAAAAGTGTGTACCGCCACTGCCTGGCTAACAATTTTTAAAATTTTTTTTAATTAATTAATTCGTTATTTCATGTGCATTGGTGTTTTGCCTGCATGTATGCATGTGTAAAGGTGTTGGATCCTCTGGAACTGGAGTTACAGACAATGTGAGCTGCCATATGGGTGCTGGGAATTGAACTTGGTTCCTCTGGAAGAGCAGCCAGTGCTCTTAACTGATGAGCAATCTTTACAGCCCCCCCCCAATCTTTATCTTTATTAATATCATACTTTCTAATCTGAAAAAAATAACAAAAGGTTTCAGGCTGGGCACTAAATTTTTAATCCCAGACTTTGGGAGGAAGAGGCAGGAAGATTCAGAAATTTGAAGTCATCCTTGAATAGTGAGTTCAAGGCTAGTCTAGGCTATGTTAAGATACTGTCTCAAAAGCCAAAAATGAAAGAAAAAAAAAGGGGGATTTAAAAATTTTTGATAAAGTTAATTAGATGTTATTTTAACTTGATTGCCATAGATCAATATGTTAACTACTTCTACTCTCTAAATATTTAGTCTACTGAGCTTTTATGAATGGCTCTCCTGGATATTCTCCCTGTCTTTTCCCCCAAAGTACACTTAAATGTCACCACCCATTTAATGTAGCTAGCAGTTTCTTGGTCCTGCTTAGCTCCAAGGTCTGGATGAACCTCTCCCACCTGTGGTAATTACTCAGAGGCTTATATTACAAACTGTTTGGCTTATGGCTCAGGCTCATTACCAACAAGCTCTTACAACTAAATTCAGCCCATTTATATTCATCTGTGCCTTGTCAGGTGGCTCTGTGGCTTTACTTGTGCTCTTACATCTTGCTTCTCCAGGCTGCTCACAGGGTCTGTTCCAATCACCACTTTCCTCCCTCTGTCTCTCTTGGCTTCTCTACCTGGCTGTTTCTTGTCTTGTCATAGGCCAGAACATCTTCTTCATTAACCAATGGTAGCAACATATTCACAGCATATGGAAATACCATCCCACAGCACATTTAATATTATCTTACCTCCTTCTCTTCCAACTGTAGAGGTGGGAAAACAAACTTCAAGACTCACAGCCACCTACATGGTATTTTCCTAATTTCTACCTCACCAGAGAACAGTAGTATCTACTTCTTCCTCTAAGGAACATACATTTTTTTTTTTAATGTGTTGTCAGAAACAAAAATCACTCCTTAGAAATTGACTTGAAACCAAAAACAAAATCTGTAATCTTTTTAAAGGTGATTCTTCCATAATTTCTTTTACTCCAAATAAAAATCTGCTCCAACTTCCTTCAATCAATCAAGTTAAATAGCATAAATTCCTTCATGATAATAAAAATGTAAATACTGTAATTACATTTGATCATGTATTTTAAACTCAACTCACCCAAAGACTGGCTAGTTGTTTGTTCTTTATTATCTGTATAAAGATAAAAGAGCAAACAGATGCTGTTACTCATGGTATATCTTCAGAGTTAATGAGATAAGAAAAGAAATGAATGCAGACAACAGGATATCATTAAAATGCTACATATTGTGGAGTAGAGATCACAGAGGCTAGAAAAAGGAGGGGGCACAGTAAGAGGGCGAATGACAGGACACAAAAAAACAGAAGAATGGGAGTAGAGTTAATGTTTTATGGCCTAATAGGGTAACTATTCACTAACAATTACAAATTTACGAATAATTAAAGGAGACACTCTTTAAGGCTTCCAACACACAGACTAATAATATCTAAGCAGATAAAAATGCTAATTACCAGAGTGGAACATTATACACTGTATATACGTATCAGGTCACAATACGGTACTTCATATATAAATGTGAATAATATTTAAAAGGAAAAATACAGAATATGGTTACTAATAGCTAAATTATGATTAAAGATTTTTGATGAAAATATATGAGCTTATCATTATTATACACAAAAAGAAGTCACATTCACTCTCCAGGACCACCAGGAAGTGACACAGATTAAATGAAGTTCAATTCTTAGGAACCCAATACTTGAGGGGAAGTAGTTTACTTGCACATTTAATAATACAGATGCTACACATTCATTTTCTTTAAATTCAAGGTTCTGTTTCTTTGAATCTTGGAGAATAAGAAACAGCAGGCCTGAAAAGTGTCAAAAATTTAGTGGTAGGTATATTTTAAGGTTTTTATGAAGTAATTTCAGGCAAAGGGATTCTATCAACACCAAGAGAAGTGACTACTAGGATGTTTTCAAACAGTCTTGAGTTTGGGACATTTGAAGCAATTCTTTCTGAGCTTCACATGAATTTGAAAATACTACAGCAGAAATTATTTGTTGGTCATGGGAGCTTTGTCTTGCCTAACATGCAGAATCCAGATAGACTCAGAGTAATGGATATCTTTGAATGAATTCAGAACTAAGCAAATGGGTGGTGTTGGAGGAGCAGCCCATTGGTAGAGCAAGCAGCCAGCATACACCAGCCCCCTGAGCATAATTCCCAGCATCATAAAACAACAAAATCAAGCAAACTAATTATGGTAATAAAATGAGACTAACAGGATTTCTATAAATATTAAATAACCTCATACCTTAATGCATTTCTGTATGATTTGATTAAATCTATTCATGGATTCCATCCCTGTCTTTCTGAGTGCCCACAGCTAATACTGATATCCCCTTTCTTTACATGATCCTCATTACTGAAATGTCCTTGTCCCAGGTGATGCCTGCTTCCTCTCTAACTTAGTTTGTTCAGAAATATGTTCTGATCAAAACTTTCCTAGAGACTGTTATTGTTAGTCTCCTAATAGTTACAGACCAATTTACCTATCTACTGAAAACTCTTTCCACTAACTGCCTTTCACAGGTGAAGGCATGATACTCAACCACTCCTCAGATGCTCTGTCTGACAGTTTGAAAATGTAATGTGTCACTCCATCAATATGCATCCAGTATCCCACATTAAAAATAATGTGCTTTTTTTCTATAAGCAACATTAAGTGATTAAAAAAAAAAAGAAAGCAAAGCATTAATGCTGGGTGGTGCAGCTCAGCACTTGGCAGAGCATATATAGGACCCTGGGTTTGATCCCCAGTAACACACATGAACAACAACAACAAAAACTTGTCACTTGTTTTTACATTTACTTATTTATTTTGTGTGGGGATCTATGGTGCACATGGAGGTCAGAGGAAAACGTGAAAGAATGGTTTTTTTCTCTCACCACATGTGCTCTAAGGGTCACACTCAAGTAATCAAGTACTGGCAGCAGGTAATTTTCCTCATTCAGTTATATTGTTGGCTCAAGCATAGATTCTCTTACTGTAACCCAAAATGTTTTTTAACCCTTGTGGTCTTATAGTCAATAGTATTTTTGTATTTTACCTGCTTTAAATTGAACTTTGTGTAAGCAGTAGTTTAAGAATACAGGCAAAAAATTGTCTATAGCACCTTTACTATATCAAATTACCAATCTAAAATAAAACTGTTTATAATACTTACCAGGATGTCCCAAATTATTTAATTCATCTACAAAGAGAACAGATTAATTATAAGTAAGTTAACTGCCAAAAGCACAAACAATATAACTGAGAGAAGTAGTTTATGAACTGTTATATTATATTACAGTACTTTATTAGTTTAGAACTTTTCAAAGTTAGATGAAGCCATACAAATAGTGAACAGGTAAGAACACTGATGTTACATCTCTCAGGACTTCTAAAATGTTTTACTTTTACTAAATTACAAAAACCTAAATAAACTCATTCATAATTTGTTCAAAGTTTTAAATATTTATTAATAAATATTTACTCATTATTCATTTATTCATAATATTTAGAGAGGAAAAAAAACTTTAAAATACCAGGAAACTTGATGAACTATTGTGGGCTATTGCAGATTAAAATTCCCGTGTATGCCAAACCTAGATTCCATGTTATTAACATCTTATGTTAGTACATTATACATATCACAACTAACGAACCATTTATGTTTTCTACCAAGACCTATAAGATACCAGAAGCATTTTCTGTGTCTCCTTAAGTTGAGCAGCACAATGTTCTCCAATTGGGATTTGTGTTTTTCTTACAGGTAGGCCAAGGTATGATATGCTTTTAGGGGAGGCAGAATAGTTTCAGAACCAACTTGCATCCTTCATACACCTTTCATACAGGATAGATAAATATCTGAGCACAAGTCTATGATATAATAGTCACCATCAGATTTTTACTTATTAAATTTTATGAAGACAAAAAATGAACATGAAATACGTTGCAAGTGATCCAGGACTCATAAGGTACTATATGGAACTATATTCTTTGGTTTATTTGCTTAAGATGAAGTCCCAGTATGTAGCTCAGACTGCCTTTAAATCCACAATCTTTCCACCCTAGTCTTCCCTGTCCTGGAACTACAGTCGTATCACAACATAAAATAAGTTTAACAGTGGTACCATCTTATGCACACAATATGTACAATTTTTGCTGTCTTTCATCTTACAGCATAGATTAGTTTCTAGACAAATAGGTCAGCTTTACCTCTTTTCAGTAAGAATGTTTCATACATTTGTGATAAAGTTAGATGTTTCTGTCTCTGGAATATTCTGCATTCCATCTTTGGTGCCTTTCTTTTGGCCTCCTAAGCGACTGTTTAAAATTTGCATAGCCTCACTACCCTAAACCACAGCTCAGCCTTACCTTTTCAAACACACCCCTTGTCCAAATAATACTCTAACAAAATACACAAAATGGAACAGGAGACATCATATGTTCTACATTAAAGTAAGATGTAATGGAGGATACTGTTCACTCTATGTACCAACCTATCAACCATAAAATGCCTTAGTTTTGTAGGCTTTTTGAGAAAAAGAATTGGAACTGATGTTTTCAGAAACAGCAGAGTAAGGTAACAATCACATGCTCACTCTGAAGCCAAACAGCAGTGCTCTTTTATATTTATTCTTAAAGGTCTCCTATATGTTAGGAAGTTTAATGAAACAAACATACATGCAGTTAGGTAAAAAATGTGAGAGATAAGAAAAGTTTGGACTCTGTATGGCTTCCCTTCTGTAAGATTAACAGACGTGTGATTAGAATTTCATTATAGGAGAATTCTGGTTCACAGTTCTGTATTAGGATCAAAACAGTAATTATTAGTAATTTACATGCTACCATAGAGATGAATGACAGGAAAACCAGGAAATGTATGATTTAACATTCCAGTCTTACTTTGCTCAAGTAGAACCTAAAAAGACTATGTAATAGTCAAAGAAGAAGCAGCAATTGAAAAAATACTTAGCTATCGACATCTCTAGTTTTACAAATCAATGTGATAGTACTATACTAAGGGAGGTAATCTAAGTTTTAATATTTACTTACTACAATTTAAGTATGTTTTAGTTAACTGAAACAAGTTAGAAGTTTATACTAGAATGGATTTTCAATTCTCTTTCCATGGGGAAAGTGGCATGTAAAATAATCTGAAACATTGCAGTTTTGAAAATCCTTATCAATATTATTTTCAGAATACTTAATATTTGATAAAAATGTATCAAATAATATATCCAGCTTGACATTTTTATAGTAACCGCTTTTAAAGGGCATCTTAAGAAACAAAATAATCCAAACAAATATTTATGACAGTATTTAAAATAATTTTTATTAAAATTAAAAATTAGCATCAAGAATTGCAAATATTCACTACTTCTAATACTATGGAGGAGTTCTGGGTCTACATGCAATAGGAAGTCAGCTGAAAATTACTTTAGAAGTGTCTGTTCAACAGTGTTGAAAAAAATTTACATAACTTTAAAGAGTAAGACACAGTATTCTTCAGTCAAAGACCTATTTAAGCCAGTATTTTTCCATCACTGCCCTCAGTAAGCTAGGACACTGCACCTCTCCCCAGAGTAGCCAGCATGCAGGACCAAAGGATTATACTACCTTCGGTGCACTCCACTGCCTCATCTGTTCTTCCTTATGTTAGAGAAAACAAAGTTGAATATATTGTAACTCAGTCTTAGGAAGGGCAGTCATTAAGTAAACAGATAAACATCATAGAATCACGTTGTCAATGTAACACAGGCATCAATATTTCCTACTATTGAGACCGTCACTATAAACACATTCAATATAAATAGAACTTCAAAATCACATAATTAACAATAGGAGTACTGACCAGTAATTATTTTTCATTTATGTCTCTGACTTTTTATGTTTTATTAGAAATCTTTTTCATTAAATCAATCTTTTCTAATTCAGAACTACAAGGAATACATTTTGACAGAAGTATTTAAGATCTAAATAAATGATCTAAATGATCTAAACAATTTTTTCAGTTTTGTTTCATTCTTTATATATGACTTAAGAGAATTTATTCAGTATGAACTCTCTAAAATTTATGTATGAACAATTTTATTCCTTATATGTGACATACTCCTAAATGGCCTAGGACAGAAAGAACAGAGTTCCTTTGCGTGAGCACTCCAGTGTATACAGCTATGTCTTCTGTCAGACTTACCTATGATGACTTCTACCTTCTTACTATCTTGACTGTCTCGATCGTTATATACATGACACCAGTAGGTTCCTTCATGTTCTAGATCCACATATGGAACCTGCATCAATATTAGAACACATATTTTTTTCTCTTCAACTTTAACTTAAAAATTGATTAAAACATAAGTCATTTGTATTTAAAAAATTTCCAAAATATAGCATTTTAAAAGAATTTATGCATCCTTAGATTATCTTCATTTATTTAGTAAGCTGAGGATTAGTAAGCAAATGATAAAATGATTCTAACAGTGCAAAGTTTGATGCAGTAATATTTGACATCTTATCCCAAAGCTTGGTTGAAATCTAGCCCTGCTACAAATATAAGAAACTAATTAATACTGAAACATAAAGAACTTGGACTAAAAGTACTGAAACATTCCAAGGAGTATGAGTTAAAGTGGTCCCTTTACCTCTTAATTGTGCCATTAATTTTATTGATTAATCCAACTCTCCCACACCCTAAAAAATTAACTGCCTACCTTGTAATGCTTTTTTGTCTCATGTGCTAATGGTAATTCATTTTTGAACCACTGGTAGTGAGGCATAGGGCTTCCAATAGCAACACACTGTAAGTCCAATGAGCTGCCTGGCATCAGTTTTTGGGACCTTGGTTCAACACAGATTTGCAACTTGGATTCTGAGACACCATCCACACTTCCTTAAATTAAAAGAAAAAAAAAAATCTCTGGGTTAAATATAAAACCAAACATTTCCTATAATTTAAATAGAGATACATCTAAGTCTATCCCTTAGTTTTCACAATCTTTAAAACCATACTTAAAAGAGTATTTTCATCAAAATCCACAAATGTTAAGAGATGTTCTCAAGAGAAAAGAATACTGTGGTAACAAAAACAGTTTAGGAATTCTGGGCTAACAGGTGGGTATACTTAGAAAGGAGAAGTGGGGGAGAAACTAAGCTTGAATTATAGCCGCCACATGTGCAGGTACGGGGCTATGACATCAGAGAAAGGTCCATGTCTCAGGTACTGACACAGAAAATGACAATCAAACCATGTGTAGTTAACTCTTAAGGACTAGTGCATGACAGTTACACTCTGAGGTTATTTTTAAATAAACAGTTAAACAAAATAAGGTGATGCACTAACCAACATACAACTTCACTTATCACGTACCCTGGAAGCTTCCTGATACTTCTGTCACATCACAGACATCTAGCTGTGACCACTGGCTAAATTCAAAGGTGGAATTGTTGTTAACTCTGCAGACATAAAAGCCTGCATCTTTTACATGCACTGTGTTAAAAATAAGTTCTGATGAATTTCCATATGGAATCTGCAAAAGAATCAGTAAGGGAGCATTAGTGAAGGGGTCATCAAACTCCGGCTTATAATACATGCTGTGTGAAAACTGATTTCATTACGGACCTTTGAAAAGTAGGTTTAGTTTTTCCTTCAAGTTCTAAAATGTGCTTGTTACAAAGTAAAAAGTAAGATTTTGAGGACTGGAGTATTAGAAATCCAGTCTTTAACAAATCCATTCAACAGAGTTAGCTGTCCCCCAGATCTTGCAGGAGCTGACCAGTAGGAACCTGTCTGTTCGGTCACTGAAACAGTATATTTATACAACTGCCACTTTTATAAATAGCATACAGTACAGTAAGCACCACAGTGACATGAAGGAAATAAACTAGCTATCATTTTCATTTCTGGTCAAATAGCTTTGGATATGTGGATAAACTATTTTACCTTGTGACTTCACTTTCTATCTACGAAACATTGTAAAAAGACAGTCTGTTAAACAAAATTATACCTGTGTCTTTTGACTTTTGGCTCCATGGAAGCATAGAAGTGAGAGGGAGGAATGGCCATAGCAAGGTTCTTTCACTCTGGTCAGAACTTGAAGCAATAGCTAGTTTTCTCTTCATGCTACTCTCCATTTTATGGTCATAGATAAGACTTTCACAGTTATATGAATAACAACACAATCTTCCCTAGTCTACTCTTGTTGTTCTAGTTTTTTGAGAATGTAAATCTTTGATCATGTTTGTTTGAGACAGGGACATATAATGTAGCCCAGATGCCCTTGAACTCATAAAGATCCACCTGCCTCTCTGCCTCCCAACTATTGGAATAAAAGGTGTGAGCCAACCATCATCTAGAATCTTGTCTTTTATGAGGAAACACACTTGGCAGTTTAGCAAACTGTTTAATTTGTAGGTTTCTTCATGCGTATAAATCGTTTTCAAAGTATTCTGCACTTATTGTGTGTGTGTAAATGCACACATGCACATGTATCACAACATATGTATGATGGTCAGAGAACACCTTTAGGAATTAGTTCTTCTTTTTCATCATGTGAGTCCTAGGGGTGAAACTCAGACCATCAGTCTTCTCAGCAAGAGCCTTTTCCCAATGAGCCATCCTGTAGACCCATGTTTTTCTTCTGCTAATCCATCTGCCCGGTCTGCCTCTGGAGAGCTAGGATTAAAGGCATGCACCACCATGCCTGGCCCCACGCTTTTTTTAAAAAATTATTTAAAGATACATTTTATTTCTTTGTATGTGTTTGCCTATACCTGTGTACATACACCATAAGCACACAGTGCCTGCAGAGGCCAAAGGAGTCTGTCACATTTCCTGGGACTGACTTACAGACAGCTGTCACCTGCCAAGTTCGTGCTGGAAACTGTACCTGGGTCCTTGGTAAGAACAGCTAGTGCTCTTAACTGCTGAGTCACTGCTCCAGCCCCTACTAATCCATTTTATCTGCCATTTGCAGGGCCCAAGCACAGAATCTGAGGGAAAAGTTTTTCTTTCTCAATAATCTGAAACTGTTCCTGTATTTTTTTTCTTGACTTTAACATGTGTTTCTTCCCTTTACCAAATCATTTTCAAAAACATGCTCCTTTGTATCACAAACCAGCCAACATTATTTTGTTTCCATCTTCTTAGCCGTGAAGCTTGTAACCTCTCTTGAACACTTTGCTTTTACTCTTCTAACTCTTGACTGTTCCGTCTTTAATTGTACTCATTCTAGACTCTGTCTGACAGTGGCTGTTGTGTCTCCATGTATCCAAACTGCCCATGTGATTCAGCTGCATATAAACAGGCAGGGTCTGAAGTCACACTGATTTTCCCTCCTAGACACAGACCTCTCCAGTCTTCTCAAAAACCAAAAATCCCCTACAGAGCAAACATGGTTAAGATATCAGGAGGAAAAGCTAGGGAGTTCTCCTTGAGTTCTTTCTGCTTCCTCTTGCTCGACATCTGATCTATCAGTCTGGCTAATCATATCTTCAAAACACATGCCAAAGTATGCCCTCTGATTTCTCCTTCACCAAGGCACCGAGACCACGCCACAGCTATTTCTTAGCAGCACAGACAACAGATACCTGGTTGTCTTCTTGTTCTCTGCCTTCTTCAAATATAAGTTTGTATGTAAAAAGCTCTGCTGTTTCCTTACCCTGTGGCCATGCTGCTCATGTCCCTCCTAGCTCTGAACTCACAAAGTGACTGCCATCTGCCACTCCCCTAGATGTAGATTCTTTGGGGAAAGAGACATTATGTGTCACGGCTCTATTTTATCATGGCTTGGCACAAAACAGGAGCCCACAAAAATCTTCTAAAACAGATCGCCAACTCCATCGCAGCTCTTTAAGTTCAAGATGTATTCCACATTCTCTATGTTCCTAACTACTTCTAGTCATGATGTATTTTATAATTTTATACTTCATAGTAAGTTTTTCCCCTAGCTTCTGCAAAAAGACTTAATTAAAATAAAAAAAACTAAAAATATGAAAAAAATACCTTTAGTTACCATCTCTCGAGGGCTTGATACATATAGAATTTCACAACTTTGGTGACAGAAATTCACACAACCAGTAATGTAAACTATGGGCCAACCCAGAAATAACCTAGTATTAAGTAATTATGTGATCACTTCATTATATCCTACAACAGCTCTGTTTTATTTTACGTAGAAAATAAGTGTACAAAACCGTAATTTTTTTTGTATGAGATAACATAATCTGTTGCAAACAACTATTAGAACTGTTAGGCCTCCTGGATCTCCTTGGCAGAGGTAGGCCCTACTCTGTCCCACTCCATAAGCCACAGGACTTCTCAAGCAGTCATGTGCTGCCAGGTTTCTCTCACATCCAGCTTCTCCAGAATCTTACTTTTACTGCCAGGCTGCTCCACAAGTCCAAGTGCTCATGTCCTTGTGCCTTTCTCTCGCATAGGTCACCTTGCTCCTCTGAGAACATGCTTCCTTGTGCCACTAGGTAGACCCTGTTCCTGCAGCTTTCAATACTAGTCCCACAGGGATAAGTACCTCGCCCTTCTGACAATTTACAATATCTCTCCTGAGAACTGTACAAACCTCCCCTGGGAAAAGAAGAGTGATTTGAAAAGAAAACTCAATTAACAAATGAGTTCAGATGCACAAGTCCCAGTGCAAAAACAAAAGAAAATACACAGAACTACAACACTTCACCTCCTAAAATTATTAATCCTGCAAGAACTTCCAGATGCAGAATTCAAAAGATTATAATTACATTCAAACAGCTCACAGAAGATATGAATATACTTCATAAGAATAAAAACAAACAGTGAAGGGAAATGAGAAAGTCAGGTACTGAAGAAAACCCAAACTGAAATCATGTTGAAAATAAAACATTAAATGAATCAAATAAAAACCTTAGTGGAAAGCTGCACCAATAGAATGGATCATGTGGAAAACAGTGTCAGAGACAGAAGATTCATATTACTCGTAAAGGTCAACAAGAGACTTTTTAAAAAGGTGTGAAACACTGGAGAACTTTGAGAAGACATGGCCTTAGAGTTATGAGCACAGAGAAAGGAGAATACCACTCAAAAGACAAAGACAATAAAATAACAAGAAGAAAAAAATTACCAAACCAAAGAAAAAAAATGCCTATTCAGGCATAAAACGCTTATAAAAAACCAAATAGAGAAGCCAGGAAAGAAAATCCCCATGACATAATTATAGTTAGTATTTTAAAACACAGGATGAAGAGAGCACAGAAAACTGCAATTTAAAGGGTCAGTCACTTATAAAGTTAGGCCCATAACACCTACAATTGTCCAAAAGAAGCTTTTAGAGATAGAAGTATCTGGAAAGATGTATTCCTAATTCTGAAAGAGCTCAACTGTCAACCCAGACTGTTATACCCAACACAGCTATCTATTACAATGGTAGGAGAACTAAAACTTTTTACAATAAAAACAGATAAACAGAATTCATGACTAGTCAAGCAAGTTCTGCAGGACTAGAAGGAATACCCTGGATTTTAGAGAAGGATAAACACAGTCAAGGGGCCACAGAGAATAAACACTACTAAGCAAGCACAAAGAGGGGTAAGTGATGGGGAAGATTTAACCAAAACAAGGGGTACATGAAAAGGCCATATGGAAATCTATGATCATCCAATCCCCCTACAGGCAACACAGCTTTGTTCCATTTTTGGAACTGAGGGGACACTAGGATTTTCATTTAATAACATTACACCTTCTAGGAGTGGTTTCACATTAGTGAAATAGTCAGGTATGGTGGCTCACACTCTAATCCCAGCACTCAGGAAGCAAGGCAGCAGTATTACCATAAATTCAAGACTGGTCTGGGCTCCACAGTGAGTTTCAGGCTAGTTTGGGCTACAGAATAAGATCTTGCCTCCAACCAACCAAACTAAGTGGAATTAAAATATATTTAAAAGTTACCTCCTTATTCATTTTGAACCACTGATATTGTACAAAAGGATGTCCAGTTGCCCGGCAACACAGTTTGACAAACTGTCCAGCCAAAACTGCCTTTGATTCTGGATTTACAGTAATCTTCAATCCTTAAAAAAAAAAAAAAACAAGTCACAGAAGAGGGTTTTTATTGCTTATGTACACAAAATAACAAAGAAATATACATCTTTGTATCTTTGTAATACCTAATTGATATTTACTTTGTAAAAACCACAAGAAAAAAAACTTTCAAAAGACTGATTTTTTTTTCTCTATATCTATTTTGCCACATTTCCCCAGTTTTTACAAATCTTTCCCCCCAAACTCTAACATTTCTGAGATCAGGATGCATCTTTTAAGACACCGGTTAGACAGACATCCCAGTGTAGTTCTCAAAGCCAACACATACAAATGCCCTTCAATGAGTTAGTTGTACAATAAGTAGTGTGCCATTTAGTTTTTCTCATCTTGACATAAACTAGAGAAACTCACAAAGTTGAGCTGGTGCAACACTAGAAGCATCACCCTGCTGACTAGTGTTCATGGCACTGGAAGATACACTGCTCAATACTGAAGATGAAAGATCACCTTCAGCATCTCCCAGCCACAAACAATGCAATGTCATGGGAATAACCAAGCAATTCTGGTTGGATTTAAGGCTCACTCTGTGACATAGTACCTATAACTGACACTGCTAGAATGACCAAGAACCTGAGAGTAGATAAGTCGTCAGCCAAGGGAGAACCTACTACTATTATTCTGCAAAAAGAACAGCAATAAAACGACCCCTAATGACATACTGCTGCACCCACAGATCAGAATATTGCTCAACCTTCATCAGAGAAGCTTCTTGCAGTAGATAGAAATCAACAAAGAAACCCCCAGGGGACAATTCCAGAGTGAGAGACTTTGGAACACTTCAGTCTTAAATGTGATGTCTTCACAAAGCCCTTTCCCTCAAGGTCCAGGTATCTTCGTAGAAGAATAGGTGGAAAGTCTGTAAGAGCCAGGGTGGTGGATGGCTACAAGAAAACTGTCTTTCAGATACAGAGGGGCTGTACATATGACCTCAAAGATACTGTGACAGCATGTGCAAGACCCGCACAAATTCAAGCCATATATAATTGCAGCACATAGCAGAAGGGGAAGTGGGCGCAGAGTGCCACTCCTAACCCAGAAGCTATTTGTAATTGATACCTGCTGGCAAAGAGAAAATCAGTTTTCTACAATGGAGTATGTTATGTATATACTAGATATACAATTACACTCCTGGGCAGGTCCCATGTCCAGGAGTAACTGGCCGGATATTTTTTCCCTTTCTTTCCTTTCCTCTCTCTCTTTCACATATGTGAGTGCATGTGTGTGTGTGTTGTTTCATTTTTTTTGTCTTATTTGCTGTTTGTTTTGAGTTTTGCCTTTTGTTTTGTGGTTTATTGTTGGAAAGAAAGAAAACATGAAGTTATATGGGTAGGGAGGGAAGTAGGATCTGCGAGGAGTTGGGGGGGGGGAATATGCTCAAAATATATTATATAAAAATTTTAAAAAATATTATTTTTATGCATGTAAATATGATGCATATGAGTATGGTTAAATACACGTGTGTGCTTAAAGGGATACAAACCTATGATGAGCAGCAGGCTTATCAAAACTAGCAGCAGTTTAACAAATAATTCAAGGAAGCCCAGATGCAGAGCAAAGTAGTTAACCCATGCGCTGTGGAAAAGCCCAGTGAGAAGCCAGCAGAGAGTGGACACCTGTTCCTAGGGCTCCTTTAGAAACTCTATTAGGTGAACTTGGGAGCACAAGGTCCAGGATGAACTTGCACTAATCTTCACCTTATGTTAGTGGCCACTGCAAGTGACTCCCAGCTCTGCCTCAGCTACTTCTAGCTTTCAGAACAAATAAAAAGAAATCTCAGTTAGCTTCTCAGAAGACAGGAACCTCTATGCTACAGCTACCTGTCTCTTAAGTGCTCTCTCTGGCTACCATTACTAACAATTGGAACAGAAAATGGCAAAATCAGACTAACATTCTTCCTTGAGTAAAAATGAATCTAGTTTCCCTCCTGGCATTTGGACCTGAATGATCTGGTAAGGTGCCACAGTCTCTTCTACAAAACATCTTACCCTAATCACACCTCTGCAAGGACTGCCAGAGGAAATATGGCTTTCTGTGACTAAGAATGCTTTCTGTAAAATGCCATTAAATACAAAACAGAGAAAACACTAGTACATGGCATCTTCACTAAGGTTTAAGAATGCAATGTGTTATATAGGAAAACTGGAGATCATATAAACTTACATTTATCTTTATTACTTTTCTTTCTTTCTTTCTTAACAGGGTCTCCAGCTGTCCTAGAACTCACTATGTAGACCAGGCTGACTTTGAACTCAGGGATCTTCATGCCTCTACCTCCCATATTCTGAGATTAAAGATACTTGCCACTACATCTGGCTTATAATTTTTTTTTTATAGTTGTTCTAGATTTGGGATTTGTCTGCTCTACTGAACAAAGACCTGTTAATAGGCAGAAATGATTGTCTTGTTCATCTCTAAATTTATATACTTAATGCCTGAGACTGTGAAAGTAATGGAATACAAGTTTTCAATGAATAATTCCGATGAGGAATGTCTTCCTGTACACCGATAGTACAGGATAATAAAGGGACATTTTTGGCTTATGGCAAAGCTGCTTATAGACAGGCAGGAAATCCAAGCACAGATAAAGGGAAGGAGGACGCAGTCAGACAGAGACACTGTGAGCTGCTGCCTAAGAGAGCAAGATGTAATGGAACAGAGGTAAGCCATGTGGCAAACACAGATTAGTAGAAATGGGTTAAGATACAAGAGCTAACTAGCATCAAGCCTACATAGGCCAAACAGTTTGTAATTAATATAAGCCTTTGTGTGATTATTTGGGGCTAAGTGGCTGTAGGACAGCATGTCTGAACCTTGGGTCAGACAGGCCAGAAACGTCAAGCTACATAATTCTGAGCCAAGTCACAAATTAAACTGATTTTTGTGAGAGCTTTTATTTTTCTTATGACAGTCTTATTCTCAAATTTGTTATTAAAACAGAAAAGAAACTTTCTATATATTTTTGTTTTATTGATATCACTCTGTAACTAAAGCTTGCCTGGACTCACTATGTAGCCCAGGCTAACCTTAAACTCATGGTGCTCCTCTTGCTTTAGCTTCCTGACTGCTGGATTATAGGCATGAGCTTCTATTCCATGTGTCTCTCATAACCCTCTGAGGTAGAGAATACCCCATTCACTGTATAGACATGCAGCCTACAGTAAGAGTTATATACAGCATTACTGAAAAAGAGAATAAGATACAAAAGTTATATTTACTTCCCAGAAAGGTTTAAAATTTCAAAGGCTTTGGTGTTCTATAAAGCATGAGAAATTAGTAGATTAGTGCATTGGGCTAGTGGATTTTAATCTGGGTACCTATTATTCAAAGCACTGAGTATATAAAAACTTTATAAATGCTCCTTTAGGAATTCATTGTTTAGAGATGGACAATAACTACATGTGGCATTTGCATTAGCAGTTCATTGTTCCTAGACTATCTGTCCTAGTTGAAGAAGTCAAGCATTAATGCAGCACACCTCCAAAGGAGGACTGTAAGCGTCTAAGAGGAAGGCTGGGAGTTCATGCTTCCTCCCTCATAATCTAAGACCCTTTGTATTTGTAGTCAATGGACTGATTACACTACAGAGTCTGTTGCCTTTTTCTTATCCAACAAGTCTGTTTTTGTTTGGTGATCCATGTGGTTCCTGGAAAGCTGACTCAGCCCAACTCTATTCTTGGCTTTAAGCCAGGCATATCAACACATTCCATGTCCTTGGCTACAGTGACAGTATTAAGGACAATCAAGTGAACAAACTAGTTAACTAGAATAAATCTGCTTTTTGCAGAATTCTGGGACAAAGATAAATGAGCCTAAGAATATCCAGCAGACACCCTGGGCTAGTGAGTGTCAGGTTTAGAAGGAAGTCAATGCCAAGAAAGAAGAGGAAAATCTTTACACTTGGGGCTCTTCTCTGCCTCTTAGAAAGTCTTACCTACTTCTGAGTGTTTGGGGTAGAAATAATATATTACTTTCATCAATTTGAGTTTGGGTTTCTGGTAGATGTAATTGACAATTTACCACTCTATGTTATGTTCCTAATTTCTCATATTAAAAATAAATCATAGAAGCTGGAGAGATGGCTCAGTGATTAAGCATGTTTAGTGCTCTTACAGAGGACACAGGTTCAATTCCCAGCACTCACCATCAAGTAGTTCACAACTACATATAACTTCATTCCAGGGAAGCCTATGCCCTCGGGCCTCTATGAGCACCTGCATGCATGTGGTGAATATAAATATTTGCAGGCATGCACACATATACATAAGTAATTTAAAAAATACACCATAACCAATTTGGTTATATAAAGAAACATCAATATATCAAAATTATGTAAAATAGAGAGCATCAAGCCCATAGTTTACAGCTCTTCCAGGCTTGACTGGACTATTTGCTCCTAAAGGGACACATGGCCAAATGGGATCCTGGAAAGGAGGCTTGCATGGCTGCTGCCACCAGCAATGTTTGCTTATTTGAATTAGGATCTCATGATGTAGTCTAGGCTGGCCTGGAACTCCTGATTTTCATTTTAGCCTCTGGAGTACTGGGGATTCAGAAACAGACTATCATACCTGGCCAATCAAGCAATACTGATGAAATGTCCTTCCCTCTGATATCTCTGTAACTGATCAATTCCACCTGCAGCTACATGGAGAATAAATTATTTTCTATTTTTTTAAGGAGCCATTTCTCCAGCCTGTTTCCTACTTGTTCTGCTTTTTAATTTTGTATTTTATTTTTATTTATGTGTGTTTGTGTCTCTGTTTATAGGCAGGTGAGTGGTGGCTATGAGTTGTCTGATGTGGGTGCAGGTATGCTCGGGTCCTGTGGAAAAACATCAAGTGCTCTCCTTGTCTCTATTCGTCACATGACTGCATATGAAAAGCCTCACCAATACAGGTATAAGAAGAAGAATTCAAAAGTACTACAATAGCAAAAACGGTGAACATCTGACCTACTCACTTTATCTCATCCTTATATATACATACGTACACCATGTTTTTTTTTTTTTAAATAACTGCTTAATAACGTCTTTTATAGCTTGCTTCTTGAACTATAGTCCAACACTTTTGATGTCTTCTTTGGTCTCAACATAGGCAGAAGGAGAATGAGGCTCTGTACATTTATATTTTCCCAAAATACTGAACATACTCTACCTGGCCAAGAGGTGTATTTTTCTCTAAGTTTTACTCCATGAATTTCTGAAGAACATTTCCAAAACAAAACAAAACAAAACAAAAGCCCCCACCTACCTGGGGGGTTGAGAAGCTGAAGAACCTCAGTGTGTTCCAAAGCCTGTAGGAAGTCATTCAGTTCTGTGACCGTACAGCCTTTTTCACCTATCAGTTTCAGCAAACACAGACTTGGGCTTCCCTCTGGCTCCAATACCTTAAGAGAACACTGCTCCAGGTCCAGGCAACTGAAACAACAGATTCAATTAATGACATGCCTAATATGTACAGAAAGACAAAACAAACAACAACAAAACCCCCCAAACCATGCTTGAGTGGTAGGAAAGTAATTACTTTATGAAAACCAGGACCCTCCACTGTGTTCCTCCTCCAGCATTCCCTCCTCTTCCTTAGACTTTCCTTCCCTTTAGCTCTTACAATTTAGTCTAAAAGGTGTGAGTGAAATTTAGTCTTGATGCTAACTTTTATCCTTAAATTGAAAGTGAGGAAAATCAATCAATAAATCTACCTACCTACCCTCCCTCCTGCCCCCCCCCCCCATCCACCCACCCACCTACCTATCTTTCTTTATCTGTCTACTGAGACAGGGTCTTACTATGCATCTCTGGTTGGCCTGGAACTTGTGTCTGATTGCTAGGGCACCACACCAGGCCTCTTTACCTGCGTCTGCCTCCCAGTGTGCAGGGTGCAGGGCTAGGCCACCACACCAGGCCTCTTTACTCTCATTCTTCCTTTTCTTTCTGCTCTTTCTTCTTTGTGTGTGTGTGTGTGTGTGTGTGTGTGTGTGTGTGTGTGTGTGTGTGTGTGTATGTGTGTGTGTTTTAAGTAAGAAAATATTTTTATTTGTGTATCAAAGACTCTATGGTTAACAGCTGCTGTCAATATCAAGGCAAAAAAAAGGTTTGAAAAGCTATAGATGATAATTACTACTAAATTCAACCTCTCGATTATTTTAGACAGCATTTATGATATACTTCTAATTGAATCTTAAGCATATGTGTTCAGGTAACCGAATTAAAGTTCCCTTAACTTTTCTTTAAAGATGAAGTAATTATGACCCAAAAATGAAGGGACTAACTACTTGGCAAGATGCTGCTGTCATATGAGAGGAATATGCCTCTCATCTCATGAGGCCAAGATACCTTAAATCATAGCATGGACAGTTATAAACAGTGCGAGAAGTATTAAGAACACAGAAGCTAATGTCTCAGAAATGATACTGGACAGGATAATCAATGTTATAAAGTTACCAACTGAAAAGGCATAAGAATCCCTTGTCAAAGATCATATATTAGAAATAAATTACTGAGTTTTCTAATGAATAGAAGATTCATAATAAAATGAATAAAAAATATAAAAAAATACGTGTTTCATGATTCAGAAGTTTGCCAGGCACTGATACATGAAATTAAGAAGCTATCTTATCAGATATAACCAAGGGATGTTTTAACTGATATAGGAGAAAAAAAGTTCAATAGCTAAAGTCTTCCTTCCTACTGAAGAAACAAGAGCAAACTGAAGTTAAATATTTCTGTTCCGAAACGAGGTATAAAGATGAAAGTAAGATTTTGTATATCTTTTTGTTTTACTGATTTTTCTGCATGGCACCACTGGCTTTTGGCTAAGGTGATGTGCATACATACTCAACTTTTATCTTTCTTTAGTTATGTTCTTGTAACAGTGTGCTTTGATGTGGCTTCTATAAACTTGAATTTGGAATTTAAAGAACTTCTTTATCACTGAAATAGGTGAGCTTTGCTTTTAAAAATTATTTTTAGGTGCTAGAGAATTGGCTCAGTAGTAAAGAGAACTTACTGCTTCTTGGAGATCTGAGTTCAGTCCCTAGCACACATATCACATGGGTCACAACTACCTGTAACCCGAGCTCTAGAGACATTATTTTCACTTTGGAATAGAAAGCAATTGGATGTATATTAAGCAGAGGAACATGCCTAACATAAGGTAAGGTTTTTATTTTACTGTTTTAGGTCCAGGGTGGCCTCAGGCTTAAAATACATTGCATTTATCACATCTCATTGATTTTTTTTTTTTTTTTGAGATAGGGTTTAAAGCTTGTCTCACACTCCCTACATAATGGACCTTTAACTTCTAATTCTCTTGCCTCTATGATGTGGGAATGCATTTGTGTGTGCTGTATCTTTAAATAAAGGAGCTGTTTGATGGGTCATTGTGGGCACCATAGAAAAAGTGGGAGGAGAGTCAGTTCAGGTAGGAGAAGCAGGGCGGAGTCAAAGGCAGATCAAGCGAGCTGCCCAAGGAACGACATGTAAGGAGCACGGGTGAGCTACGGGCCGCCACGTGGCCCACAGATTAATAGAAATGGGTTGATTTAAGATATAAGAGCTAGCTAGCAATGTGCCTGAGCCATAGGCCAAACAGCATGAAGTTAATAAAAGCGTCTGAGTCGTTTCTGGGGACCAGGGCGGCGGGCGGATAAGCAGTCCGGGTGACAGATCTGTGGGTCCGGGACCTCTGGCGTACGGGACCCGAGAGAACCCGCTACAACACCTCTACTTTCCAAATGCTAGAAATACAGGCATTTGCTACAATGTCTGGTTTATGTGGTGTTGAGGGAATCCATACCCACCAGGTAAACACTCTACCAACTGAGCTACAGCCTCAATTACTTAATACTTTCTAAGAAGCATTCTTACTGTTGCATTTAGAATGGGTTGGAATGGGAAGTAAAGGAGAGAGAAATCAACTATTAGAAGAAACTGGGTGTTATATATATTGGCTTGGCTTAGTGTGTCAGTGATGCTGGATTCTAAATATATACTGAACATATAGCAGACAGGATTTACTGACAAAAATGATGTGTAGACAAGTAAAGTCAGGAATAATTGCATTTTCTGGTCACCTGGAGAGATGTAGTAGTCACTCAGATTCAGAAGTCCACAGGAGAGTACCTACTAAGTTTTGGACATGCTACATTTAAGATGCCTACTAGTCATTTAAGAGGAGATAGCAATAGCAATCTACATACATACATCTGGGCAAAGCAGATATACTGGCTGTACGCAGCTTGACTGCAATTAAAACCCCAAGTGAAGGATAATATCAGGAAAAGATTAGGTAGAAAAGCATTTAGAAATAAAAACATGAGTTCTAGCACATTTCAAAATTCAAGCTGATGAGAAAGTTGAGGGACATTTACATTGATCTTTTAAATACATGTTTTCATTTTTGTCTTATCTGCTTGAGGGTAAGATTTCTGCAACTGAAGAGCATCTTCTACACTGCAGACAAGCAGCAACAGATGTTTGCTCTCTTGGTTTATATTTCACAGACCCACTTTCAAGCACTCTGCTTAGACAACTTAGATATTTTAAAGCTTTCTGAGAATTCTGCCAATCCTTGGAGTCCAGCTGTTCCACTCACCACCAATCGACATATGCTGGCATACTAAGACTATGTCTAAACTAGCAGCAAAAGACATCTGATTTTAGCCAAGCACAGTGGTGTATACCTTTAATCCGGACACTTGAGAGGTGGAGGAAGATCTCTTTGTGTTCAAGGCTAGTACAGTCTATATAGCAGGCCAGGTCAGTCAGGGCTACAGTGATCTTTCCTCAATGTGTCTGGTATTAGATCAGTTTGAACAGGATCAGGGTTTGAATACAGGGAATTCTTACAGGTCTCTGATTATAGCAAATTAGACTACATGCAAATATTCAACCTAAATCATCAATAACCACCTGAAAACATTTATGATATTCCTAATCTATGGAGACAGCTCTAAATGGACTCTTACTATTATTTATGTTATTAAATTCTCACTTAAATAAAAATGTAAAGAGTGAGGGGGGAAATGTGATGTCAGGCTGAGCATGGTGGCACTCAGAAAGCAGAGGCAGGAGGATCATGACAAGTTGGAGGTCAGCATGTTCTATGTAGTAAGACCTCATTTCAAATCATACCAGACCAACAAAAAGAAAGAAAAAAAATAAAATAAAATGTTTAGAAAAGCAAAGTTCTGAGACTAGGTCTATGAATTCAGTGACTGAAGAAAGTACTTCACCTTTTTCCATGACTTGTTATGCACCCTGGACCAGACTCTCACACTGAATCAGAGGAAAATGCCTCTATGCTCATCTACTGCCAAAATGAAGCCACTTTAAAAGAACTTTAAAGAAATCTTAAATGCAGTAAGAACCGCCAGCTGACAATGCCTATCCCTTAGATTCCTGCTCAACAACTCCAAACTCCAACTTTTCAGCGCTATCTCCTGCTGATCTGCCTGCCTCTGCTTCCTCAGTGCTGGGACTGACAGTATCATCACGCCTAGCTTTCATTACTAACTTTTAATAGCAACCAATTCTTCTGATGTCAATCACTATGAGTTTACTACTTCCAGATCCTCCAACCCTCCCCATCCCGATTAACCTACATGGAGCTATCTAATTAACCTACATGGAGCTATCTAACCACCACCTTGGAAGACTCATGAAACTTACCCAACTCTTATCAGAGTCTACCTTGAATTCTAAGACTCTAACCATGAACAGTAAGTAACTGGCCTTCTCTCTACACTACTCCTTATAATTTGCTTTAAACTTAAGTTCCCACAAACAATGATTAACACCATTCTGCAGTTTACTTAGCAATACTTTACTGAAGGCATGGGAAGGAAACTTAATACCCAGCATTAAGTACCACTCCTCTTATAGTTCAGCAGCCATGCTTCTTTTAGGCAGAGCTTAGTATATTGACTTTTGTCTTTCTCCATCACCGTGTAGGCTTGCTCCGGAATGCCTAGCACCTTCCTTAACTGGATCACAGTTTACACCACAATACTCTGCAGATCTGCCCTCAAAGAAAACAATTTCTTGTATTACGTAAGTCTAGAAGGTGAGAAATTTACTAAGCTTGAATAACATTTTAGATATTTTTGTATACCCCAAAGTCCAACGTATTTTTCCCCCTAGAACAGAACTTATGCCCTCCATCTTCTCAGCTTTGCTAGTTCATTGTTTGTCTCCTGTACCTGATGCTGGTCTTGAATTCCTTGATCTTTCTGCCTCAACCTCCCAAGTGCTAGAATTATAGGTATGTGTCACCATGTCTAGCTTAGTTTGCCACTTTCTGATTTTTTTTTTTTTTAAAATCAGGCAACATGGGCCTCATCTACTTGAGCATTAATTCCATATCAACATTACTCTTTGCCTCAATCCTAAACTCTGAAGCTCAGGGTTGATGGGAAGGTTAAGGTTTACATTGCATGTAAACAGTACATTGAAATATACTATGTGTTCAATAAGTGGTATTTACATGCAACCTAGCATTTTATAAGTTCCTGTGAACATTCCCAAAAGGCAGTCTAGTTCTGAATGAACCCCCACCACTCTCAATTTTAGAAGTATTTAGCTGAAAGAAGTTCTATGTACTGGACAAAATAAATGACTTTTGTTCCTAAGCTTATAAAGATGTATACAAATAATTATAGTAAAAGTCAAAGTTTAGTTATTCGACAAGAAACTGGAGGAATTAAAAGACGGGCTGAAATCTTGACAAAGGTATAAAGAATCGGTTCAAAGTTCCATTTGGGAACCCCTAGTGCAGTTCCTGAGACCACTTTCAGGCAGTTCACAAAAGTTAAAGTATTTTTCTTCTTACTACTACTAAGTCATCATTTTCTATTTATTCTTAAAGGTATATACACAAGTTTCTAGAGTTCTGATACTTATGAAAGTGCAATGGCATGAATCAAATACAGAAAAGAAGTCTAGCTCTGCAATTAAACTAAGACACCATAAAGATGTTCAAACATTCAGCAGTTCGAGGCAGGAAGAATGCTCCAAGATCCAGGCAAGATTGGTTGTTAAGGTGTTCCAGGACACCACAGACTACAGTGAGATACTGTCTCAAAAAGCAAGACAACAAAGACTTCAAGATGAGTATGACTGTGCCAGCTTGAAATCTCAGCATTATGGAGACTGAAACAGGAGGACAAAGAAATCTGAGGACAGGTTAAGCTACATAGCAAGATCTTGCTTTAAAAAACAAAAACCAACCAACTCCCCCCTTTAAAAAAAAAAAACAACCAAAGCAACAGATTTAAAAAAAAAAAAAGTTAACCAATGCTCTATTTGGTTTTGAACAAACTGTTTTTCTGAAGGAAGAAAAAAAAAAAGACATCGTTTCTGCTACCATGTATGAACTGCTTTTAAGGTCAATATTTTAAGTCATTGCTTTTACTTTCAAATAACAAATATTCGTATGCACCTGCAAAATATAAAGAACCCCCACAAAAGCTATTTGTAACCTTCAATGATTCTCAGGAGCGCGAAGTCTTGAGATCTAAAACTGTTGTGGTGCTAAGCCACGCTAGTGGTCCCTTTTCTAAGCAGGAAAGGCAGTTGAATTTCTTAGAGTCTAATGTACGAGATAAGTCAGGAGAAAATTCGGTTTTGGTGAGCTCGTTGGACTGAAGTCGATGGTGAATTTGGTCCCGTGTTTTCCCTTCTTCCGTCTCTCTACCTAGCCTCCTGCAGGCTTCACGCCTCTACCGGCCCGGGTCCCTCCCGGGGTCCCTGTCGGTCTCGCGCGACTCCCCACCCGAAGGTCCCACGCCGGGGTCCTGGCTCACCTGAGCCTGAGGCGCCCCCGGCTGCCAGCCAGCTCCGCTAGCCTCCTCCAGCCCCGGCCCTCGGGGGCACGGTCCAAGCTCTCGCTGAGCCTCCGAAGCAGCGGCTCCGGTAGGCGGTTGAGGGTTGCGCCGGCTAGAGGGGCGCTCGGAGGCCCCGAGGGCGCGGTCGGAGGCTGCTGCACAGCTGGGGGCAGCGAGGCCTGCAGCGGCTGCCCCCACAGCGACATGGCTACTCCGGTCACCTTGGGCCTCGGTGCCCGCGCACCTTCCGCTTGCCCTTCGCTGTCCCGGGAGCCGCAGGAGCGGAAGGAGAAGTCGGCCGCACAGCGAGGCCCTCACAGGAAGAAGCACTACTCCCAGCCCGCGAGACAGGTTCCCCTGAGAAGCTGCGGGGCGCGCCAGCCCGAGAGAGGGGCGGGGCCTGGCTGAGCGTGTGAGTAGGTGGGCGGGGTTTGGGTGGGGCCTCGTTGTTATGTGCGGGCGGCCTCTCCAATTGCAGGAAGAGATGGGCTCGGGGGCGGGTCGTAGGGTGAGGGCCGGTTCGTGAGTGGCTACAGCCTCACCTGCGGTGAAGAAGAGGGTGGGGTACGGGGCGGGGCCTGGCTGCGGGGGGGTGCGGCCCGTAGCCCCTGCCTCTTGGGAGGGAGCGGGTATGTGGGCGGGGCGTGCAGCCACACCTCCCTTGCCGTTTCTGATTCAGCGGAGAAGGAAGGATGGGTGGGTATGGCTTTTGGAGGAAGCGGTGGAGGACCGGCCGCAGCTAGGAAGCCTGCGGCGTCGGAGCTTCCCGGGACCGTGGGAGGATGCTTACCTCACACCGGAGAGGGGGAGCACACGCTTCCTGGAGGCGCCCCCACGCTCATCTGCTCTCAGAGGACCCCGGATTTGCGTATGTGCGGTGTTCGCCAGGAGGCTGCTACCTCCCCACACTGGGCAACCTCAGCAGACACTTCCTCTGGAAGATGGTATTGCCAGAGGGAAGTAGTGGAACTGGAGATTCACTGACTCAGAAGGGAATTGACCCAACTCTTTTCAAGACTTTTAAAATTTTGAGTTTATTATCTGGGGATTCAGCGGTGCAGTTCGCTTGGTAGAGCGTGCCTAAAGCTCTGGGTCCATCCTTAGCTCTGTAAAAGCAAGCAAGCAAACCCCAAATACTCATGGTATATTTTAGCTAATTAGATCCCGAAAGTATTTGATTTTAGCAGTAGTGATGAAGTGTCCTGCGGAACTGTCGTTCACAATGTTCATATTCCAAGCAGTTCCCCTGGATGATCTAGCTCACGAGTCTACATCATGGATGACTGAGTTCATTTAGGGGAACTGCTTGGAATATGAAACTACACTTAACTCTTGCCTAATCTCCACAGCAAAGGTTGGTACCACGTTGGAAACAATAGACTTGTTTGACATAGGAATAAATAACGTAGGGTGGCTGGTCAGGTAGCCTTGAGATACAACCTTCCCTGCCCAGTTTATCATGCCATTAGCTTTTCATTACTCCCCTCGCAGTGATTTGAATGACTGAATTCTCACAATTGTTGACGGGGTGGGTGTTTTCCATTACATGTTCTACTACATTTTAGTACAGCCAGTCACTGATTTTGTTAGGACCTTAGTAAGTTGATTTCTGTCCCTCGCCTGTTAAAATGGGACTGGATTGTAGTATACAGAGTTCTTGCTAGGATGAAAATACTTGATGTTGATAAAACACTCAGTACAATGACTGACACATACCAGACGCTCACCCTTTTACCCTTATTGGTCCAAAGGCCTGTTTCACATCCAACTTGAATTAGAAAGCTGTCCCATTTTTTTCTAGTGTTTGTTTTCTTCAGTTATTGGACAAATAATTTTCTGTTACCTATGTGTGCCAGTTAGGGCATTAAAAGTCTTCTAGGTGTGTGTGTGTGTGTGTGTGTGTGTGTGTGTGTGTGTGTGTGTGTGTGTGTGTTTGGGGGCCTTATGTAGTTCAAGCTTGCCTTAACCTTCTTCCTTTCTTCTCCTCCTCAGAGCTGGGATTATAGGTATTCACCACCATGCACAGTTCTATGCAGATCTGGTTATAAAACCCAAGGCCTGTCAGACACTAGGCAAGCACTCTATCAGCTATGTTACCTCTTGGTCCTGAGTTTTCTAATCTATTGTCATTCTACATTTTAATTTAAATTCAGTCATTTTATTTCCCTTTCTAAGCCTGCTTGTGCAAGTAATTGCTTGTGAAGCTTCTTCTATGTGAAAAGGTCATAAGTGCATGCTTATACTATTTACCCTGTGGGTATCTTCTGTTTTCAGCTTGTGCTTTCTTACTCAGTATATTTCAGCTAAGTACAGCATCGATTCCCTTCCCACTCCTCTACTTTCCAAGTGCTTCGCTCACTTCATCCACCTCCTACCAGTTTTTTTCTACCTAGCTATTTTAGAATCTGCCCAGTCTCTTTCCCCACCACCCTCCATTCCATACTTTGACAGACATTATGTTTTATGGTTAGCATATTTCTTCTCTTAATAAAAATCCTTTTGTTTCTATGGCCTAATTTTCACCTGTCTTCTGTGGCATGTATGAGTTATTTGTGAGTTCAAATCCTGATGCTGCCACTTATTACTGATATCCCCTTAGGTGAGCTATTGAACCTGTCTGAGCCTTATTTTCTGTGCCTGTAAAAGAAGGAAGGTAATAGTATCTATCAATATAATGATTGGGGAAACTAGGCCCAGTCTATCCATTACTTAGGGATGGGAGTACATTCTGAGAAGTGTATCACACTGTGACTTTTGTTGTATGAACCCAGTCTCATGGGACAACAGGTGCAGTCTGTTTTTATTATAGTTTGATTTCTGTTGCTATGAGCAACACCACTACCAAAAACAACCTAAGGAGGTGTCTTTCAGCTTACCAGCATTAAGGGAAGTCAGGGCAGGAACTGATGTAGAGACCTTATAGGGAATGTGGCTTACTGGTTTGCCTCCATGACTTGCTCAATTTTTTTTTTTAAATATACAACTGCCTGGAGATGGCACTGCCCACAGTGAGCTCACCACTCTTACATCAATCAAGAGTATATCACTCAGACTTGCTTACAGGCAATTTATAGAGCATTTTCTCAATTGAGATTCTCTCTTCTCAGATGCCCTAGCTTTGATCAAACCAGCAAAACAGGTAATCAGCATAGTGTTGACCACCATGCCATGTGGTATATGTCTATACTAGTTCTTTCAAAATTGACCCATTTGGGAACAACTTAATAACCTCACTTCTTTCCCTCTATCAACAACTGTATTAATGACAGGAGAAAATTTGTGAGTGAAGATATGGCTTTAATTTTTAATTTTAATTTTTTAAACTTTTAATTTAAAAACCTATTTTGTGTGTGTGTTTGTGTATGTGTGGTGGGGAAGGGCAGCAAATACATAGAGGCCAGAAGAAAACTTTTGAGAGAGGATTCCCTTCTACTATCTGGGTTCCTTGGAGTGAACTCAGGTTGTCAGGTTTGGCAGGAGGTGCCTTTCCCACTGAGCCATCTCACTGGCCCAAGATAACGGCTTTTAAGTATCCCTTACATATAATGCATTGTATAGATAATATCATTGGGAGCTTTTTCTTATTAGCTGAAAGGGATAAATCTGGACAATTTTGTGAATCTTGACAATTTGCCAGAAGCTCATGGTTTCAGTCTATAAATGTCTGGTGGTATAATCTTAATAATCTTACTCATGGATGTAGACACTGACTCATAGTAGGTTTTTTTTAAATATAATTTGATTGTAGATATCAACCAAAATGATATATTATATAGTTCATAAATGAGCAGATCTTAAAAGACTTGTTCTAGGAGCATAGCTAAAGACCTTTGGATCTGTATATACTGAAGGGAGGAGAACCAAACGTGAGAGTTAAATGCCATCCATCATCTCCATCCCTAACTCCATGTCTACAACCTTTAGTGACCTCTGTGACTCACCCTGAGGTAGGGCCATGAAGGCCACACTCAGACACAATACTGGCCATATCCCTTGCAGTGCATTATGACTGATGTTTCCTGGAGATTGGAGGGAATTATCTTATTTCAGTTATAACTTAAACATAACAGCCAAGTGCACCACTGTTCCATACTTTACTTTCATAACGAATCATCTAGACCTAAATGCTTCTATTTACTCTGAAGACTATACTCATCTAAATCCATCCATTCAAGTACCAGCCAGTATTCACTGGGTGCTTACATTGTGTCAGAACCTGTGCCACAAGATAGTTTTGTTTTAAAGTCATGAACCTCAACAAATACACAATGAATATATGTCAAAGATTTCATGTACCTCGGTATTTAGTGAGGGAACCAAAAGGTGTTTCCTCTTTGGAAGAGATTCTAAAGATGGGATTGACAGTGATAAGCACATAAACCTATCAGGAATGCTGGAATGTGTTTGCTTTGCAGACATGAAAGTGCCTTCTTTCCATACAAGAGAGAATTCGTTGAGCTGCCATTTCTTTTCTGTCAGATTTCTTCTACTTCTCAGGGTTGTAAGACAGTCCTGGTCAAAGAAATGTAAAGATAGAGATAAGCACTTCCTTCCACATGGCCAGAGAAAGAAATGCTTCCAGCAGCAGAGCAGGATGAAGACCAAGGCAAAGCCCATGGAATGAGAGAACTGTGCTCGGTTCGGAAGAGCTGGAGGTAGTAGACAGGTCAAAGGACAGAGACCAAGATGAAGAAAGGAGTTGGACCGTAATATGTTACACCAAAGTTGTAAGTTGTTACAGATTTGTGCTTGTTACAGGATCAGTGGGTTACACAAGATGCTTGTGAATAACACACAGATTTTCTCTCTTGGTATTTAAAAGAAAATGTCTGTCAGACTCATCAATTTCCAGTAGTTTGACTAAGGTAATGTCAAATTTATTTAAGTTCAAATGTGATTTTTCTCTAAAGGGATCTACTAAATACCAAGACTACAATTAGGTATGTGAGGATGTTAGAACCCTAAAAGCTGACAAAAGTTTAAAGTCTAAGAAATTTTGATTTCAGGAAATGATGGGGGAATATTTGAAATATTGTAAGCAGGATAGTTACTTCATTGTGGAATTTTGAGAACTCACTTAGGCTGTATTAGAAGGACTAGACGTTCTGGGCATCTTTGGTGGTGCAGGCCTGTGATGTGAGCATTCAGAGGATTGAGACACAGAGGAAGCAGGATGAGATGCTGCACTGAACAAAAAGGTTCACGTGGTTAAACATAAATAGAAATCTGGGTTAGCTTAAAGTATCGGAGTTAGAAAGTAATAAGCCTGAGCCATAGGCCAATCAGCTTTTACTTAATATAAGAATTTGTGTGATTATTTGAGACTGAATGGTTGTGGGACTGGCCAGGCAGGACAGAGAAATTTTTGACTACAAGTCCGAGCTATATATTTGGAGTCTGGAAAAGCAAAATTTAAACAATAAGTATTACAATGTAGTATAGATAAGTGGTCTGTATATAGCATAGCATAGCATAGCATAGCATAGCATAGCATAGCATAGCATAGCATAGCGATCTTTGCCAGAGACCAATTTATGGAGAAAGAACCCATAAATTGAAGAAATACATAAGGCAATGAAGTGGCTGCAGATATGGGACTTAGTTGTCTGGGAAGGGTCCACTCAGCCTTTGATGGCCACTGTCAGAAAAAAAAAAAAAGAGGAGAAGGAGGAAATAATAGTTACTTTAACCAGTCTTGGTAGGTTTTAGATTTGAATATCAAATATTTTAGATTTGAAATATCTCCCACAGGCTCATGTTTTTGAACACCTGATCCCCAGCTGATGTTATGATTTGCGAAATTATGGAAGCTGACTCCAGAACGTGGGTTGCTCTGGGCTGGGCCTTGAGGGTTACAGTCTCATCCTCTTCTGGTCCCAGTCTCTCTGCGTTTGCAGAGCCACTGAGATGTGAGCAAACAGCCGTAGGCTCCTGCCATAGTCCCAGCTACTTCAGCTGCCATGCATTTCTCACCATGGTGGATTACACCCTCTCAGTGAGCCGAAGTAAATTCTTCCTTTAAGTTGCTTTTGGTCAGTATGAAAAAGTAAGGGATAGAGGGAACTGATACTGGGAAGGAAAAGCTATTCCTGTGATAACCTGACCACGTGGTTTGTATGTGTTTGGAAGTAGAAAACAGGAGGAATATAGAAAGATCTTAGAGCCACGAGCCAGAAAGCCTTAGTATGCTGTAAGCCCAGTAAGGTAAAGGGGATGTCAGGTTGGCAGGAGTATAAAAAGCTAGTCATATCATATCCTTAATCAGGAACAGAGAACAATGAGTGTGTGCACCCTAGTGCTGAGCTTACTTATGTGGTTCAGAATCCTCTGCCTAGGGAATGATGTCACTTCCTTTCCCAGGTGATTCTAGATGGTGTCAAACTAACCATCACAATAAGCAGCAAGAAAGAGTTAGAGGGTGTCGGGTGTCACAATTACTGTTCTATTGCTGTGAAGAGATGCCATGATCAAGGTACCTCATATAAAAGGAAGAATTTATTGGAAGGTTGCTTAAATTTTCAGAGGGTTGGTTCATTATCATCATGGCAGGCAGAAGACAGACAAGGCTCTGGATGGAACAGTATTGAAAGCTCTACATCCCAATCCACAGGCAGCAGGCAGAGAGAAAGACCTAGGCCTGTCCTGGGCTTTTGAAACCTCAAAGTCCGCTCCAAGTAAAACAGCCCTCCAACAAGGCCACAGTTCCTAATCCTTTCCAAACAATGCATCAACTGGACACTAAGCAGGCAAATATATGAGCCCATGGGGGGCTGCTTTCATTCAAAGAACCACACAGAGTCATAATGCCTTGCACCAAAGTTCTTGAAAGACACTGAATCCAGACAATCTGTGGCAGAGCCAGATCCCCTGGAAGGAGTTTCAAAGAGGCCATTGTATGAAGTCTCAGTTGCCATATATACCTCAGGATATCAGAAAGATGGGATGTCTGTGGAAGAAAGCTGTCCACCACCATGTAGAGCTGCCCAGAGGTTGCCTACACTTGCCTCAGGTGGACCAGGGCTATGCAAACCCATCGGGGTTCTGATGTCATCACAAACCTTGGATAATGGCCACAAAGCTGTAGAGTTTGTGTTTTCTCTGCTAGGCTTTGGTCTTGCTCTGGACTAGTGTTTTCTTACTAGTTTCATCCCTCCCTTTTGGGATAAGAATGTTTGGTTTTTGGCATAGTAGGTTGAAATTAGGTAACTTGATGTTTTGATTTGCTGGAGGCTCGTAGCTAAGAATGCCTTCATGCTAGAAGATAAATATATATATATATTTACTTTTGATCAATATCAAACTATAAGCCTTTTAAAAAGTATTTCTATTTATCTGGGTGTTGCAGGTGTTGGAGACATATGTGTACAATGACACATGTACAGTGGGCAGAAGACAACTTGTAGGAGTCTGTTCTCCTACCATGTGTATCTTACAACTCACACACCTTTATGGGCTGAGCCATCTTGCCAGACTGACTGTAGGAAGTTTTAAAGTTGGTCTAAAGGCATGCTGCATTAACGAGATAACAAGAACCTATGGGAGTCATGAGTGCAATGTTAGAATTTGAACTAAAATGTGTCCTACAGACTCACGGGTTTGATCACTTAGCCTTCAACTGGCCGTGTTTTGAAGGATTGTAGACCTTTAAGAGATGGAACATAGCTGGAGAAAGTAAGCATCCAGTTGCCAGGCCTTTTCTGTCATGATGGGCTATAACCTTATAAGCCAGGAGCCCAGACTAACCTTTCCTCTCATGTTATTTCTCGTCAGGTACCTGGCTACAGAGCTGCTGGGTTATAGAAATCATTATGATTGAAAAAATCCCAAGGTATTAACTTCAACTTGTTTTGTTCAGGAGGAAACAAAACAAATGAGTTCTGTTTACATTTTGTGTGTGCTAAGGATGGATGGACCCAGGTGCTTGTGCGCCAGGGCGTGTACCAGGGTCAGAGTCCCTCCTTCACAGTGTGCCTTCCAGAGACCGAACCCAGGCATACCCACATACACATAGACAGAATGAGCTCATAAATCCATCTAGTTTTTAAAGTTTCTGTCTCAAGACTGAAGTGCTGCCACATCTCTAGTCATGAAGTATCCTTGGCTACGAAATGACAACCAGAGATATATCCCAAGCCCCGTATTTTCCTCCATACTTGGGATCTGCTCTCAAACTTCAAGTATTTTTTTTAATGTTTGCTTTTGAGACAGCCTTGTTGTATTGCCAAGACTGTCTTTGAACTCACAGAGTTGCAACCTCTACACCTCTAACCCCAGGTACTAGGATTATAAATCTATACCACCACACCCAGATATACGCTGTTTAAAATTGTTAACCATCAAGAGAAAGGAAGAGGTTATGTTATCTGGCAAATCTTGAGGACCTTTGTTCCTTAGGCCAAGATCAACTTTTTTCTTCTTCCTTTTTGTTCTAGTATTTATGTTTTATTGTATGTGTGGAAGAACCGAAGAACTTCTGCAGCGATGCTATGTGGTGGAATTCAGGTGTTAGCAGGCAGGGCTGGGAGGCATGTCTCTGGAATTCTGGGAGCTTGAATGGGGTGTGGCCAGTCCCGTTGAAAAGGGCTGCTGGGATCGTGAGTGGCCTGTTTGGAGGTAATGTGGGAATGTCTTTCTATATGTTGTGAATAAAGAACTGTTTTGGCCATGGCAAACACCATAAAAATAGACAAAAAAAAAAAATCAAAACATAAATACAAAAAAAATAAAGTCAAAAACAAATCAAGCCAAATGCCCCCCAAAAACATATAAAAAACCCACAAATAAGCCACAAGCCACATAACAAAACAAATTAATAAAAATAAATTAAAATAAAAAACTAGCAATATGCCTAAGCCATAAGACAAACAACAAAGTTAATATAAACATCTAAATCATTTTTAAAAGCCCAAACAACAAATGAGTAAGCAGTCTATAAGTCAACAAAACCAAACCATAAAACAGACAAGACCAAAATCCTCAATATAACAATGCCACATCTATTTTTGTCTCTCTCTATCCTCCCCTGGCTCCAGGCGCAGAATCCCACTTGGTGCCAGTGTGAAAGCTGTTGAAAATCAATGAAACAGTCTAGATTGTGGGCCTTCACTGCCATTGATTGGGTTTAGAACCGCTGTGGAAACGTACCTTTGGGGAGTCAGTGGGAGGTTTCCAGAAAGGTTTAACTGAGGAATGTAGGGCTGGCGTCTTGACTGGGTACCAGGGAGAAAATCAGCTGAGCCACCAGTGTTCACCTCTCTGCTTCCTGACTGTAGATTGGACCAGCCGTCTCATGAACCCACCGCCATGCCTTTCCCATTAGGATGGACCACATCCCTTCCAAACCATGAGCCAAAATAAATCCTTCTGTGTTTCAGAATATTTAACTATGTAAAAGTGTGTTGCATTTCAGTATGCTTTGGAATATTACTTTTACTGGGCAAAGGTGTGTTACATTTGCTTATGCTGCATTTGTTAAACAATGTAAAGATGTATTTAATTATATAAAAATGTGTTGCGTTTGTTTCATCTTGGCTGCCTAAGGATCCTGATTGGTCTAATAAAAAGTTGAGTGGCCAGTAGCTAGGCAGAGAGGGATAGGCAGGGCCCGCAGGTAGAGGGCATTAAATAGGAGAAAAAGGGCAGGTGGGGGGAGAGAGGGAGAAGAGAATGGGGGACATGCCCAGGACAAGAAGTCAGGTAGCCGCCAGCCAGCCAGACACAAAAGCAGGAAAGTAAGACAGAAGGAAAGAAAAAAAGCCCCAAGGCAAAAGGTAGATGAACAGGTTAATTTAAGTTAAAAAGAGCTAGCCAGAAACATGCCTAAGATAGGTCGAGCATTCATGACTAATAAGGAGTCTGTGATTTGGGAGCTGGTTGGTGACCCAAAAGAAAAAGCCTGGTACACTTCTGTAATTACTTCTTGTCAGTCAAAACAGCAAGAGAAACAACATACACAATCTAATCTCCAAAAAGACAACAGACTATTAAGAAAATAGGTAGTTGTCATTTTGGAGTAGATACCCCTGGGGAGGAAGAGTATATTATAGCATCACGAAATATCCTTGCAGATAATTTTTAAGCCAATTTCCCAAGGCTTTATACAAAAGGATAGTTTAGCAGTGCTTTAAGAAATAAAAGACATTCGCAAATGCTGCTTCCAATGATATGACCACCTCATCTTTTTTATTTAAAAAACCATTGAGCACAGGTATTGTATGACAAGAGTAAAGTTAGACATCCTGGTAAAAGTGGCACTGTGCTAGAAAAAAATCTTCAAAGGAAAACATTTAGAAACTCTGGTGTTTATTGTGGAAGACAGCTTTTGATTGCAGGTAGGAATGACAACTGAGGCATGAATTCTAATAAAAATGAGATAATACTGGGATTTTCAACAGAGTTCTCACTTCATTGATCCATATAACAGGTTTTTAAATTTGTGGCAGTAACAATTGCAGTGTATACAATACAACATATAAAAATATTTAGTAATGAACTCTTTTATTTCTGCCTACTAAAAAAATCTGTACTTTCTTGGGTCTTGAGAGGGATGCTGACATACTAGTGTTTCTCACACTGGGCTACGTGTATCACACAGTGGTGCTATAGATCCTTAAAGAGGAATTAATACAACCCATTTTATTGGTGCAATATCCCAAAGAATCTAAATTAATCAAATGTATAGGCCAAATTTTCCTGTGCCGTGGCTGCTTCCCAAATAACCAACATGGAGACTCAATATTAGCTACAAATGCTTGGTTAATAGCTCAGGCTCGTTACTAACTAACTAACTACTAACTAACTAACTAACATTTAAATTAATCTATATTTCTCATCTATGCTTTGCCATGTGGCTTTGTGCCTTTTCTCACTATGGCATGCCCATCTTGCTCCCTTTGCATTTGCTGGTGGTTCTCTTACTCCACCTTTCTTCATCCCAGTATTCTCAGTTTGATTGTCCCACCTAACTTCATCCTGCCTTGCTATAGGCCAGTCAGCTTCTTTATTAACCAACGAGAGTAATACATATTCACAGTGTATAGAAGGATCATCTGCAGCACAAATGTTTATATACTAATGCTCATAGTACTAATAATAGCAAAAAAAAATGCTGTAAAAGTTAAAATGTCAAACATGATACATAAATACAATTGAATATTGCTCAGATATCAAAAAGGAATGACATTTTTGATCTATGCTACAGGAATTGAGGTTGTAGCTCAGTGATGAGTATATGATGTATCTATATGATTCAATACATGTAAGGCCCTAAATCTGATCTCTAACTTCAAAAATATACAAATACTAATACAGGTTTTAGCATGGATGAAAGCATTATGCAGTGAATAATCAAGATGCAAAAATGCCCCAGCCCTCGGGTAAAGTCAACAGAGACCCCGGAGGAGGGGAGTGAGAATGGGGGAGGGGACAAAGAAATGCAAGGAGTGGAGGCAGGACAAAGGATGTGATCAAGCCTCGTTTATTAAGGGAATGAACTGAGTGTATATAGGGTGAAGGGGTTGGTTATCACTCTTGCTGCTAACCTTGAAAGGAGAAGAAAGTTGCAGCTGGAGAAGGGAAGGCAGTTGAGATTATGAGAGCGATAGGGCGGAGGAGCAGGGACACTCACAGAAGAAACAGTCCATTTTCAGCAAAAGTCGTAAACTAGATGTAAACAAGATCTGCTGATCCTGTTAATTGCCAATGAATCATGAGATGTGACCTTGGGTCAGAGTTAGGCAGAGCTTTGCTCTCCACACAAAAAGACAAATATTCTGTGACCTGACTTAGATGAGGTTCATAGAATACACCATAGAGACAAAATAAAATGGTGGCTTCCAGGGGCAGGGAGCCAGGGAAGTAGACGTTGTTTAATGGAGGGATAATTTGGGACCATGAAGGGTTCTGAGAGTGGATAGTGGTTACATATGCTTGTGAATGTACTTTAGGCCACTAACCTGGATACATTGTAAAGTGGTTACAATGAAGCCAGGCTTTATGGTGCACACTTATAATCTTACAATCTGAGAGGCAGCTGGAAGGAGGGCCAGGACTTCAGACACTTTACTATGTAGCGTGTTCTCCCACATTATGAGTCATCCTCAGATACACAGGTGATGTGAGGCCAGCCTGGGCTACATGAGCCTCTGACTCGACAAAACAATACCTGAGGCTTGGAAGATGGCTCAGGGGCTAAGAGCACTGGTACTTTTCCAGAGGACCTGGGTTCAGCTCTCAGCACCCACATAGGGGCTCACATCATCCAAAGCTCTAGTCCCAGGAACTCTGACACCCTCTTCTCACCTCCAGAGGCATCAGACGTGCATGTAGTGTGCAGACAGACATGCAAGAAAGATAGCTATACTCATAAATATTTTTTACATTTAAAATAAAAACACAAAAAACCAAAACAACCATCCCCAGAAATCATTAAAATAGTAAATTTAACATTATTTGTATCTTCAAGATTCACTTGAAAAACCCTAAGAAATTACTGCTATCTAGTCTGATTTTAGTTGGTTTGGGTTTATTTTTAAAGTCCCTTAACAAATTTTATATGCAGTAAGGCCTAAGAAGGGATGTATAACCTGCAGGTAGAAGTGCTCATTCTGGAATCTGGAGAGGAATCATTTGGGAAGGCTGGGTGTCGTGGATTACATCTATAATTCCAGCCCTTAGGAAACAGCTTTTTTATTCTAGACTTTTCCAGACTCCAGAACTATATACCACATAATCTCCCATCATTTATAAATCACCCACTAGTGGAACTTTGTCCTTTGGACATAACATTGCCTTTACCATGGTGAAATCTAAACAGCTGCAGCTGTTCTTACCTATGAGGGGCCCTCACAGATGGGGCCTATGAACATCCCCTCACGGTGGGGGTGGTGAGGAGGTCATTAGACCCTGACACAAAACTACAGCTACTCACTCACTCATGTCTCCACCCCTCAGCTATATATAATTCTGCATCAGCTGCATGTGGTCTGGGAAATGCTAGAGCACACAAGAGACAGGAGGTTTTGGAAAGAGACTCTATGCAGATTTGAGGAGGTTGTCATCCATGCTAGGCTGGAGTTTTGTAATGATGCAGCTATTTGGTGGTGGGAGTGGCGAATCACTCATAAGCAATCTCTTATCCATACTCCTGTTCATAAGTCCAATGAACAAAGCAGAGGTGGGTGACAAAATTCATTTGGTTTTTCATTGGTGTGTGTGTGTGTGTGCGTGTGTTTTTATTTGACTTTTTGGCTTTTTGAGACAGGGTTTCTTTGCCTCTGCCTCCAAAGTGCTGGGACTAAAGACCTGTGCCACCATTGCCCAGCCCATAGCACGTGGATATTGTGCATTGCCTCCCCAGGAAAAGTGGTAGTTTCTGTTTCCATGCTTTCTCCATCACAATGGATTGTATTCTGCCAAACTATGAGCCAAAACAAGTCCTTCCTTCTTCCTTTTCCCTCCCTCCCTCCCTCCCTTCCATCATTCCTTCTTTCATTCATTTGCTTTTGCATATTTTGACACAGCAATGCAAAAAGGCAGCTAATAAAATGACCCTGCAGACTTAGCTGTTCAGGACTAATCAAGTCACACTATGGTGCACCTTAGCTGACCTGGTCCATCATCTTGCCCGATTAAATTTGGACAAGACCTTGGAGCCTAGGGAAGTTTTCTCTCTCTTCTTTAACCTCTGTTACAGTGGTTCTCAAAGGATGGTCCTACATCAGCAGTGTCAGCATCATGGGGAGCTTTTTAGAAATGCAAGATTTCAGGCTCCATCATTGATAGCCTGAATCAGAAAATGGAGATGGCCCCCTCAAAACTGTGTGGCTTCAAAACCCCCTCATGTTCATGAGACTGGCTCCCCACACTTGAGCTTCAAAATATTTTGGAGGCAATAATTTCTCATTTGTCACAGAGAGATTACTTCCTGTTTCACATCTAAATTTATCTCCTTAAAGCTTTGAAGGGTGGAGCCCTCAGTCTTCAAAAGCATAAGATACGTCTCTTACATGCCTTTGTGGGCAACAGCTCCAGATGGCTCTCAGCAGAAGGGGAACCAAGGAGGAGATGAAGACATAGCCGGCACTGAGAAGGGGATACCAGGGCTGATCCTTGTGCTCCTCCCCTGGACCATCATTCACTAACTGATGATCCAAGATCCCTTTCAAACAGGAGCACAACATAGTCTGCAATGGCTGAGTTTTAAAAGTTAACAGCAGGAATGTAAGGTGTTGGGAGCACTGTATAGTGGAGATGCTGAAAGTTTTTATTTATTGGTCAACATTAGTCCAGAGATTGCCTGAATAAAATAAGAGCAAAAAAAAGTGTATAGCTCTCCAGGAACTGAGAACAGATGAGGAATAAAAATGGCCCCAGATGACAGTGATTTAGAATTTGATGTTTATTTAAGGGGACTCACAATGCCATTTTAGTATCTGATTACTCTTTTCTTTAATGTGGCATTTACCCAAGCTCATTAATGTCTACAAAACAGTACATTTTAAAGCTCCCACACCAACACCCTTATGCAGCAATGATTATCACCTTCCCCCCCAAGGAAAGCATTTCCCTTTGGACTGAATGTCACTTCCTGTCATCCATCCTCTGTCAGAATCTGTGTGCATTCTTACTTCCCTGTGTTCTATGTGTCAGTGTGTGGGATGCCGGCAGGGCCAGGAAAGGGTAGCACATCCCCTGGAACGGCTGCTTCTGAGCTACCTGATGTAGGTGCTGGGAAGTAAACTTAGGTCCTCTGAAGGAGCCATAAGCACTCTTAACCTCTTAGCCACCTCTCCAGACCCATTTTTGCACATTATTTAATGCTATGATGACTTTAAGTTGAGAAATGGGTTTTCTGTGCGGAAAATTTCCCCCAAAAAAGTATCACTAGAAATGATATATGTATTTCATTTACACAATATTAATCAAACTATGCCTTTCTTTTAGGGGTATCACTTTACAACTCACTTCATGAATTATTTGTTGTGCATTTAGAGATCCCTAAAATTTTATACAGATTCCACTGGGTTGTCGGCTGGGACAAAACTTTTAGAAATAGTGTTCATCATCATTGTCCTCTGAAGCAGTCTTCAACACAGACTGCTTAGTTCTGGTGACCTGAGTAGTTTTAAAGGACTTCTGTTTATTTAGGTGCTTCAAAGCTGTTTGCCTCAAAGGTGTCTGGGAACAAGGCTATCCCTAGACCAGAGAGCACAGGCAACAGAAAACAAAAGCTTGAATGCTCCCTCATTTCTGAATTTGTGATTGCACTGTGTCCATCTATATACAGCGCACTAGCATAGACTCTAAGCTTTGGCTGTAGCTTTTGGTTTTCACCCTCTGTTTCCTCCCATTGTGGTCAGGACTTGGGAGGGGCTTTCTGGATGCACACTCTTCAGTTTGCTTCCTAAAATATTTTGCATTGTTTTGCATGAGTGTGTTTCCTACCTGTGTGAAATGTAGGTCTCAGAGAATATACTGTACAAATACAGCCACATAATCATAGTTTGTTAGAGTGGTGAGGGAGGGCATCCTTATCAAGAAGATATGTGGAAAAATGTAAATAATGTCAAATTCACCACTCACCACAGCCATTTGAAATGAGTGGTTTAGTAGCCTTAAGTTTACAATATGAGGTAACCATTTTCTCTATTAATCTCCAGAAGTTTTTCATTACCCTAGATAGAAACTGTAGCCATCTATCAGTAATTACTCATTATCCCTCAATAATGATCATTCTGTTTTCTGTTTCTATGTATTTGACACCCAAGGTAGTTTTTGTAACTAAAGCCATACAATTGTCATTTTGTGTCTGGTGAACTCACTAAGCAGGATGCCTTAAAGGTGCAGCCATGTCACAGGATGTATCAGGTTGTTATTCTTGCCAGGAATGGTGGCACAGCCTTTAGGACAGGAAGGTAGATGAAGGATGATTGCTCATTTCAGGAAGTTTGGGGTTACACATTAAGACTATGTCTTAAAATAAAAATCTTTTAAAGCCAGTTGGGATGATGCACACATATAATCTGAGTAGTCAGAAGGCGAAGGCAGGAGGGTCCCCATGAGTTTGAAGCCAGGCTGGGCCACATTGTAATACACATGTCAAACTCCCCCCACCCCAACACTCCAAAACTTTTTAAAAAACAGGAATAGTCTCTGTGTGTGTGTGTGTCTGTGTGTGCATGTGCCTGTGTGTGTGCATGTGCTGCACTTTGTATATTCATTCATTAAGTGATAAACATCTGACTTGTTTCCTCCTGCTGGCTGTTGTCAATAATATTTCAATTAACATGGTGAGCCAGGACCTGAGTTTCCTGAGTTCCTGCTTCCAATTCTTTTGGGTGTATACCCAGTCGTGGGAGTGTTGGATTGTATAGTGATTCTGTTTGAATTTTTTGTGGAACTAAAGAAAATAAAACATTTTGAAGTTTATCTTCACTAACCACAGGTTGCTCTCAGGGCCCCAAACATGATGTAATAGAATGTCTTCAAAACAAAACAAAACAAAAACCACCACAAAACCTCAGTGCCATTTACAGCCATGGTTCTGAGAGTCATGGATACAGTGCTAGTTAAAGTCAACTTGAAATAACTTTGAGTCACCTGGTAATGTAAACCTAGATTAATTACTTAAATCATATGGACCAGTGATTATGTCTGTGCAGAGATTTTTTTTTTGACTGATGATTGATGTGTAAGGGCCTATCCCACTGTGGGTGGCACCATCCCTAGGCAAAGTGGTCCTGGACTGTATAAGAAAGCTAGATGAATATGAGCCAGCCAGCAAGCTAGAAAACAGCATTCCTACATGATTTCTGCTCAAGTTTCTGCCTTGACGTCCCTCAGTGATGGATTTTGACCTGCCAGTATAAGGTGGCACAAACCCTTTCTTCTCCTAAGACACTTTTGGTCAGAGTGTTTTGTTATAGAATATTATTTTAAGAGGTGTTACATTTGTTTATGCTGTGGAACATTTGTCTAATGATGCAAAGATGTGTTGCGTTCTTTTATGTTGTATTTGTTTAACTATGGGAAGTTGTGTTGCTTTGCTTGTCTAAAACACCTGGTTGTCTAATAAAGAACTGAACAGCCAATAGCAAGGCAGGAGAAAGGATGGAGGAGCTGGCAGGCAGAGAGAATAAGAGGAGAAACCTAGGAGGGGAGATGGTGAAAAGAAGGGGCTAGCCACTCAGCCAGCCATAGAATAAGAAGTAAAGGAAGGTACATAGGATAAAGGTTGAAGCCAAGAGCAGAAAAATAAATGGGATAATTTAAGAAAAGTTGGCAAGAAATAAGCCAAGCTAAGGCCGGGTATTTATAAGTAAGAATAAGTCTCTGTGGGTATTTATTTGGGTGGCAGGTTCCCCCAAAGAGCAAAGGGCCAGAAGAGTAAAAATAGCAACCTCCTCCCCAACCAACTAGAATGTTTTATCCCAATAACAGAACGAAAGTGGAACAGGTTCAATTTACCTTTCCCTACCTGAGACAGAGCATGGCATGTAAAGTCAGTCCAGTCCAGGCTGGGCATCCTGTATAGATGTCTAGAAATATCACTTGCATCTAGACATAACTCTAGACATCCAAGTGCTAAATCCTTTCCCAGAGGGCCCTAGGTTTTAGAACAATTCCATAATCAGTCTTGTGTCCTGGGACTAAAGCAAAGTAGGGCTTTTACAGAACTGGACTGAATCTTGGGTTATTTCATGGGGGAGCAAAAACAGTGCTGCTTCTAAGTAAATCATCTGACCCCCCCCCCACTTAGTCCTCACTGCTTCTGTGGCCCAGGTTACTCCCAGCTTATTGTAAACCCCACAGGAGCATTTTTTAAAAATTGTGTGTGTGTGTGTGTGTGTTTGCCTGTGTGTATGTAGATGAACCATATACATAAGAGGGCATCAGAGACACTGGAGCTGAGATTATGGGTTGTTGAGAGCCACCATGTGGGTGCTGGGAACCGAACCTAGGTCCTCGGAAAGTGCAGCAGGTGCTCCTAACCACAGAACCATTTCTCCCATCCCTGTGATAGTGTGTCTTTTGTTTGTTTGGTTGGTTTTGACACAAGGTTTCTTTGTGGATCCCTGGGTGTCCTGGAACTAGCTGTATAGACCAGGATGGCCCACCTATCTCCAGCCTCTAAGTTCTGGAATTAAAGATGTATACCACTAGGCCTGGCTTACTGAAGCAATTTTTATTTTGAATAACTGGGTATTAAGATGGAGGAAAGTTGTTTTCTTAACTCATGATCACACCCTCCAAAACAGCATTTCACTCAGAGTTTTCTGAGAACTGAAAAATCCCAGAAACCTTCAGATAAATAGCTGGCATATTCTTTACATAAGAGCTAATACTTTTGGTGGAGACTGGAGAGTCAGCTTAGTAGTTAAGAGTATTAAATCCACATGGCAGTTCACACCAGTCTATAGCCCTACTTCCAGGGCTTCTAACACATTCATACAGGCAAAACACCAATGAATATAAAATTAAAATTATATATGATATATAATATGTGTATTATATGTAATGCATGTGTATTATATAAATGATAATACTCCTTTTTAATGAAAATGTTACAGGTAAGGTAAAATTGCTACTTGTAAATTGCAAATATGTAAAGGACAGAGGGTACTATCCTTAATATAGAAGGCATTCTTATGAGCCAATAAAAAGAGAATGGGCAAAGAATGTGGACAGGCAATTTACAGGCAAAAGCTTTTGAAAATATGAAAAGACGTGCTCTCTTTTTAAATTACAGAAATGCAACTAAGTAATGCAATAATACTAATGCCAGCTATTGAACTGACAAAAGAATATTGACACTGTTTGACAAGACTACTTCAAACGCAGCTTTATTAGGGAAAATATGAATCAAACTCAGAGTATATGCATACTAAAATAGTGCTTTACCACTGAGCAATGTCCAACTCATAAATCAGTTATTATTCTTCAAAAGACAATATCTATCAAAGTAAAAACGTATTTACTGTTTGACATAGCAATTACATTTCTAGATTTTTTTTTTCTGATTTTACTCTTACCACTGGTGTAAGCCATGACAATAGATTATGCTTCTGCTTGAAATAATGCTACATAAGCAAATCCACGGAATTGGACTTCTGTAAAAGAAATTTCCTCTATTGTTTAAATTGTATTAAAGAACATTTGCATCTTAAGAGGGCATTGTCTTAATGCACCTTACCACTCTTCCATAAAAAAATATGGCTTTTCAAAATGAACCCTTCGAAGAAAACATTTGGCCCTTTTGATATTAAAAAATTATTTATTTTTAGGCCCTTTAAAAAAGTGCAAATCTTCACCAACTCAAAGCCATTAGGTTACTAACACCAGAGTGACTATGAGTTCAGTACTGACCTATTTTCTCTTTAAGTGCTGAGACAATCTTACTACAGGTTCACCATCCTCCTACCTCAGTCTCCTGAATGCAGGCATTATGGGTATTTACCACCATACCCAGCCTAAGGCACCCTGGAAAAATACTAGATGGATAATACCAGGTGGGCTGGGTAGTTTTCTATCAAGTTGATGCAAACTAGTCAGAGAGGAGGGAGGATTCCATAAAATGAAGCTGTAAGCAAGTCTGTGGGGCATCTTCTTAATTAGTAATTGATGGGGGAAGGATCAGCCCACCGTAGGTGATGCCGTCCCTGGGCTGGTGGTCCTGTGTTCTATAAGAAAGCAGGCTGAGCAAGCCACGGGAAGCAAGCCAGTAAGCAGCACCTCTCCATGGCCTCTACATCAGCTCCTGCTTCTACATTCCTGCCCTGCTTGAGTTCCTATACTGCCTCCTTTGATGATGAACTATAATGTGGAAATGTAAGCTGAAAAGACCCTTTCCTCCCCAACTTGCTTTGGTCATGGTATTTCATCACAGCAATAGTGTCCCTAAGCGGACTAAAGATACCACACATGCTGTTAGGAGGACATAGAGAAATCAACCTGGAACTGGGGTGGAAGCTTCCTCCCTGCTAGGTAGCCCTTCTAGTGCTAGAAGATGCCCTGCAAGCTGTTGGGAAGAATAGTTACCAACAGTCTTATTCAGCTATGGATTTTGATTGCTATACTACTGGCCTGCCATGCAATATGTGCCTATTAGTATCACAGTGGCAAGTTTGTTATGGAAATAATGATTTCTGATTGGATCCAAGGCCTGCTCCACATGATGGTACTATAAACCTAGATAGAAAACTGTGGCTGGGGAAGTCACAGGTCCCAGTTGGGAAGCCACTGATTCTATTTTGCTAAATGGAGATGATGTACTCATCAGATGCCCTTTTAAATTTACACTGTAATTAGAAATTAATGCTGCTGTCAACCTTGGTCAGAGAAGCTTCTTCTTCCAGCGGTCATCAATTGACTACCAAATGCTTATCCCTAAATGAGACATCTCTATCACTCCCTTCAGGACTCAAGAAACATTGGGTTGGAACTACCGCTGGCTTCCTGTCTCCACCTTCAGAAAACAGAAGGCTGAATCTCCTTAGCCTCCATAACAGTGTGGGTCTGTCTGTTCTTCATAATGCATATGTTCCTAATCCATCCCTTATCTTATGGGGAATCCTAATGAATGCAAGGGCCTGAAGTTTTCCTCAAGTTCAATTTTAGGTGGGCCTCCTCATAGAACAGTAGAGACCCCAGGATAGCATTATCTTGAACACCAGATGATTCACACACAAGAAAGAAATGGGAACGCTGCTCTGACAACTGTTCCTGGGAAGCTTTAGCCTCCATGGTGCTGTGGCAGTGTAGATGTGATGGATGTGGAAAGAGGTTAGGAAGCTAATACAGTAGGCCTCTCCCTTGGCATAGGGTCTAGATAGGGGGGAAAATGGGCTCAAAGCAAAATAAACACATTTGGAGGGGTGTGTAGTCATACACAGACTGCTGGGGTCTATTCCACGCAGCCAGCTTTGCGGGTCATCAGTTCTAGAACTAAGTTTACTTTCTGCCTTTGGGAATCCAGAATTGAACAGCTTCTGAGAAAAAGAGAAGTGCTGTGTTTGAGAAGGTATAGACATTGTCTTCTTGGGGATGGGGAGAGTGGTTAATACGGGTCAGAGTTCACTGGGTTGGCAAAATGGAGCTCACAGCTCACATGAGTACTGCCCAAGTTGCCTTCAAAACTGTGATCTTTCTGCCTTAGCCTTCTGAGCAGAGCAATGGGGATGACAGGTCTGTGCAACTGTGTCTGCTGTTGAGTTTATTATCATTAGTGGCCGCTGTGCTTCATCTGTCCCTGTTAAGCTCAGGATATAGTTTTACCTTTTATTATATTAAGAGTATATTGTATCAATTGTCATATGTGAAGCCATCCCTTGCATTTCTAAGACCCATTCTACTCTGTCATGCATGGGGGATGATCTTTATATAGTTTTAGATTCAATTTTATAATGCTTTATTAAGAATGGTTTTCATTCATGTTTCTTAAAGGTTTAGGTCTTAGTTTTATTTGACTGTAGTATATTTGACTTTAGTAGCAGGGTAATACTGGAAAATGGTTTCTATTAACTTATATTTTTTTCCTAAGAATTTAGTTTCTTTTTTCTTTGCACATTTCATACCTTTTATCAAAAATTTAAACTTTCAGATAATATATTTTGGTAAATCTAAATTATCCCGTGTTTCCAAAGATTGTTGTTACTCTTTGGTTTATTAATTTGCTTAGTTTAGTCTTGGGTCAACTCTAAAATTGTGTTTCTTCAAAGTATGTAGACATGATTTATTTTTTATTTATTTATTGAGCTGAGAACCTGATCCAGGGCCTAAAGCTTGCTAGCCAAGTTCTTACCACTGAGATAAATCCCAAACCTTCTTATTTCTTCTTGGGGAGGAGTTATTTATTTTTATTTTTTATATGTATGAGTGCTTTGCCTGTATTTATGTCTACATAGCACATGTGTACCTGGTGTCCACGGAGGCTGGAAGGTCTTTCAGAACTGGAGTTACAGATGGTCACGAGTCACCCACCATGTAGATGCTGGGAATCAAAGCTAGGTCCTCTGGGGGAGCAATCAATGCTCTTAACTGCTGAGCCAGCTCACCCTTCCTTCTGCCTCACTTTTAGACCTAATTTTGTTTTGTTTTCTGAAGTATTATCCAGGATAGTATCAGACACTTGGACTCTTCAGTGATTCTCCTGCCTCAGCATCTCAAATGCTGGGAAAACAGGTGTGTGCTACGGTACTGTACCTTCATTAAGTCAATGACCCCTGTGTGGTGATATGTTTCATATTTAATAATATCCAGTCTGAAATATCAGAGAGATATACCCAACAGTCAATCCAGGAAGATCAGAGAGTGGTGATTTACACCTTTAATCCCAACACAGAGAAAATCCGGAAGTGGTGACCTACACCCAACTGGGATTACGTCCTTAATCCCAGTAGATGTGAATTTGAGGCCAGTTTGGTTTACAGAGGGACTTCCAGGCTCCCAGGCAGGCAGTGGTGGTGCCAGGCCTTTAATCCCATAACTCCAGAGACAGAGGAGATCTTTCTGTTTCCTGAGTTCAAAGCTAACTACCAAATAGTAGTAGCTCACGCCTTTAATCTTAACGTGCATGTGAAACAGCTGGGTGAAGAGGGTATTTAAGGCAGGCGTAGGAAGACAGATGATGCAGTAGAAACCAAGAGAAGCGAGGCTGAGGAAGCTGGAAGACAGCTGGGTGAGTAAGGTTTGACTGTGGAGTCTCCGCTTTGATATCTCAGTCTTTCCCTGATACTCTGGCTCTGAGTTTCCTTTATTTATGCAACACCCCTGTGTCTGAAAACTGGACAGAGATTGCACCCTAGTCCCTTCGGCTGTTACATCTTCAGTGTTCTGCCAATACATTAGTGAGAATAGAAAGGGGGGCATTTAAGTTTCTGCCATTCTCAAGCCTGCCCTGAAGTTTACGCCTGCAACATCCTGACTGGACTCTTCTGTTTGTGCTGAGGCTAGGTCCTCTTTGATCTGTGTGGCATGTGGATGTAGCTACCAGCACAGCCTCATTCTCAAGCTAGTAATAGTGTTGATGGCCTTCTCCATTCACCTGTTGCCAAGGTTACATCCATCACTGGCATTGTTGAGCACACACATTTCTACTGTTTTAACTCTAATGGGTCCCCTTTGCCTACAACAATGAAAATGCCCGTGACAGGACTTCTGTACTCCAAAGTGAGGTGAGGAAATGAGAACAGATTCAAGTAGAACACCATAGAGATTCACTGCTACTGCCCAAAGCCAAGAAGGCTCTCAATCAAAAATAAGATATCAAATTGTTGTATGCCTTTAGGTGACTTATTTCCATAAGTGATTTTTCCAGCATAATAGCTGTGGTTGGTCTTATTGATATTATTATTTTTTTCTTTTTCAGAGGGGGTTTGTTTTTATGTGTCTATGTGAGTATATGCTATGTGTGTGGGGACCTTTCTCAAACACTGACAGCTCCCTAAGCAAGAGACCTAAGGAGCTGCAGCTTGTCCTGAGGACTCTGGCAGAACCTCTGATCAGACATGTGATTGGTACCAAGCTTCAGCCAAGAATGTGTTCAGCAGGGGAGGCTACGATATACCTCTGCCATCCAACACCAGTCAGTGTTTGCAGATCTACCAGGCCAGGAAGACTAACTAGAGCAGATAACCTCCCCGTGTTCCAGTCCTAACCAAGTTATGGGAGCCAAGAGCACCTAAGGACCTCATGAATTTGCTCTAAGTATTCAGATTAGCTAGTGACTAACTAGATCTCTCCCCAAAACCTATGGTGTCTGTGATCAGAGGACATCTACTCATATGTGAGGCTAAGAAAAAAAACAAATGAGATTCTGGGAAAAGGGATGTAAAGTGATCTAACATAAAAATACATTTCTAACATACTTAATAGAAGGGAAATCTCCCTATAAACAATCTTTTCTTTCTTTTAAGCAGTGATTCTCAGCTTTCCTAATGCTGTGACGTTTTCGTACGGTTCCTCATATTGTGGTGACACCCAACCATCTGATTATTTTGATGCTACTTCATAACTGTAATTTTGCTGCTGTTATGAATTGTAATGTATCTGATAGGCAACCTTCGGGGGTTGCAGTCCCCAGATCAAGAATTGCTGGTGTATAGCATCAGAAAAAGATAATCTAAACATGGTTTTTTATGATCTATATTGCTTTACGTGGGATGGTGCTAACTGTTTTATCTTTCTGTTTTTAAGCACAAACTTGTATTTTCAAATGTAATAAAAGCGTACAGGCCTTACTTTCCCTCTTCAGAATCTTACTTCTTCTATTTTTCCTCTCAGTAAACTCAGAAACTTCAGAGCAAATGTCCTGGCCAAGGAGGGCTTAATTCCATGGTTTCAGATTTTGGTTTTTGTGTATCCATGCTCTTCAAGATCTGTTATTAAAGCAAAAATTCTAGTATCTGTGGGAGGATAACACGATTAACAAAGCAGATGTAGAAGATCTAATATATAAGTGAATATATATATATACCTTTCAGCCTCACCTCTTTGTTTTAGTTCCATTAGGTATATACATTGCACAAAGCAACAGGCTTCGTTATGACATCTCCATACATGCCTTTTTGTGTATTGCCCTGCTTACCCATTCTACTTCAACTTCTTGTCCCTACCTCTCGCATCCTTCTCTGTCCACCTGCTGGAGTGCATGGTGACAAACACCATGACCAAAAACAATTCGGGTAGAAAAGGGTTCGTTTCACTTCTGATTTATTGTCGATCGTGGAGGGAAGTCCAGGGCAGGAACTCAAGGCAGGAACTGGGAGGCCAGAGCTGGAGCAGAGGCCATGAGGAATGCTGCTCATTAGTTTGCATTAACCAGCCTGCTTTTGTATAGTACATGAGATCACCATCACTGGTGGTGGAGCTGCCCAGAGTGGGCTACCATTCCCCACAGCAATCATTAAGCACTTTCTCAGTTGAGGGCCCCTTTTTTCCAGATGACCCTAGCTGGTACTAAGTTGACAATACATACATACATACATACATACATACATACATACATACATACATACAATCATACATACATACAATCATACATACATACATACATTCTAATATTCCCAATTCCACATGTGATAGAAAACACATGATACTTGTGCTCACTACTTTTCTGTTACTATGAGCAAAGACCAAACACAAAGCAACCTGACTGAGGAATGGTCTTTTCTGGCTTATAGATGGTGAGGACACAACCCATCATGGTGAGAAAAGGCATGTTGGCAGATATGTGAGGTTACCTGGTACCTGCAGTTGGGAAGCAGAAAGGGTGATGCATGTGCTGCTTAAAAGCCTTCTCCTGTTCATTCATCCCAGGACCCCAAGTCATACAATGGCTCTGCCCACATTCAGGTTTGTTTTCTAGCCTCAGCCAAATGTTCTGGAAATACCCTCGCCCACAGTCAGAGGTGTTTCTCAGCAGTGAGTTCTCAGTCAAGCTGGCAATGGTTAACCAGCACACTTGTCTTTGTGAGACTCTTATCTTTCACTATGATCTCTAGCTCCAACCATTTTCCTGTAAACAACATAATTTTACTTTTTCAAATGGGTGATTGAATCGTCCGTTGTGCCTATACATTATGTTTTCCTTTTCCATTCATCTCTTGAGGAGCATGTAAGTTAATTCCATAACCAGGACATTGTGAATTTTGCTGTAGTAAACATGTGTTTGCAAATATCTATATTGTTACATTTATTTCTTGGGGGATAAATACTAGGAACTCAAGGAATTGGTCTTGGAGCAAAATTAAGCCTCAGAGTGAGTTTCTTTTTTTTTCATTTTCATACAGTAGCAAGCTTTATTCAGAGTACCAGATAATTTATATTGTATAAACTTACAGAACTAATTTATATATGAGTAAACTTCTCATGAGTTCAAGCTTTATATAATCATAAGGACAAGCCACACATGGCAAAAACATGTTTTTCCATAAAGGCATATAAAAAATAGTTTAAACATTTAATTGAATAAGAAAAGCAAGCAATAATGAATACCCTGAAGTAAATTCATTACTATTCGCTACACCTGTGAGGAGCATGAAGACACATTCCAAGAACAATTCCATGTTTTGAAGGAACTGAGGTCATAAATATTCAGAATTCTCCTCACATAACTGTGTTCCTTGACTGTGCATATGTGTGTGTGTACACATGTGTGAGCATGCATTTGTGTGTATGTATGCATGTGTGTATGAATTCTCATGCATGAGTACACACATGCATACATACACACATATGTACCTTATGGAGGTCAGAGATTGGGTACCTTCAATGTTAATACTTTTTGAGACAAAAATCATACACTGAATGAGGAGCCATGATTAGTCTGGCTGGCCAGAACCTGTGGGGGCTTCTGTTGTCCTGCTTCCCCATGGGTAGGATTTTAAGTTACCACTCCAGGAGATTTTATGTGGATTTGGAAAGCTTAGGGGACAAGTACTTTACAAATTGAGACCTATCTGTTGTCCTCTGGCCTAGTATTTTGTACTTAGATTCTGGGGAAAGCAGTAAAGTCCCTGTACTTTTAAGGTATTTTATTGACTTCATCACTTTAGCAACTGAGCTATCACCCAGTCTCAGAATTTACTTCAGAGTGAATTTCAACTGTCCTCCATATAAGCTCCATATGTCTTCTTTCCTAGTGATGCCATATTGCTCTAAGATCTTGGGCCACTTCTTAACTTTTGGCTTTATCCTGCTTTGTGTGCATGACATTAGTTTATTCTTAACATTTATAGTGCATTTGTTTATGTATTTAGTGGATATATGTGCATTATCACAGTATACATAGAGGTTGGAGGTCAACTTGCAAGGAATGGTCTTTCTCTTCTAGCAGGGTCCCCAGGCTTGGTGATAGGTGCCTTTACCCACTGAGCCATCTCAATGGCCCAATTTGTCTATTCTTTTTTTGTCATACCTCCCTTCCATCCCTATTTTCAAGTTTTCTCTCTTTCTCTGGAACAGACTTCAAGGTAAGAAGACCCCCAGCCTTATATGAAGAGAGCTGATATCCAGAGTCATTAATAAAACTGAAGAACTGAACTCCTCAGCTCTATAAGCTACATCTTGATATTTAATAACTTCTGATAGTGACTTATTTTTTGTCTCGTGAATCTCTTCTGCCAAGGGCAGCAAGACACACTCTGGAACGTGCACAGATGCCTTGCTTTTGAGGAGCACAGTGCTCACCACAGAGTGAGCTTTCAGTCACGTCCCTTTCAAAGTCACCCACTTAGAAATGCTAATTTTAGCCATGTCTGGTTCACAAGAGGTTTCCTTTTAGCTAGTCAGTTTCCAGGTATCAGACATTAAAATAGTTTTGTAGTGAGGCAAGAGGACTTAGAAAGGATGCTTCTGGATTTTCCATGCCCTTTCTGGGTTTGAACAAAATTCAAAGAAACACCCATATTAAAACTACTTTGAAACAGGAAGAATTGTTGACAAATGGAAGAAATAGGGCTGTGGCACTTTTCTATCATTTCTCTTGATTTTGTTTTTATTATTTATTTGTTTGTTTGCTTGTCTTTTTCTTCCCTCTCTCCCTCCTCCCCTCCCTCCCTCCCCCTCTCTCTTTTCTTTCTTTCTTGCTTGCTTGCTTGCTTGACCTGGCTGGCTTGGAACTCATTGCACAGACCAGGCTGGAACCAAACTCACAGAGATCTGCTATCTCCTCCTCCCAAATACTGGGATTAAAGGTGTGTGCTACCATGCTTGACTGGTTTTTAAGACATGTCTCATATTACCTAGGCTGGCCTTAAACTATGGCTAAAAATGGCCTCAAAATCCTGAGGAGGGGTCCTGCCATTCTGTTCAGAGAACTTCAGAGGAAGACTCAGTGCCAAAGGAACAAGGCATGAACTCTTATTTTCATCTCCCTAGCATCCTCCCTGAGGGTCCCTAGCATCCTCCCTGAGGGTCCCTAGCACCCTCCCTGAGGGTTTCCTATCATGATGTCAAATGTCTAATTCCCTCAGTGTGATTGCTTTGTGAGGAGAGCAATTGAATCAAGGTTCTGCAGAGACTTTGCATAGAGCTGTCCTTCTCCAGCAGCAGTCAATGACGCCTCATCTGGGTTTCAGCTCCCTGGGGCTGTGTTTCATCAAGTTCCTTTGCCAGGGCCTCTCCGGCAAACAGTGTCAACAAGTGTCGCAGCTACTGCAGAAAACGGCCCTCAAGTTTCATCACAGTGATGCTAAAAAATATTCTCTAGCTTCAGCAGTGACCTAGTTCATTCAAGGGCAGGCAAAACATGCTCTTCTTCCAGAACTTGCTTGGACAAGGACTTTTCCCTCCTGGGAAGACATGAGATTTTCTGAAACAAACCCAACTGCGCTTTGATCGGTTTTTAAGACCCTGCATCCGAGTCCCTGACAGGGGACAAGGACATAGGAAATTCAATCAATGCTTTACCTACAGCCAGGGGACCCCAACAGCAAGCCAGCCCTCCAATAACATCTCTTGGACAAACAGTGTTAAAAAGTAAGTATAGAGACTTTCAGTATTTAACAGGGATTGACTGTGCTTTAAATATCACCACTGACATTTTCTACAACAGAGAACAAAGTGGGTTGTTTCCTTCTGAAATAGACAGAGGCAGGATGGGATATTGTGGTGTATAGGGGATTTAATGTGGCCAAATGCTCAAGGTCTTGTGTTAAGTCCGCTCTGACCTCTATGAAAGTTGGGAACGTTTAAAAATGTTTATTTTGGTTTGCCAGTGATTACAACCATTCCTTTCACATCATGTCTGTCTTAACAGTTAGAAACAACAAACATAAAAAATGACCCAAAGGATCAATTTGTAAATGAAGATCTTATCCACTGTAAATTTGGGACACCAAGGCAAATATTTTGTTGATACTAGTCCTAGGTGTTTGACTATTTTGTTCAAATATTATTCTTTTTACATGGGATTATCCGAATGATTAGAAGATGTTAACTTTCTAGGTGGGCAGTAGTGTGTTCTGCAGTAATAGGTCAGGTTGCTGGTAAGCCACTGGATATTTAAAAATGATTTTTATAGAGACTCACTGTCACTAAATAGATTTTAAAAACCTTGAGATAAAAAGTCAGCCACAAAGGGAAATTAATTTAAAAAATGGATTTGTCATCAAGTTGCATTTTAGTGAATTTTAATGAATACATTTAAATGTCAGAACTTTCAATTAAGGGTATCAGTTACAGACATCTGACGGCCATTTAAAAATAGATGAAGTCAAGTCCAGCATTTCACTGCTTCTGCTCAAATTATCTCCTTCCCTAAGCTTCTTCCCTGTGCAAAGGTAACCTTCCTTTAGTCTAGCTAGAAAAGGGTTCCAAAGGCATGTAGTCTGATTATACCAGCCTGCCTGCTAAGCGGAAATAGAGAAAGCTCCTGAGCTCTAAGAGTTCTGAACTAAAATCAGGGATGGAGCCAGCCTTCTGTAGCAACCACTTGATGCATTGTGTATTAAAATGTGATGATGGCCAATAAAGCAGGTGCAGATATAGAAAATTAGGATTTAAATACACTTTAAGTTTCAAAGTGCATTGCCCGTTTGAAGTTTGACCAAACGTGGGATCACAATTTGAGGACATTTTTAGTAGAGTGGAGTTTGTATTCATATCAAGTGCAAAATCGCAACTGTATGATTTGAACAGCCCGTGCATACTTACGTGTAGATGTTAGCATACGCAGGAAGAATGCACCTGTGAATTTCTTAGTCTGTACGGCAATGAGGAAGTGGAATAGTCTTCCAGAAGAAAGGACAGGATCTGATGCTCAATTTGGAATCCACCTCTAACTTCAGCCCAGTTTTCTCACCTGTAGAATGGAAATAACACCCATATAAAAGGATTGATAGGGGCTGAATGAACACAAGTACCTGAAGTATCTGTGGCACCATAGTGGCTCAACAAAAGGACACTTTCACCTTTATTATTAAGAAGCATCTCCTGCAATACTTCAGGATTATGACCTATATACAAAGTAATAGAAAAATATAATCTTATTGGCAGTGACACAGTGAAAAAATTACTTAGAGGAAAATTCTATACTTGAAAACAATGTTTCAAAACAACAATTTTTTAAAAAAGGACTCTACTTTAGAATGTGTTGATGATAAATAAGAAAAAAGATATTCTGTACTGAAGATGACAGTATGCTTATTGTCTTAAAGGACAAGTAAAGATTTATCAGCATCATTTCCGAATCTTTTTCATATCTATCAGTACCATATTAAAGCCTGAGTGTTAGGGAAACCATAAGAATGGAAGGTGGGATAAATCTACACGTACAAGCCAATATCTGTGATTATTGTGAAAACTCTGTGACTCAAGGCAGGAGCCTCGCCTTTCTTCAAAGATTATAGTTTCTCCTCACTTCGATTAAACAGGTCAAGTCAAGTGTGGAAGGAGAGACAGGAATTCTCTAAGGAGACTTATAGTTGATGTGGTAAAACAGAGCCCATACCTGAACAGTCCATCATGGCATCAGTGTGGTCTCTAGTCTAAGGAACACACCGTAGACTGGTGCTGTGAGTTCTGCAGTAGCTAATGAGGCACTTGAGTAGAGGAAAAAGAATCCTGTCTGGGGCTCATGGGATATTTCCAAAGAACCATGACCGCAGACATCTGCATTGTTCCCTCCTTTTTGAACTGCCACAGGGTTTTCCCCCAGACAGACAAGAATATCTTGATGAATTCTCTGCCTTAGTTCCTGGAAGGTCATAAGCAGCCTCATAGTTCTCAGATTAATTCTGCCTCACAGGAAAATTAGAAATGTAGGATTATATAAGAAGCATGGGAGGAAGCCATAGTACTGTCTTACAGCTGGAAATAACAAAGGAATAAGTACCTCCAAAGAAAGATAAGAACATTACAGAATGATTAGGGCTGGGGAGATCAGTTTAGTCAGATGCTTGCCTTTCAAGCATGAGGAAATGAGCCCAATTCCCAGAATTCACACACACACACACACACACACAACAACAACAACAACAACAACAACAACCACTAAACAAACCAATAAACAAACAACAACATAAAAAATTCAGGCATTATGGTGAGTGCTTGTTATAATCTTAATAGGGATAGAGTCAGTAATGAGGCTCACTAGGTAGAGAGAGGTACTGGCTAGGTAACGTGAATTTGTTCTCTGGGACCCACACAACAGAAGGAGACTGATTTCTGTGAGTTGTCTGCTGACCTCCCCATTCCATGTTGTAGAATACAAATGCCTACCATCTCCCGCACACAAATATTTAAAAGTAAAATTATAATGACAAAAAAAAATCAAAGATGAGGTAAATGGCCACTTAGGAACAACTACTGTTGTCTTAAGACCTGCACACACATTCAAATGCAACCCCCACAAGTACACTAGCCTCCAGCACACATGTACACACACACACACGCACACACACACACACACATCTAGAACCCTTGTGGGAATTTCTGTAGATACATACCTGACCAGGACACTCTGAGCATCAAAGTCAAATCAAAGCCTAGATGTCAGACTAACAGGACCCTCAGGTCTGGACAGCTCAGCCTGGGCACTCCAGAGCCACATCCTCCATGGCTGCTACAGTTTCGTCTGAGGAAACACAGGTCTCCTTGGTCTTCATTTGATCTTTAACCTGCTCCTAGATGACCAGGATCATCTGCTCCTCAGTTCACAGCTTAAAGTGTTCCTGAGTCCTAGTTCTTCAAATCCCAAGCATACTAGAATCCAATACAGCTGCTAAAATACCTGTTTTTGGACTTCACCCAAAAGCCTCTGGTTCTGAAGGTTCCAAAAATCCTTCTTTCTTCTGTATTTCCATATGATGCTGGTGGTTGGGATGCAGAAACCACCTCATGAGAAGCAACTCTTGGGCTTTTAATTCCTAAAGATAACTTTTTTTTTTTCATGTATAGTTTTGTATGGATTTACTTTATCAGTGATGCCAAAGTTATGGACACATTGTTCCGGTGCTTAAAGTAATCTGAAGATAATCTAACCAGGTCCTCTGCTGGCAAACGGTTCTCAGTCTAGCCGTGTGTAGGAGAGCAGTCCATTCTCTGGAAGAGGCTAGTTTTCTTCCAGTTGAGGCTACCAGGGAAGCTGCTAAAGGAAGCAAAGTCTCACGTTTAAGTGACTCAGAACTGGTGGGACTTGAACAGGTAGATACGAAAGATGTGTGATGTAAGAAGAAAAACTAAACACAGCCACAAAGGGCAGACAAGGGACTTAATAGGGAACAAAGCGACCTTGGCTATACCTTCCATGGTTTTCTCGGTGCACTCTTAGGGAAACATTCTTTGAGTAAGCCATCTAGTCTTAAATCTGTTCCTTCTGTTATAATTTGGGGATCTTAAGTCCATTACTTCTGCCTAAAATTTGGTTGTCTAACACAAGAACAGGAATGGCAGTCAGTAGTTGTGATCTCAAGGACCAGGGTGAAGGAGGGGAGGGTGTGGATACTTCAATGTTAAAATGTTCGTATTATTATTATTATTATTATTATTATTATTATTATTATTATTATTATTACAAAGATGTCTTTTTTATCCATGTATCCTCTTGCTCCCCCTTCCTTCCCTCCTCCCAATACCTCCCAGTTAGCCTCTAGTCTCACCCCTCCCATCTACCCATCCACTTCCCAAGGTGGGTCAGCTCAGCGTGGCGCATCCACTCCAGGCAAGTCTGATTTCCTCATCCCAAAATCAAGACTGGCTTAGGTGTTCCTCTGCAGGGATTGGGCTCCAAGGTGCCAGCCCACGCACAGGAACACAGTCTGATCCCACCCCTCGAGGGATCAGACTGCCAATGGACAGTTGCCTACCCTTGGAGGGCCCAGCTCCTTTTCCTGATGGTTCCCCAGTAGCTGTTCTTGATTCAGTGAGCTCCCCAGAGCTCCAGCTGTCATCACTGTGGGAATTTTCCTCATAATCCCCATCCCTCTGCTCATATACACTCTCGTCCCCTGCTCTCAGATGGACCAGGAGCTCTGCCTCCACCTCTATTCATTGTTGGATGTAGGTTCTGTGATGACACTTAGGGTAGTTATTCATTTGATTATACGGGCAGTCCTATTTAGGCACCCCCCCCCACACACACAGAACTATAGGTTGGAGTCCTAGCCAAAGACATTCTGTGAGTTCTTGGAGGTTTCCCTAGCACCCGGTCTCTTTCCAACCCCACACTGGCTTCCTCTATCAAGATACCCATCTTTTTTTTCTCCCTCTTTGTTGCTCCTCTCACTCAACCATCTCCTTCTCTCATGATTTGTTCCCACCTCTTCTTGATTGCAACCTGATACGATCCCAATTTGCTAAGGAGATCTTCTCTATTTTCTCTTTCTAGGGAAATCTCTAGATGTCTCTCTTAAGTTCCTTCTGATCCCAAGCTGTTCAGAAGGATAGGCATGGGATGTACTCAATCATAAGTGGATTTTAGACAAAAAGTCAAGAATACCCAAGGTGCAAACCACAACCCCTGAACAGCTATTTGTAGCTATTTATAAAGGGTGATGTTCCCCTTATTTCTTTTTCAGCCCTTTATCCTTAGTGTATAGGAGGGCTATTGATTTTTTTTTTTTTTTGAGTTAATCTTGTACCCTGCTACATTGCTGAAGGTGATTATCAGCTGTAGGAGTTCCTTAGTAGAATTTTGGGGGTCAATTATGTATATGATCACATCATCTGCAAATATAGTTTGACTTCTTCATTTCCAATTTGTATCCCCTTAATCTCCTTTTGTTCTCTTACTGCTTTAGCTAAAGCTTCGAGAACTATATTAAATAGATAAGGAGAGAGAGGACAGCCTGGTCTTGTTCCTGCTTTTAGTGGGATTGCTTTGAGTGTTTCTCCATTTAGTTTGATGTTGGCTATTAGCTTGGCCTGAGGGTTGGGGTGCCACTCACCTCTTTCTTAGTCAGCTGTGGATCGGGAGGGAGGCTTCTGGGTCTTCAGTTATCCCGATATGTCTTTGAAAAGGAAAACAAAATTAGCCTTCCAACTACCAAAACAGCATGGGGACTTATTGTTCAGACAATGGAAGAAAAATCTAGAAAATGGCTTAGAACTCAGGTTCTGTCTCTCTGCCTTTCTGGAGGCTCAGCTTCTCTGTGTTTTGGTTTCAACCTCAAGCCAGCTTTCTCACAGTTTTAAGATAGGTAGCTTTCTGTCAAGAAAGCCACCCTGACCTCCCCCTCCCACTTTCTCTTTTCTGTTGAGTACAGAATGAAAGGCCTGCTCGAGTTGGATTGCTTCCTTTACTACTTTCTGGAACATGCAACATGTGATTGGCTTAGACCTGGTTACTGAACCGATAAGCATCCAGGAAAACCATGATCAATTTAGACCAACCAGAGCTCACAAAGCATGCAAGGCAGGACAGTTTTGACCACACCAAGTCACCAGAAACCAGAGTGGTGGAAGATACAGGGACCAGTGGTTAACAGGACACTAAAGTGATGCTCTGGAAAAGTCTCTGGAGTCACCCCTTTACTTCCCTTAGTCCAAAGTTAATAATAAACTCATTCATGCCTTAAAGCAATGGTCCTTAACTTGTGGCAGTTTTATATCAGATATCCTGCATATCAGAGACTTAAATTACGATTCATAACAGTAGCAAAATTACAGTTCTGAAGTAGCAATGAGATAATTTTATAGCTGGGGGTCACCACAATGTGAGGAAGTGTATTAAAGGGTCACAGCATTAGGAGTTGAGAACCACTGCCTCGAAGTCTTGGGATGAGCCTGTTTTAAATTACAGCCCAGGCAAATAAAAATATTTTTCCACAGAGGAACCTTAACTGTCAATGGAGTAAGCCCTTGGATGTAACTTAAAAAAAAAACTTTTTAAAATTTCATTTCATGTGTGTATTTTGCT